>JANJGN010000021.1:20755098-20786638 GCA_026770705.1 Isurus oxyrinchus
AAACATATTCCCAGAAACACACACGCACACCCCTTGAAACACGCTCCCAGAAACACACACACACACCCTTAGAAACATACTCCCAGAAACTCACACACACACCCCTAGACGCACGCCCACCCGGAAACACTGCCCACCAGGCAACACACACACCAGGAACCTTGACCACCGGAAACAAGCCTGCACACGTGTGTCTTATGGTTGGGCACGCATGTCTTTGTTCATATGTGTGTTTCTGGATGCACATGTGTTTGTTTATAAGTGTGTTTCTGGGTGCGCACATGTGGGCTTATATGTGTGTTTCTGGTTGCGTGCATGTGTGTCTACAGTTGTGTTTCTGGCTGCGTGTTTGTGTGTTTCTGGTTGCAAACATGTGTGCTTATATTCGTGTTTCTGGCTGTTTGTGTGTGTGTCTATCGTTGTGTTTCTGGGTGCGAGCATGTGTGTTTATATGTGTGTTTCTGGGTACCCGCGTGTGTGCTTATATTTGTGTTTCTGGGTGCACGCGTATGTGTTTATATGTGTTTCTGGGTGCGCATGTTTGTGTTCATATGTGTGTTTCTGGGTGCGTGTGCGTGTTTGTTTATATGAGTGTTTCTGGGTATACGCGTGTGTGTGTTTATATGTGTGTTTTTGGGTGCGGGCATGTGTGGTTATATGTGTGTTTCTGGATGCATGCATATTTGTTTATATGTGTGTTTCTGGGTGCGCGCCTGTCTGTTTATATGTGTGTTTCTGGCTGCGTATGTGTTTGGTTATATGTGTGTTTCTGGGTGCGTGCGTTTCTTGGTGCATGCATTTCTGTGTGCATGCATTTCTGGCTGCGTGCATTGCTGGGTACGTGCGTTGCTGGGTGCATGCATTTATGGTTATGTGCCTGCATATTTCTGTGTGTGTTTCTATGCATGGGTGCGTGTCTATGCAAGGGTGCGTTTCTGTTTGTACGTGTGTGTTATGTATGGGGGCGCACGCATTTCTATGTTTATAGAAGACTACTTGTAATTCAAGAAAAGAAATTCTGAAGTGTCGCAAAACGCAAGACTACATCAGTCTTTGATGTACTGTTTCTGGGTTTGTGTGTGTGTGTGTGTGTGTGTGTGTGTGTGTGTGTGTTTCTGGGTGTGTGTGTAAGTGTGTTTCTGGGTGTGTGTGTAAGTGTGTGTTGGTGTGTTTCTGTGTGTGTCTGTGTATGTGTTTCTGGGTGTGTGTGTGTGTGTGTTTCTGTGTGTGTCTGTGTTTGTGGGGCTGTGTGTGTTTGTGTTTTTGGGGTGTGTGAGTGTGTGTTTCTGTGTGTGTGTTTCTGTGTTTGTGTGTGTGTTTCTGGATGTGTCTGTGTGTTGCTGGGGGTGTGCATGCGAGTGTTGCTGTGTCTGTGTGTTTCTGTGTGTGTGTGTGTGTGTGTGTGTGTGTGTGTTTGTGTTTCTTGGCATGTGTGTTTGTGTTGCTGGGTCTGTGTGTGCATGTGTTGCTGGGTGTGTGTGTGTGTTGCTGGGTGTGTGTTTGTGTGTGTGTTGCTGGGTGTGTGTGTGTGTTGCTGGGTATGTGCGTGTGTGTTGCTGAGTGTGTGTGTGTGTGTGTGACTGGTGGTCTGTGTGTGTGTGTTGCTAGGTGTGTATGTGTGTTGCTGGGGGTGTGTGTGTGTTGCTGAGCGTGTGCGTGTGTTGCAGTGGGTGTGTGTGCATGTGTTGCTGGGGGTGTGTGTGCATGCAATGTGGGATGTGTGTGTGTGTGTGTGTTGCTGAGGTGATGCGTGTGTTGCTGGGGGTGTGTGCGCGTGTTTTGCTGGGGTTGTGTGTGCGTGTGTATTTCACACACTCCCAGAAACACACACACACACCCCTAGAACCACACTCCATGAAACGCACACACACACCCCTAGAAACACGCTCCCAGAAATACACACACTCTCCCCTAGAAACACACTTACAGAAACACACACACACACCCCTAGAAAGACACTTCCAGAAACACTCACACATACCTCTAGAAAAGCATTGACAGAAACGCACACACACAGCCCTAGAAACACACTCCCAGAAACACACACACCCTCCCCTAGAAACACACTCCCAGAAACACACACACACTCCCCTAGAAACACTGTCCCAGAAACACACATACACACACACACACACACACACACACACACACACACACAGTCCCCTAGAAACACACTCCCAGAAACACACTCACACCCCTAGCAACACCCTACCAGAAACACTACTCACGCCCCTAAAAACATACTCCCAGAAACACACACACACACCCCTAGAAAAACACTCCCAGAAACACACACACACACCCCTATAAACACACTCCCAGAGACACGCACACACCCCGAGAAACACCCTCCCAGAAACATTACTCACGCCCCTGAAAACATACACCCAGAAACACACACACACACCCCTTGAAACACACTCACAGATACACACACACACACCCCTAGAAACACACTCCCAGAGACACACACACACCCCTAGAACACTGACCGCCCGGCAACACACACACCAGGAACCTTGACCACCGGAAACAAGCCCACACACGTGTGTGTTATGGTTGTGCACGCATGTCCGTGTTCATATGTGTGTTTCTGGGTACATGCGTGTGTGTTTATATGTGTGTTTTTGGGTGCGGGCATGTGTGGTTATCTGTGTGTTTCTGGATGCATGCATATTTGTTTATATGTGTGTTTCTGGGTGCGCGCCTGTGTGTTTATATGTGTGTTTCTGGGTGCGTATTTGTGTGTTTATATGTGTGTTTCTGGGTGCGTGCGTTTCTTGGTGCAAGCATTTCTGTGTGCATGCATTTCTGGCTGCGTGCATTGCTGGGTACGTGCGTTGCTGGGTGCATGCATTTATGGGTGCGTGCGTGCATATTTCTGTGTGTGTTTCTATGCATGAGTGCGTGTCTATGCAAGGGTGCGTTTGTGTTTGTACGTGTGTGTTATGTATGGGGGCGCACGCATTTCTATGTTTATAGAAGACTACTTGTAATTCAAGAAAAGAAATTCTGAAGTGTCGCAAAACGCAAGACTGCATCAGTCTTTGATGCACTGTTTCTGGGTTTGTGTGTGTGTGTGTGTGTGTGTGTGTGTGTGTGTGTTTCTGGGTGTGTGTGTTTGTGTGTTTCTGGGTG
This sequence comes from Isurus oxyrinchus, assembly GCA_026770705.1. NCBI lineage: Eukaryota > Metazoa > Chordata > Chondrichthyes > Lamniformes > Lamnidae > Isurus > Isurus oxyrinchus. The sequence goes on from JANJGN010000021.1 coordinate 20,758,237, forward strand.
TGTGTGTAAGTGTGTGTTGGTGTGTTTCTGTCTGTATCTGTGTATGTGTTTCTGGGTGTGTGTGTGTGTGTGTTTCTGTGTGTGTGTGTGTTTCTGGGGCTGTGTGTGTTTGCATTTTTGGGGTGTGTGAGTGTGTGTTTCTATGTGTGTGTGTGTGTGTGTTTCTGGATGTGTCTGTGTGTTGCTGGGGGTGTGCGTGCGAGTGTTGCTGTGTGTGTGTGTGTGTTTCTGGGTGTGTGTGTGTGTGTGTTTGTGTTTCTTGGCGTGGGTGTTTGTGTTGCTGGGTCTGTGTGTGCGTGTGTTGCTGGGTGTGTGTGTGTGTTGCTGGGTGTGTGTGTGTGTGTGTTGCTGGGTGTGTGTGTGTTGCTGGGTATGTGCGTGTGTGTTGCTGAGTGTGTGTGTGTGACTGGTGGTCTGTGTGTGTGTGTTGCTAGGTGTGTATGTGCTTTGCTGGGGGTGTGTGTGTGTTGATGAGGGTGTGTGTGTTTTGCAGGGGGTGTGTGTGCACGTGTTGCTGGGGGTGTGAGTGCACGCGTTGCGGTGGGTGTGTGTGTGTGTTGCTGAGGTGGTGCGTGTGTTGCTGGGTGTGTGCGTGTGTTGCTGGGGGTGCTTGTGCGTGGTTTGCTGGGGGTGTGTGCGCATGTTTTGCTGGGGGTGTGTGTGCATGTGTATTTCACACACTCCCAGAAACACACACACATAGCCCTAGAAACATACACCCAGATACATACACACACTGCCCTCGAAATACACTCCCAGAAACACACACACACTCCCCTAGAAACACACTCCCAGAAACACACACACACTCCCCTGGAAACACTGTCCCAGAAACACACATACACACACACACACACACACACACACACACACACACACACACACACACACACACACAGTCACCTAGAAACACACTCCCAGAAACACACTCACACCCCTAGAAACACCCTCCCAGAAACACTACTCACGCCCCTAAAAACATACTCCCAGATACACACACAGACACCCCTAGAAAAACACTCCCAGAAACACACACACACCCCTATAAACACACTCCCAGTGACACGCACACACCCCTAGAAACAACCTCCCAGAAACATTACTAACCCCCCTAAACACATACACCCAGAAACACACACACACACACACCCCTTGAAACACACTCACAGAAACACACACACACACACCTAGAAACACACTCTCAGAGACACACACACACCCCTAGAACACTGACCGCCCGGCAACACACACACCAGGAACCTTGACCACCGGAAACAAGCCCACACACGTGTGTGTTATGGTTGGGCACGCATGTCCGTGTTCATATGTGTGTTTCTGGGTACCCGCGTGTGTGCTGATATTTGTGTTTCTGGGTGCGCGCGTATGTGTTTATATGTGTGTTTCTGGGTGTGCATGTTTGTGTTTATGTGTGTGTTTCTGGGTGCACGCATGTGTGTTTATATGAGTGTTTTTGGGTACATGCGTGTGTGTTTATATGTGTGTTTTTGGGTGCGGGCATGTGTGGTTATCTGTGTGTTTCTGGATGCATGCATATTTGTTTATTTGTGTGTTTCTGGGTTCGCGCCTGTGTGTTTATATGTGTGTTTCTGGGTGCGTATGTGTGTGTTTATATGTGTGTTTCTGGGTGCGTGCGTTTCTTGGTGCATGCATTTCTGTGTGCATGCATTTCTGGCTGCGTGCATTGCTGGGTACGTGCGTTGCTGGGTGCATGCATTTATGGGTGCGTGCGTGCATATTTCTGTGTGTGTTTCTATGCATGGGTGTGTGTCTATGCAAGGGTGCGTTTGTGTCTGTACGTTTGTGTTATGTATGGGGGCGCACGCATTTCTATGTTTATAGAAGACTACTTGTAATTCAAGAAAAGAAATTCTGAAGTGTTGCAAAACGCAAGACTACATCAGTCTTTGATGTACTGTTTCTGGGTTTGTGTGTGTGTGTGTGTGTGTGTGTGTGTGTATGTGTGTTTCTGGGTGTGTGTGTTTGTGTGTTTCTGGGTGTGTGTGTACGTGTGTGTTGGTGTGTTTCTGTGTGTGTCTGTGTATATGTTTCTGGGTGTGTTTGTGTGTGTTTCTGTGTGTGTGTGTTTCTGGGGCTGTGTGTGTTTGCATTTTTGGGGTGTGTGAGTGTGTGTTTCTATGTGTGTGTGTGTGTGTTTGTGGATGTGTCTGTGTGTTGCTGGGGGTGTGCGTGCGAGTGTTGCTGTGTGTGTGTGTGTTTCTGGGTGTGCGTGTGTGTGTGTTTGTTTGTGTTTCTTGGCGTGTGTGTTTGTGTTGCTGGGTCTGTGTGTGCGTGTGTTGCTGGGTGTGTGTGTGTGTTGCTGGGTGTGTGTGTGTGTGTGTTGCTGGGTGTGTGTGTGTTGCTGGGTATGTGCGTGTGTGTTGCTGAGTGTGTGTGTGTGACTGGTGGTCTGTGTGTGTGTGTTGCTAGGTGTGTATGTGCGTTGCTGGGGGTGTGTGTGTGTTGCTGAGGGTGTGCGTGTTTTGCAGGGGGTGTGTGTGCAAGTGTTGCTGGGGGTGTGTGTGCGTGCGTTGCGATGGGTGTGTGTGTGTGTTGCTGAGGTGGTGCGTGTGTTGCTGGGTGTGTGCGTGTGTTGCTGGGGGTGTTTGTGCCTGTTTTGCTGGGGGTGTGTGCGCGTGTCTTGCTGGGGGTGTGTGTGCGTGTGTATTTCACACACTCCCAGAAACACACACACACACCCCTAGAAACATACACCCAGAAACATACACACAGTGCCCTAGAAACACACTCCCAGAAACACACACACACTCCCCTAGAAACACACTCCCAGAAACACACACACACTCCCCTAGAAACAATGTCCCAGAAAAACACACACACACACACACACACACACACACACACACAGACAGTCCCCGAGAAACACACTCCCGGAAACACACACACACCCCTAGAAACATCCTCCCAGAAACACTACTCACGCCCCTAAAAACATACTGCCAGAAACACACACACACACACTTATAAACACACTCCCAGAAGCACACACACACACCCCTATAAACACACTCCCAGAGACACACACACACCCCTAGAAACACCATCCCAGAAACATTACTCACGCCCCTAAAACATACTCCCAGAAACACACACTCACACCCCTAGAAACACACTCCCAGAGACACACGCACACCCCTAGAACACTTACCACCAGGCAACACACACACCAGGAACCGTGACTACCTGAAACAAACCCGCCCACGTGTGTGTTATGTTTGGGCACGCATGTGTGTGTTTATATGTGTGTTTCTGGATGCACATGTTTGTGTGTTTATAAGTGTGTTTCTGGTTGCAAACATGTTTGCTTATATGCGTGTTTCTGGTTGCGTGCGTGTGTGTGTGTCTATAGTTGTGTTTCTGGGTGCAAGCATGTTTGTTTATATGTGTATTTCTGGGTACCCGCGTGTGTGCTTATATTTGTGTTTCTGGGTGCGCGCGTATGTGTTTATATGTGTGTTTCTGGGTGCGCATGTTTGTGTTTATATGTGTGTTTCTGGGTGCGTGCGCGTGTGTGTTTATATGAGTGTTTCTGGGTACACGCGTGTGTGTGCTTATATGTGTGTTTTTGGGTGTGGGCATTGGTGGTTATATGTGTGTTTCTGGATGCATGCAGATTTGTTTATATGTGTGTTTCTGGGTGCGCGCCTGTGTGTTTATATGTGTGTTTCTGGGTGCGTATGTGTGTGTTTATATGTGTGTTTCTGGGTGCGTGCGTTTCTTGGTGCATGCATTTCTGTGTGCATGCATTTCTGGCTGCGTGCATTGCTGGGTATGTGCGTTGCTGGGTGCATGGATTTTTGGGTATGTGCCTGCATATTTCTGTGTGTGTTTCTATGCATGGGTGCGTGTCTATGCAAGGGTGCATTTGTGTTTGTACGTGTGTGTTATGTATGGGGGCGCACGCATTTCTATGTTTATATAAGACTACTTGTAATTCAAGAAAAGAAATTCTGAAGTGTCGCAAAATGCAAGACTACATCAGTCTTTGATGTACTGCTTCTGGGTTTGTGTGTGTGTGTCTGTGTGTGTGTGTGTGTGTGTGTGTGTGTGTGTGTGTGTGTGTGTGTGTGTGTGCGTGTGTGTGTGTGTGTGTGTGTTTCTGAGTGTGTGTGTTTGTCTGTTTCTGGGTGTGTGTGTAAGTGTGTGTTGGTGTGTTTCTGTGTGTGTCTGTGTATGTGTTTCTGGGTGTGTGTGTGTTTCTGTGTATGTGTGTGTCTGTGTTTGTGGGGCTGTGTGTGTTTGTGTTTTTGGGGTGTGTGAGTGTGTGTTTCTGTGTGTGTTTGTGTGTTTCTGGATGTGTCTGTGTGTTTCTGGGGGTGTGCATGCGAGTGTTGCTGTCTGTGTGTGTGTTTCTGTGTATGTGTGTGTCTGTGTTTGTGGGGCTGTGTGTGTTTGTGTTTTTGGGGTGTGTGAGTGTGTGTTTCCGTGTGTGTTTGTGTGTTTCTGGATGTGTCTGTGTGTTTCTGGGGGTGTGCATGCGAGTGTTGCTGTCTGTGTGTGTGTTTCTGGGTGTGTGTGTGTGTGTGTGTGTTTGTGTTTCTTGGCATGTGTGTTTCATTTGCTGGGTCTGTGTGTGCGTGTGTTGCTGGGTGTGTGTGTGTGTTGCTGGGTGTGTGTATGTGTGTGTGTTGCTGGGTGTATGTGTGTGTTGCTGGGTATGTCCGTGTGTGTTGCTGAGTGTGTGTGTGTGTGTGTGTGTGTGTGACTGGTGGTCTGTGTGTGTGTGTTGCTAGGTGTGTATGTGTGTTGCTGGGGGTGTGTGTGTGTTGCTGAGGGTGTGCGTGTGTTGCAGGGGGTGTGTGTGCACGTGTTGCTGGGGGTGTGTGTGCGTGTGTTGTGGGATGTGTGTGTGCGTGTGTTGCTGAGGTGATGCGTGTGTTGCTGGGGGTGTTTGTGCGTGTGTTGCTGGGGGTGTGTCCGCGTGTTTTGCTGGGGGTATGTGTGCGTGTGTTGTGGGATGTGTGTGTGCGTGTGTTGCTGAGGTGATGCGTGTGTTGCTGGGGGTGTTTGTGTGTGTGTTGCTGGGGGTGTGTCCGCGTGTTTTGCTGGGGGTGTGTGTGCGTGTGTATTTCACCCACTCCCAGAAACACACACACACACCCCTAGAAACACACTCCCAGAAACACACACACACAAACACCCGTAGAAACACGCTCCCAGAAATACACACACTCTCCCCTAGAAACACACTCCCAGAAACACACACACACACCCCTAGAAAGACACTCCCAGAAACACTCACACATACCTCTAGAAAAACATTGCCAGAGACGCACACACACAGCCCTAGAAACATACATCCAGAAACATACACACACAGCCCTAGAAACACACTACCAGAAACACACACACACTCCCCTAGAAACACACTCCCAGAAACACACACACACTCCCCTAGAAACACTGTCCCAGAAACACACATACACACACACACACACACACACAGTCCCCTAGAAACACACTCCCAGAAACACACTCACACCCCTAGAAACACCCTACCAGAAACACTACTCACGCCCCTAAAAACATACTCCCAGAAACACACACACACACACCTAGAAACACACTCACAGAAACACACACGCACAGCCCTATAAACACACTCCCAGAGACACACACACACCCTAGAAACACCCTCCCAGAAACACTACTCATGCCCCTAAAAACATACTCCCGGAAACACACACACACACACACCTAGAAACACACTCCCAGAAACACATACACACCCTAGAAACACCCTCCCAGAAACATTACTCACGCTCCGAAAAACATACTCCCAGAAAGACACACACACACCCCTATAAACACACTCCCAGAGACACACACACACGCCTAGAACACTGACCACCAGGCAACACACGCACCAGGAATCTTGACCACCGGAAACAAGTCCACACACGTGTGTGTTATAGTTGGGCACGCATGTGTGTGTTTATATGTGTGTTTCTGGGTACCCGCATGTGTGCTTACATTTGTGTTTCTGGGTGCGTGCCTATGTGTTTATATGTGTATGTCTGGTTGCGCATGTTTGTGTTTATATGTGTGTTTCTGGGTGCACGCGTGTGTGTTTATATGAGTGTTTCTGGGTACATGCGTGTGTGTTTATATGTGTGTTTTTGGGTGCGGGCATGTGTGGTTATATGTGTGTTTCTGGATGCATGCATATTTGTTTATATGTGTGTTTCTGGGTTCGCGCCTGTGTGTTTATATGAGTGTTTCTGGGTGTGTATATGTGTGTTTATATGTGTGTTTCTGGGTGTGTGCGTTTCTTGGTGCATGCATTTCTGTGTGCATGCATTTCTGGCTGCGTGCATTGCTGGGTACGTGCGTTGCTGGGTGCATGCATTTATGGGTGCGTGCGTGCACATTTCTGTGTGTGTTTCTATGCATGGGTGCGTGTCTATGCAAGGGTGCATTTGTGTTTGTACGTGTGTGTTATGTATGGGGGCGCACGCATTTCTATGTTTATAGAAGACTACTTGTAATTCAAGAAAAGAAATTCTAAAGTGTCGCAAAACGCAAGACTACATCAGTCTTTGATGTACTGTTTCTGGGTTTGTGTGTGTGTGTCTGTGTGTGTGTGTGTGTGTGTGTGTGTGTGTGTGTTTCTGGGAGTGTGTGTTTGTGTGTTTCTGGGTGTGTGTGTAAGTGTGTGTTGGTGTGTTTCTGTGTGTGTGTGTGTATGTGTTTCTGGATGTGTGTGTGTGTGTGTGTTTCTGTGTGTGTGTGTGTTTCTGGGGCTGTGTGTGTTTGTGTTTTTGGGGTGTCTGAGTGTGTGTTTCTGTGTGTGTGTGTGTGTGTGCGTGTTTCTGGATGTGTCTGTGTGTTGCTGGGGGTGTGCGTGTGAGTGTTGCTGTGTGTGTGTGTGTGTGTGTGTGTGTTTGTTGCTGAGGTAGTGCGTGTGTTGCTGGGGGAGTGCGTGTGTTGCTGGGGGTGTTTGTGCATGTTTTGCTGGGGGTGTGGGCGCGTGTTTTGCTGGGGGTGTGTGTGCGTGTGTATTTCACACACTCCCAGAAACACACATACTCACCCCTAGAAACACACTCCCAGAAACACACACATACACCCCTAGAAACACACTCCCAAAAGCACACACACACACCCCTAGAAAGACACTCCTGGAAGCAATCACAAATACCTCTAGAAAAACATTGCCAGAAACACACACACACTTCCCTAGAAACACTGTCCCTGAAACACACACACACTCACCTAGAAACACTGTCCCAGAAACATATATACACACACACACACACACACAGACAGTCCCCTAGAACAAACTCCCAGAAACACACACAAACCCCTAGAAAAACCCGCCAGAAACACTACTCATGGCCCTAAAAACATACTCCCAGAAACACACACACACACCCCTTGAAACACACTCCCAGAAACACACACACACACACCCTTATAAACACACTCCCAGAGACACACACAATTCCCTAGAAACACACTCCCAGAAACACACACACACCCCTAGAAACAGACTCCCTGAAAAACACACATACACCCCTAGAAACACGCTCCCAGAAATACACACACACTCCCCTAGAAACACACTCCCAGAAACACACACACCCCTAGAAAGACACTCCCAGAAACACTCTCAAATACCTCTAGAAAAACATTGCCAGAAACGCACACACACAGCCCTAGAAACATCCACCCAGAAACATACACACACAGCCCTAGACACACACTCCCAGAAACACACACACACTGACCTAGAAACACACTCCCAGAAACACACACACACTCCCCTAGAAACACTGTCCCAGAAACACACACACACACAAACACAAACACACACACAGACATTCCCCTGGAAACAACCTCCCAGAAACACACACAAACCCCTAGAAACACCCTCCCAGAAACACTACTCACGCCCCTAAAAACATACTCCCAGAAACACACACACACACCCCTTGAAACACACTCCCAGAAACACACACACACACAGCCTTATAAACACACTCCCAGAGACACACACACACCCCTAGAAACACACTCGCAGAAACACACACACACACCCTTAGAAACAGACTCCCAGAAACTCACACACACACCCCTAGACGCACGCCCACCCGGAAACACTGCCCACCAGGCAACACACACACCAGGAATCTTGACCACCGGAAACAAGCCTGCACACGTCTGTGTTATGGTTGGGCACGCATGTCTGTGTTCATATGTGTGTTTCTGGATGCACATGTGTTTGTTTATAAGTGTGTTTCTGGGTGCGCACATGTGTGCTTATATGTGTGTTTCTGGTTGCGTGCATGTGTCTACAGTTATGTTTCTGGCTGCATGTTTGTGTGTTTCTGGTTGCAAACATATGTGCTTATATGCGTGTTTCTGGCTGCTTGTGTGTGTGTCTATAGTTGTGTTTCTGGGTGCGAGCATGTGTGTTTATATGTGTGTTTCTGGGTACCCACGTGTGTGCTTATATTTGTGTTTCTGGGTGCGCGCGTATGTGTTTATATGTGTGTTTCTGGATGCACATGTGTTTGTTTATAAGTGTGTTTCTGGGTGCGCACATGTGTGCTTATATGTGTGTTTCTGGTTGCATGCATGTGTGTCTACAGTTGTGTTTCTGGCTGCGTGTTTGTGTGTTTCTGGTTGCAAACATGTGTGCTTATATTCGTGTTTCTGTCTGCTTGTGTGTGTGTCTATAGTTGTGTTTCTGGGTGCGAGCATGTGTGTTTATATGTGTGTTTCTGGGTACCCACGTGTGAGCTCATATTTGTGTTTCTGGGTGCGCGCGTATGTGTTTATATGTGTGTTTCTGGGTGCGCATGTTTGTGTTTATTTGTGTGTTTCTGGGTGCGCGTGCGTGTTTGTTTATATGAGTGTTTCTGGGTATACGCGTGTGTGTGTTTATATGTGTGTTTTTGGGTGCGGGCATGTGTGGTTATATGTGTGTTTCTGGATGCATGCATATTTGTTTATATGTGTGTTTCTGGGTGCGCGCCTGTGTGTTTATATGTGTGTTTCTGGGTGCGTATGTGTGTGTTTATATGTGTGTTTCTGGGTGCGTGCGTTTCTTGGTGCATGCCTTTCTGTGTGCATGCATTTCTGGCTGCGTGCATTGCTAGGTACGTGCGTTGCTGGGTGCATGCATTTATGGGTGCGTGCGTGCATATTTCTGTGTGTGTTTCTATGCATGGGTGCGTGTCTATGCAAGGGTGCGTTTGTGTTTGTACGTGTGTGTTATGTATGGGGGCGCACGCATTTCTATGTTTATAGAAGACTACTTGTAATTCAAGAAAAGAAATTCTGAAGTGTCGCAAAATGCAAGACTACATCAGTCTTTGATGTACTGTTTCTGGGTTTGTGTGTGTGTGTGTGTGTTTCTGGGTGTGTGTGTTTGTGTGTTTCTGGGTGTGTGTGTAAGTGTGTGTTGGTGTGTTTCTGTGTGTGTGTGTGTGTTTCTGGGGCTATGTGTGTTTGCATTTTTGGGGTGTGTGAGTGTGTGTTTCTATGTGTGTGTGTGTGTGTGTGTTTCTGGATGTGTCTGTGTGTTGCTGGGGGTGTGCGTGCGAGTGTTGCTGTGTGTGTGTGTGTTTCTGGGTGTGTGTGTGTGTGTGTGTTTGTGTTTCTTGGCGTGTGTGTTTGTGTTGCTGGGTCTGTGTGTGCGTGTGTTGCTGGGTGTGTGTGTGTGTTGCTGGTTGTGTGTTTGTGTGTGTGTTGCTGGATGTGTGTGTGTGTTGCTGGGTATGTGCGTGTGTGTTGCTGAGTGTGTGTGTGTGACTGGTGGTCTGTGTGTGTGTTGCTAGGTGTGGATGTGCGTTGCTGGGGGTGTGTGTGTATTGCTGTGGGTGTGCGTGTTTTGCTGGGGGTGTGTGTGCGTGCAATGTGGGATGTGTGTGTGTGTGTGTTGCTGAGGTGATGCGTGTGTTGCTGGGGGTGTGTGTGCGTGTGTTGCTGGGGGTGTGTGCACGTGTTTTGCTGGGGGTGTGTGTGCGTGTGTATTTCACACACTCCCAGAAATACACACACACACCCCTAGAAACAGACTCCCAGAAACATACACACACACCCCTAGAAACACGATCCCAGAAATACACACACTCTCCCCTGGAAACACACTCCCAGAAACACACGCACACACCCCTAGAAAGACACTTCCAGAAACACTCACACATACCTCTAGAAAAACATTGCCAGAAACGCACACACACAGCCCTAGAAACATACACCCAGAAACATACACACACAGCCCTAGAAACACACTCCCAGAAACACACACACACTCCCCTAGAAACACACTCCCAGAAACACACACACACTCCCCTAGAAACACTGTCCCAGAAACACACATACACATACACACACACACACACACACACACACACACAGTCCCCTAGAAACACACTCCCAGAAACACACTCACACCCCTAGAAACACCCTCCCAGCAACACTACTCACGCCCCTAAAAACATACTCCCAGAAACACACACACACACACACACACCTATAAACACACTCCCAGAAGCACACACACACACCCCTAGAAACACCCTCCCAGAAACATTACTCACACCCCTAAAAACATACTCCCAGAAACACACACTCACACCCCTAGAAACACACTCCCAGAAACACACACACACACACCCGTATAAACACACTCCCAGAGACACACACACACCCCTGGAACACTTACCACCAGGCAACACACACACCAGGAACCTTCACCACCGGAAACAAGCCCACCCACGTGTGTGTTATGGTTGGGCACGCATGTAAGTGTTCATATGTGTGTTTCTGGATGCACACGTGTTTGTTTATTAGTGTGTTTCTGGGTACGCACATGTGTGCTTATATGTGTGTTTCTGGTTGCATGCGTGTGTGTCTATAGTTGTATTTCTGGCTGCGTGTGTGTGTTTATAAGTGTGTTTCTGGTTGCAAACATGTGTGCTTATATGCGTGTTCCTGGCTGCTTGTGTGTGTGTCTATAGTTGTGTTTCTGGGTGCAAGCCTGTGTGTTTATATGTGTGTTTCTGGGTACCCGCGTGTGTGCTTATATTTGTGTTTCTGGGGTGCGCGCGTATGTGTTTATATGTGTGTTTCTGGGTGCCCGTTATTGTGTTTATATGTGTGTTTCTGGTTGCGCACGCGTATGTGTTTATATGTGTGTTTCTGGGTGCGCGTGCATGTGTGTTTATATGTGTGTTTCTGGGTACACGTGTGTGTGTGTTTATATGTGTGTTTCTGGGTGCGTGCGTGTGTGGTAATATGTGTGTTTCTGGATGCATGCATATTTGTTTATATGTGTGTTTCTGGGTGCGCGCCTGTGTGTTTATATGTGTGTTTCTGGGTGCGTATGTGTGTGTTTATATGTGTGTTTCTGGGTGCGTGCGTTTCTTGGTGCATGCATTTCTGTGTGCATGCATTTCTGGCTACGTGCATTGCTGGGTACGTGCGTTGCTGGGTGCATGCATTTATGTGTGCGTGCGTGCATATTTCTGTGTGTGTTTCTATGCATGGGTGCGTGTCTATGCAACTGTGCGTTTGTGTTTGTACGTGTGTGTAATGTATGGGGGCGGATGCATTTCTATTTTTATAGAAGACTACTTGTAATTCAAGAAAAGAAATTCTGAAGTGTTGCAAAACGCAAGACTACATCAGTCTTTGATGTACTGTTTCTGGGTTTGTGTGTGTGTGTGTGTGTGTGTGTGTGTGTGTGTGTGTGTGTGTTTCTGGGTGTGTGTGTTTGTGTGTTTCTGGGTGTGTGTGTAAGTGTGTGTTGGTGTGTTTCTGTGTGTGTCTGTGTATGTGTTTCTGGGTGTGTGTGTGTGTGTGTGTGTTTCTGTGTGTGTGTGTGTGTGTTTCTGGGGCTGTGTGTGTTTGCGTTTTTGGGGTGTGTGAGTGTGTGTTTCTGTGTGTGTGTGTGTGTGTGTGTGTGTGTGTTTCTGGATGTGTCTGTGTGTTGCTGGGGGTGTGCGTGCGAGTGTTGCTGTGTGTGTGTGTGTGTTTCTGGGTGTGTGTGTGTGTTTCTGTGTTTGTGTTTCTTGGCGTGTGTGTTTGTGTTGCTGTGTGTGTGTGTGTACGCGTGTTGCTGGGTGTGTGTGTGTCTTGCTGGGTGTGTGTGTGTTGCTGGGTATGTGTGTGTTGCTGGTTATGTGCGTGTGTGTTGCTGAGTGTGTGTGTGTGTGTGTGTGTGTGTGTGTGTGTGACTGGTGGTCTGTGTGTGTGTGTTGCTAGGTGTGTATGTGCGTTGCTGGGGGTGTGTGTGTGTTGCTGAGGGTGTGCATGTTTTGCAGGGGGTCTATGTGCACGTGTGGCTGGGGGTGTGTGTGCGTGCGTTACGTTGGGTGTGTGTGTGTGTGTGCTGCTGCGGTGGTGCGTGTGTTGCTGGGTGTGTGTGTGTGTTGCTGGGGTGTTTGTGCGTGTTTTGCTGGGGGTGTGTGCGCGCGTTTTGCTGGGGGTGTGTGTGCGTGTGTATTTCACACGCTCCCAGAAACACACACACACACCCCTAGAAACATACACCCAGAAACATACACACAGCCCTAGAAACACTCTCCCAGAAACACACACACACTCCCCTAGAAACACACTCCCAGAAACACACACACACTCCCCTAGAAACACTGTCCCAGAAACACACACATGCACACACACACACACACACACACACACACAGACAGTCCCCTAGAAACACCCTCCCAGAAACACACACACATCCCTAGAAACACCCTCCCAGAAACACTACTCACGCCCCTAAAAACATACTCCCAGAAACACACACACACACACCTATAAACACACTCCCAGAAGCACACACACACACCCCTATAAACACACTCCCAGAGACACACACACACCCCTAGAAACACCCTCCCAGAAACATTACTCACACCCCTAAAAACATACTCCAAGAAACACACACTCACACCCCTAGAAACACACTCCCAGAAACACACACACACACACCCGTATAAACACACTCCCAGAGACACACACACACCCCTAGAACACTTACCACCAGGCAACACACACACCAGGAACCTTGACCACCGGAAACAAGCCCACCCACGTGTGTGTTATGGTTGGGCACGCATGTATGTGTTCATATGTGTGTTTCTGGATGCACATCTGTTTGTTTATAAGCATGTTTCTGGGTGTGCACATGTGTGCTTATATGTGTGCTTCTGGTTGCTTGCGTGTGTGTCTATAGTTGTGTTTCTGGCTGCGTGTGTGTGTGTTTATAAGTGTGTTTCTGGTTGCAAACATGTGTGCTTATATGCGTGTTCCTGGCTGCTTGTGTGTGTGTCTATAGTTGTGTTTCTGGGTGCGAGCATGTGTGTTTATATGTGTGTTTGTGAGTACCCGCGTGTGTGCTTATATTTGTGTTTCTGGGTGCGTGCGTATGTGTTTATATGTGTGTTTCTGGGTGCGCGTTATTGTGTTTATATGTGTGTTTCTGGTTGCGCACACGTATGTGTTTATATGTGTGTTTCGGGGTGTGCGCGCGTGTGTGTTTATATGTGTGTTTCTGGGTACACGTGTGTGTGTGTTTATATGTGTGTTTCTGGGTGCGTGCGTGTGTGGTTATATGTGTGTTTCTGGATGCATGCATATTTGTTTATATGTGTGTTTCTGGGTGCGCGCCTGTGTGTTTATATGTGTGTTTCTGGGTGCGTATGTGTGTGTTTATATGTGTGTTTCTGGGTGCATGCATTTCTGTGTGCATGCACTTCTGGCTGCGTGCATTGCTGGGTACATGCGTTGCTGGGTGCATGCATTTTTGGGTGCGTGCGTGCATATTTCTGTGTGTGTTTCTATGCATGGGTGCGTGTCTATGCAACTGTGCGTTTGTGTTTGTACGTGTGTGTTATGTATGGGGGCGGATGCATTTCTATGTTTATAGAAGACTACTTGTAATTCAAGAAAAGAAATTCTGAAGTGTCGCAAAACGCAAGACTACATCAGTCTTTGATGTACTGTTTCTGGGTTTGTGTGTGTGTGGGTGTGTGTGTGTGTTTCTGGGTTTGTGTGTTTGTGTGTTTCTGGGTGTGTGTGTAAGTGTATGTTGGTGTGTTTCTGTGTGTGTCTGTGTATGTGTTTCTGGGTCTGTGTGTGTGTGTGTGTGTGTGTGTGTTTCTGTGTGTGTGTGTGTGTTTCTGGGGCTGTGTGTGTTTGCGTTTTTGGGTGTGTGAGTGTGTGTTTCTGTGTGTGTGTGTGTTTCTGGATCTGTCTGTGTGTTGCTGGGGGTGTGCGTGCGACTGTTGCTGTGTGTGTGTGTGTTTTTGGGTGTGTGTGTGTGTGTTTGTGTTTCTTGGCATGTGTGTTTGTGTTGCTGTGTGTGTGTGTTCGCGTGTTGCTGGGTGTGTGTGTGTCTTGCTGGGTGTGTGTGTGTGTGTTGCTGGGTATGTGTGTGTGTTGCTGGGTATGTGCGTGTGTGTTGCTGAGTGTGTGTGTGTGTGTGTGTGTGTGTGTGTGTGTGTGTGTGTGTGACTGGTGGTCTGTGTGTGTGTGTTGCTAGGTGTGTATGTGCGTTGCTGGGGGTGTGTGTGTGTTGCTGAGGGTGTGCGTGTTTTGCAGGGGGTGCGTGTGCACGTGTTGCTGGGGGTGTGTGTGTGTTTAAAGCGTTGCGTTGGGTGTGTGTGTGTGTGCTGCTGCGGTTGTGTGTGTTTTGCTGGGGGTGTTGTGCGCGTGTTTTGCTGGGGGTGTGTGTGCGTGTGTATTTCACACGCTCCCAGAAACACACACACACACCCCTAGAAACATACACCCAGAAACATACACACACAGCCCTAGAAACACGCTCCCAGAAATACACACACTCTCCCCTAGAAACACACTCCTAGAAACACACACACACACCCCTAGAAAGACACTCCCAGAAACACTCACACATACCTCTAGAAAAACATTGCCAGAAACGCACACACACAGCCCTAGAAACATACACCCAGAAACATACACACACAGCAGTAGAAACACACTCCCAGAAACACAGACACACTCCCCTAGAAACACTGTCCCGAAACACACATACACACACACACACACACACACACACAGTCCCCTAGAAACACACTCCCAGAAACACACTCACACCCCTAGAAACACCCTCCCAGAAACACTACTCACGCCCCTAAAAACATACTCCCAGAAACACAAACACACATCCCTAGAAAAACACTCCCAGAAACACACACACACACACCTATAAACACACTCCCAGAGACACGCACACACACCCCTAGAAACACACTCCCAGAGACACACACACACCCCCCTAGAACTCTGACCACCTGGCAACACACACACCAGGAACCTTGACCACCAGAAACAAGCGCACACACGTGTGTGTTATGGTTGGGCACGCATGTCCGTGTTCATATGTGTGTTTCTGGGTACCCGCGTGTGTGCTGATATTTGTGTTTCTGGGTGCGCGCGTATGTGTTTATATGTGTGTTTCTGGGTGCGCATGTTTGTGTTTATATGTGTGTTTCTGGGTGCACGCGTGTGTGTTTATATGAGTGTTTTTGGGTACATGCGTCTGTGTTTATATGTGTGTTTTTGGGTGCGGGAATGTGTGGTTATATGTGTGTTTCTGGATGCATGCATATTTGTTTATATGTGTGTTTCCGGGTGCGCGCCTGTGTGTTTATATGTGTGTTTCTGGGTGTGTATGTGTGTTTATATGTGTGTTTCTGGGTGCGTGCATTTCTTGGTGCATGCATTTCTGTGTGCATGCATTTCTGGCTGCGTGCATTGCTGGGTATGTGCGTTGCTGGGTGCATGCATTTATGGGTGCGTGCGTGCATATTTCTGTGTTGGTTTCTATGCATGGGTGCGTGTCTATGCAAGGGTGCGTTTGTGTTTGTACGTGTGTGTTATGTATGGGGGCGGATGCATTTCTATGTTTATAGAAGACTACTTGTAATTCAAGAAAAGAAATTCTGAAGTGTCGCAAAACGCAAGACTACATCATTCTTTGATGTACTGTTTCTGGGTTTGTGTGTGTGTGTGTGTGTGTGTGTGTGTGTGTGTGTTTCTGGGAGTGTGTGTTTGTGTGTTTCTGGGTGTGTGTGTAAGTGTGTGTTGGTGTGTTTCTGTGTGTGTCTGTGTGTGTGTTTCTGGGTGTGTGTGTGTGTGTGTGTTTCTGTGTGTGTGTGTGTGTTTCTGGGGCTGTGTGTGTTTGCATTTTTGGGGTGTGTGAGTGTGTGTTTCTGTGTGTATGTGTGTGTGTGTGTGTGTGTGTGTGTTTCTGGATGTGTCTGTGTGTTGCTGGGGGTGTGCGTGCGAATGTTGCTGTGTGTGTGTGTATGTTTCTGGGTGTGTGTATTTGTGTGTGTGTTTGTGTTTCTTGGCGTGTGTGTTTGTGTTGCTGGGTCTGTGTGTGCGTGTGTTGCTGGGGGTGTGTGTGTGTTGCTGGGTGTGTGTGTGTGTGTTGCTGAGTTTGCGTGTGTGTGTGTGTTGCTGGGTGTGTGTGTGTGTGTTGCTGAGTCTGCGTGTGTGTGTGCGTGTGACTGGTGGTCTATGTGTGTGTGTTACTAGGTGTGTATGTGCGTTGCAGGGGGTGTGTGTTGCTGAGGGTGCGCGTGTGTTGCAGGGGGTGTGTGTGCATGTGTTGCTGGGGGTGTGTGTGCGTGCGATGCTGGGGGTGTGTGTGCGTGTGTTGCTGAGTTGGTGCGTGTGTTGCTGGGGGTGTGCGTGTGTTGCTGGGGGTGTTTGTGCATGTTTTGCTGGGGGTGTGTGCGCGTGTTTTGCTGGGGGTGTTTGTGCGTGTGTATTTCACACATTCCCAGAAACACACATACACACCCCTAGAAACACACTCCCAGAAACTCACACACACACCCCTAGAAACACACTCCCAGAAATACACACACACACCCCTAGAAAGACACTCCCAGAAACACTCACAAATACCTCTAGAAAAACATTGCCAGAAACGCACACACACAGCCCTAGAAACATACACCCAGAAACATACACACACAGCCCTAGAAACACACTCCCAGAAACACACACACACTCCACTAGAAACACTGTCCCAGAAACACACACACACTCCCCTAGAAACACTGTCCCAGAAACACACACACACACACACACACACACACAGACAGTCCCCTGGAAACACACTCCCAGAAACACACACAAACCCCTAGAAAAACGCACCAGAAACACTACTTACGCCCCTAAAAACATATTCCCTGAAACACAAACGCACACCCCTTGAAACACACTCCCAGAAACACACACACACCCTTATAAACACACTCCCAGAGACACACACAAACCCCTAGAAACACACTCCCAGAAACACACACACACCCCTGGAAACAGAGTCCCTGAAACACACACATACACCCCTAGAAACGCATCCCAGAAATACACACACACTCCCCTAGAAACACACTACCAGAAACACACACACCCTAGAAAGACACTCCCAGAAACACTCACAAATACCTCTAGAAAAACATTGCCAGAAACGCACACACACAGCCCTAGAAACATACACCCAGAAACATACACACACAGCCCTAGAAACACACTCCCAGAAACACACCCACACTCCCCCAGAAACACACTCCCAGAAACACACACACACACCCCTAGAAACACTGTCCCAGAAACACACACACACACAAACACACACACACACACACACACACAGACAGTCCCCTAGAAACACCCTCCCAGAAACACACACAAAGCCCTAGGAGCACCCTCCCAGAAACACTACTCACGCCCCTAAAAACATACTCCCAGAAACACACACACACACCCCTTGAAACACACTCCCAGAGACACACACACACAGCCTTATAAACACACTCCCAGAGACACACACACACCCCTAGAAACACACTCCCAGAAACACACACACACACCCCTAGAAACAGACTCCCAGAAACTCACACACACACCCCTAGACGCACGCCCACCCGGAAACATGCCCAACCAGAAACTCGCCCACCCGGAAACACTGCCCACCAGGCAACACACACACCAGGAACCTTGACCACCGGAAACATGCCTGCACAGGTGTGTGTTATGGTTGAGCACGCATGTCTGTGTTCATATGTGTGTTTCTGGATGCACATGTGTTTGTTTATAAGTGTGTTCCTAGGTGCGCATATGTGTGCTTATATGTCTGTTTCTGGTTGCGTGCATGTGTGTCTACAGATGTGTTTCTGGCTGCGTGTTTGTGTGTTTATAAGTGTGTTTCTGGTTGCAAACATGTGTGCTTATATGCGTGTTTCTGGCTGCGTGTGTGTGTGTCTATAGTTGTGTTTCTGGGTGCGAGCATGTGTTTTTATATGTGTGTTTCTGGGTACCCGCGTGTGTGCTTATATTTATGTTTCTGGGTGCACGCGTATGTGTTTATATGTGTGTTTCTGGGTGTGCATGTTTGTGTTTATATGTGTGTTTCTGGGTGCGTGCGCGTATGTGTTTATATGAGTGTTTCTGGGTACCCGCGTGTGTGTGTTTATATCTGTGTTTTTGGGTGCGGGCATGTGTGGTTATATGTGTGTTTCTGGATGCATGCATATTTGTTTATATGTGCGTTTCTGGGTGCGTGCCTGTGTGTTTATATGTGTGTTTCTGGGTGCATATGTGTGTGTTTATATGTGTGTTTCTGGGTGCATGCATTTCTTGGTGCATGCATTTCTGTGTGCATGCATTTCTGGCTGCGTGCATTGCTGGGTACATGCGTTGCTGGGTGCATGCATTTATGGGTGCGTGCGTGCATATTTCTGTGTGTGTTTCTATGCATGGGTGCGTGTCTATGCAAGGGTGCGTTTGTGTTTGTACGTGTGTGTTATGTATGGGGGCGGATGCATTTCTATGTTTATAGAAGACTACTTGTAATTCAAGAAAAGAAATTCTGAAGTGTCGCAAAACGCAAGACTACATCATTCTTTGATGTACTGTTTCTGGGTTTGTGTGTGTGTGTGTGTGTGTGTGTGTTTCTGGGAGTGTGTGTTTGTGTGTTTCTGGGTGTGTGTGTAAGTGTGTGTGTGTGTGTTTCTGTGTGTGTCTGTGTATGTGTTTCTGTGTGTGTGTGTGTGTTTCTGGGGCTGTGTGTGTTTGCATTTTTGGTGTGTGTGAGTGTGTGTGTGTTTGTGTGTGTGTGTGTGTTTCTGGGTGTGTGTGTTTGTGTGTTTCTGGCTGTGTGTGTAAGTGTGTGTTGGTCTGTTTCTGTGTGTGTCTGTGTATGTGTTTCTGGGTGTGTGTGTGTGTGTGCGTGTGTTTCTGTGTGTGTGTGTGTGTGTGTGTGTGTTTCTGGCGCTGTGTGTGTTTGCGTTTTTGGGGTGTGTGATTGTGTGTTTCTGTGTGTGTGTGTGTGCGTGTGTGTTTCTGGGTGTGTCTGTGTGTTGCTGGGGGTGTGCGTGCGATTGTTGCTGTGTGTGTGTGTGTGTGTTTCTGGGTTTGTGTATTTGTGTGCGTGTGTGTTTTTGTGTTTCTTGGCGTGTGTGTTTGTATTGCTGGGTCTGTGTGTGCGTGTGTTGCTGGGTGTGTGTGTGTCTTGCTGGGTGTGTGTGTGTGTGTGTTGCTGGGTGTGTGTGTGTGTGTTGCTGGGTATGTGCATGTGTGTTGCTGAGTGTGTGTGTGTGTGCGTGTGTGTGTGACTGGTGGTCTGTGTGTGTGTGTTGCTAGGTGTGTATGTGCGTTGCTGGGTGTGTGTGTGTGTTGCTGAGGGTGTGCGTGTTTTGCAGGGGGTGTTTGTGCACGTGTTGCTGGGGGTGTGTGTGCATGCGTTGCTGTGTGTGTGTGTGTGTGTGTGTGTGTGTGTTGCTGACGTAGTGCGTGTGTTGCTGGGTGTGTGTGTGTTGCTGGGGGTGTTTGTGCGTGTTTTGCTGGGGGTGTGTGCGCGTGTTTTGCTGGGGTTGTGTGTGCGTGTGTATTTCACACACTCCCAGAAACACACACACACACCCCTAGAAACATACACCCAGAAACATACACACACTGCCCTAGAAACACACTCCCAGAAACACACACACACTCCCCTAGAAACACACTCCCAGAAACACACACACACTCCCCTTGAAACACTGTCCCTGAAACACACACACACACACACACACACACACACACACACACACAGACAGTCCCCTAGAAACACACTCCCAGAAACACACACACAGCCGTAGAAACACCCACCCAGAAACACTTCTCACGCCCCTAAGTTCATTCTCCCAGAAACACACACACACCTAGAAACACACTCCCAGAAGCACACACACACCCCTATAAACACACTCCCAGAGACACACACACACCCCTAGAAACACTCTCCCAGAAACATTACTCACGCCCCTAAAAACATACTCCCAGAAACACACACAACACCCCTAGAAACACACTCCCAGAAACACACACACACACCCGTATAAACACACTCCCAGAGACACACACACACCCCTAGATCACTTACCAGCAGGCAACACACACACCAGGAACCTTGACCACCGGAAACAAGCCCGCCCACGTGTGTGTTATGTTTGGGCACGCATGTGTGTGCTTATATGTGTGTTTCTGGATGCACATGTTTGTGTGTTTATACGTGTGTTTCTGGTTGCAAACATGTGTGCTTATATGCGTGTTTCTGGTTGCGTGCGTGTGTGTGTGTCTATAGTTGTGTTTCTGGGTGCGAGCATGTGTGTTTATATGTGTGTTTCTGGGTACCCACGTGTGTGCTTATATTTGTGTTTCTGGGTGCCCGCGTATGTGTTTATATGTGTGTTTCTGGGGTGCGCGTGTGTGTGTTTATATGTGTGTTTCTGGGTGCGTGCGTTTCTTGGTGCATGCATTTCTGTGTGCATGCATTTCTGGCTGCGTGCATTGCTGGGTACATGCGTTGCTGGGTGCATGCAATTATGGCTGCGTGCGTGCATATTTCTGTGTGTGTTTCTATGCATGGGTGTGTGTCTATGCAAGGGTGCATTTGTGTTTGTACGTGTGTGTTATGTATGGGGGCGCACGCATTTCTATGTTTATATAAGACTACTTGTAATTCAAGAAAAGAAATTCTGAAGAGTTGCAAAACACAAAACTACATCAGTCTTTGATGTACTGTTTCTGGGTTTGTGTCTGTGTGTGTCTGTGTGTGTTTGTGTGTGTGTGTGCGTGTGTGTGTGTTTCTGGGTGTGTGTGTTTGTGTGTTTCTGGGTGTGTGTGTAAGTGTGTGTTGGTGTGTTTCTGTGTGTGTCTGTGTATGTGTTTGTGGGTGTGTGTTTGTGTGTGTTTCTGTGTGTGTGTGTGTGTGTGTGTGTTTCTGGATGTGTCTGTGGGTTGCTGGGGGTGTGCGTGCGAGTGTTGCTTTTTGTGTGTGTGTTTCTGGGTGTGTGTGTGTGTGTTTGTGTTTCTTGGTGTGTGTGTTTGTGTTGCTGGGTCTGTGTGTGCGTGATTTGCTGGGTGTGTGTATGTCTTGCTGGGTGTGTGTGTGAGTGTTGCTGGGTGTGTGTGTGTTTTGCTGGGTATGTGCGTGTGTGTTGCTGAGTGTGTGTGTGTGTGTGTGTGTGTGTGTGTGTGTGTGTGTGTGTGTGTGTGTGTGACTGGTGGTCTGTGTGTGTGTGTTGCTAGGTGTGTATGTGCGTTCCTGGGGGTGTGTGTGTGTTGCTGAGGGTGTGCGTGTTTTGCAGGGGGTGTGTGTGCACGTTTTGTTGGGGGTGTGTGTACGTCTGTTGCGGTGGGTGTGTGTGTGTGTGTTGCTGAGGTGGTGTGTGTGTTGCTGGGTGTGTGCGTGTGTTGCTGGGGGTGTTTGTGCATGTTCTGCCGGGCGTGTGTGCGCGTGGTTTGCTGGGGGTGTGTGTGCATGTGTATTTCACACACTCCCAGAAACACACACACACACCCCTAGAAACATACACCCAGAAACATACACACACAGCCCTAGAAACATACTCCCAGAAACACACACACACTCCCCTAGAAACACACTCCCAGAAACACACACACACTCCCCTAGAGACACTGTCCCAGAAACACACACACACACACACACACACACACACACAGTCCCCTAGAAACACACTCCCAGAAACACACACACACCCCTAGAAACACCCTCCAAAAACACTACTCACGCCCCTAAAAACATACTGCCAGAGAGACACACACACACACCTAGAAACACACTCCCAGAAGCACACACACACACCCCTATAAACACTCTCCCAGAGACACACACACACCCCTAGAAACACCCTCCCAGAAACATTACTCACGCCCCTAAAAACATACTCCAAGAAACACACACACACAACCCCTAGAAACACACTCCCAGAAACACACACACACACACCCGTATAAACACACTCCCAGAGACACAGAGGTGTGTGCATGTGTTGCTGGGGGTGTTTGTGCGTGTTGTGCTGGGGGTGTGTGCGCGTGTTTTGCTGGGGGTGTGTGTGCGTGTGTATTTCACACACTCCCAGAAACACACACACACACACCCCTAGAAACATACACCCAGAAACATACACACACTGCCCTAGAAACACACTCCCAGAAACACACACACACTCCCCTAGAAACACACTCCCAGAAACACACACACACTCCCCTAGAAACACTGTCCGAGAAACACACACACACACAAACACACATACACACAGATAGTCCGCTAGAAACACCCTCCCAGAAACACACACAAACCCCTAGAAACACCCTCACAGAAACACTACTCACGCCCCTAAAAACATACTCCCAGAAACACACACACACCCCTTGAAACACACTCCCACAAATACACACACACACCCTTAGAAGCAGACTCCCAGAAACTCACACACACACCCCTGGACGCACGCCCACCCGGAAACACTGCCCACCAGGCAACACACACACCAGGAACCTTGACCACCAGAAACAAGCCTGCACACGTGTGTGCTATGGTTGGGCACGCATGTCTGTGTTCATATGTGTGTTTCTGGATGCACATATTTTTGTTTATAAGTGTGTTTCTGGGTGCGCACATGTGTGCTTATATGTCTGTTTCTGGTTGCATGCGTGTGTGTCTATAGTTGTGTTTCTGGGTGCGAGCATTTGTGTTTATATGTGTGTTTCTGGGTACCCACGTGTGTGTTTATATTTGTGTTTCTGGGTGCGTGTGTATGTGTTTATATGTGTGTTTCTGGGTGCGCGTTATTGTGTTTATATGTGTGTTTCTGGGTGCGCGCGTGTGTGTTTATATGTGTGTTTTTGGGTGCGTGCGTGTGTCTTTATATGTGTGTTTCTGGGTGCGTGCATTTCTGGGTGCATGCATTTCTGTGTGCATGCATTTCTGGCTGCGTGCATTGCTGGGTGCGTGTGTTGCTGGGTGCATGCATTTATGGCTGCGTGCGTGCATATTTCTGTGTGTGTTTCTATGCATGGGTGCGTGTCTATGCAAGGGTGCATTTGTGTTTGTACGTGTGTGTTATGTATGGGGGCGCACGCATTTCTATGTTTATAGAAGACTACTTGTAATTCAAGAAATGAAATTCTGAAGTGTCGCAAAATGCAAGACTACATCAGTCTTTGATGTACTGTTTCTGGGTTTGTGTGTGTGTGTGTGTGTGTGTGTGTGTGTGTGTGTGTGTGTGTGTGTGTGTGTGTGTGTGTGTGTGTGTGTGTGTGTGTGTGTGTGTGTGTGTGTGCGTGTGTGTGTGTGTGTGTGTGTGTTTCTGGGAGTGTGTGTTTGTGTGTTTCTGGGTGTGTGTGTAAGTGTGTGTTGGTGTGTTTCTGTGTGTGTCTGTGTTTCTGGGGCTGTGTGTGTTTGTGTTTTTGGGGTGTGAGAGTGTGTGTTTCTGTGTGTGTGTGTGTGTGTGTTGTGTGTGTGTGTGTGTGTGTGTGTGTGTGTGTTTCTGGATGTGTCTGTGTGTTGCTGGGGGTGTGCGTGCGAGTGTTGCTGTGTGTGTGTGTGTTTCTGGGTGTGTGTGTGTGTTTGTGTTTCTTGGCATGTGTGTTTGTGTTGCTGGGTCTGTGTGTTTGTGTTGCTGGGTGTGTGTGTGTGTTGCTGGGCGTGTGTGTGTGTGTGTGTGTGAGTGACTTGTGGTCTATGTGTGTTGCTCGGTGTGTATGTGCGTTGCTGGGGGTGTGTGTGTTTTGCTGAGGGTGTGCGTGTGTTGCAGGGGGTGTGTGTGTGCACGTGTTGCTGCGGGTGTGTGTGCGTGCGTTGCTGTGTGTTTGTGTGTGTGTGTGTGTGTGTGTGTATTGCTGAGGTGGTGCGTGTGTTGCTGGGGCTGTTTGTGCGTGTTTTGCTGGGGTTGTGTGCGCATGTTTTGCTGGGGGTGTGTGTGCGTGTGTATTTCACACACTCCCAGAAACACACACACACACCCCTGGACAAACACTCCCAGAAACACACACACACACCCCTAGAAAGACTCTCCCAGAAACACTCACACATACCTCTAGAAAAACATTGCCAGAAATGCACACACACAGCCCTAGAAACATACACCCAGAAACATACACACACAGCCCTAGAAACACACTCCCAGAAACACACACACACTCCCCTAGAAACACACTCCCAGAAACACACACACACTCCCCTAGAAACACTGTCCCAGAAACACACACACACACACACACACACACACACACACACACACACACACACACACACACACACACACACACACACACACACACACACACAGTCCCCTAGAAACACACTTTTGGAAACACACTCACAACCCTAGAAATACCCTCCCACGCCCCTAAAAACATACTCCCAGAAACACGCACATACATCCCTAGAAGAACACTCCCAGAAACACACACACACACCCCTATAAACACACTCCCAGAGACACACACACCCCCCTAGAAACAACCTCCCAGAAACATTACTCACGCCCCTAAATACATACTCCCAGAAACACACACACACACCCCTAGAAACACATTCCCAGAAACACACACACACACCCCTATAAACACACTCCCAGAGACACACACACACCCCTAGAACACTGACCACCAGGCAACACACACACCAGGAACCTTGGCCATCGGAAACAAGCCCACACACTTGTGTGTTATGGTTGGGCGCGCATGTCTGTGTTTATATGTGTGTTTCTGGATGCACATGTGTTTGTTTATAAGTGTGTTTCTGGGTGCGCACATGTGTGCTTAGATGTGTGTTTCTGGTTGCGTGCGTGTGTGTCTGTAGTTGTGTTTCTGGCTGCGTGTGTGTGTGTTTATAAGTGTGTTTCTGGTTGCAAACATGTGTGCTTATATACGTGTCTCTGGTTGCGAGTGTGTGTGTCTACAGTTCTGTTTCTGAGTACGAGCATGTGTGTTTATATGTGTGTTTCTGGGTACCTGCGTGTGTGCTTATATTTGTGTTTCTGGGTGCGCGCTTATGTGTTTATATGTGTGTTTCTGGGTGCCCGTTATTGTGTTTATATGTGTGTTTCTGGGTGCGTGCGTGTGTGTTTATATGAGTGTTTCTGGGTACACGCGTGTGTGTTATATATGTGTGTTTTTGGGTGCGTGCGTGTGTGTTTATATGTGTGTTTCTGGGTGTGTGCATTTCTGGGTGCATGCATTTCTGTGTGCATGTATTTCTGGCTGCGTGCATTGCTGGTTGCATGTGTTGCTGGGTGCATGCATTTATGGCTGCATGCGTGCATATTTCTGTGTCTGTTTCTATGCATGTTTGCGTGTCTATGCAAGGGTGCGTTTGTGTTTGTACGTGTGTGTTACGTATGGGTGTGCACGCATTTCTATGTTTATAGAAGACTACTTGTAATTCAAGAAAAGAAATTCTGAAGTGTGGCAAAAGGCAAGACTACATCAGTCTTTGAAGTGCTTTTTCTGTGTTTGTGTGTGTGTGTGTGTGTATGTGTGTCTGTTTCTGGATGTGTCTGTGTGTTGCTGAGGGTGTGCGTGCGAGTGTTGCTGTGTGTGTGTGTGTGTGTGTGTGTTTCTTGGCGTGTGTGTTTGTGTTGCTTGGTCTGTGTGTGCACGTGTTGCTGAGTGTGTGTGTGTGTGCTGCTGGGTGTGTGTGTGTGTGTGTGTTTCTAGGGGTGTGTGTGTGTTTCTGCGTGTGTGTTTCTAGGGGACTGGAAGTGTGTGTGGTGTGTGTATGTGTGTGTGTGTGTGTTTCTGGGACAGTGTTTCTAGGGGAGTGTGTGTGTGTTTCTGGGAGTGTGTTTCTAGGGGAGTGTGTGTGTGCTTCTGGGAGTGTTTCTAGGGCTGTGTGTGTATGTTTCTGGGTGTATGTTTCTAGGGCTGTGTGTGTGCGTTTCTGGCAATGTTTTTCTAGAGGTATATGGTGTGTGTTTCTGGGACTGTCTTTCCAGGGGTGTGTGTGTGTGTTTCTGGGAGTATGTTTCTAGGTGAGTGTGTGTGTGTGTGTTTCTGGGAGTGTGTTTCTAGGGCTGTGTGTGTGTGTTTCTGGGAGTGTGTGAAATACACACGCACACACACCCTCAGCAAAACACGCGCACACACCCCCAGCAAAACATGCACAAACACCCCCAGCAAAACACGCACAAAACACCCCCAGCACACACGCGCACACCCCCAGCAACACACGCACCACCTCAGCAACACAAGCACACACACCCCCAGAAACAGACGCACACACACCCTCAGCAACACGTGCACACACACACCCCTGCAACACACGCACACCCTCAGCAACACACACACACCCCCAGCAATGCACATACACACCTAGCAACACACACACATAGACCACCAGCCACACACACACACGCACACACTCAGCAACACACATGCACATACCCCTTGAAACACACTCCCAGAAACACTACTCACGCCCCTAAAAACATACTCCCAGAAACACACACACCCCTCGAAACACACTACCAGAAACACACACACACTCCCTTATAAACACACTCCCAGAGACACAAACACACCCCTAGAAACACACTCTCAGAAACTCACACACACACCCCTAGAAACAGACTCCCAGAAACTCACACACACAGCCCTAGATACACCGCCCACCCGGAAACATGCCCACCCAGAAACTCGCACACCCGGAAACACTGCCTACCAGGCAACACACACACCAGGATCTTTGACCACTGGAAACAACACCACACACGTGTGTGTTGTGGTTGGTCACGCATGTCTGTGTTTATATGTGTGTTTCTGGATGCACATGTGTTTGTTTATAAGTGTGTTTCTGGGTGCGCACATGTGTGCTTATATGTGTGTTTCTGGTTGCGTGCGTGTGTGTCTATAGTTGTGTTTCTGGCTGCGTGTGTGTGTGTTTATAAGTGTGTTTTCTGGTTGCAAACATGTGTGCTTATATGCGTGTTCTTGCTGCGTGTGTGTGTGTCTATAGTTGTGTTCTGGGTGCGAGCATGTGCGTTTATATGTGTGTTTCTGGGTGCGCGCGTGTGTTTATATGAGTGTTTCTGGGTACACGCGTGTATGTTCATAAGTGTATTTTTGGGGTGCGTGCGTGTGTGTTTATATGTGTGTTTCTGGGTGTGCGCCTGTGTGTTTATATGTGTTTATATACTTATTTCTGTGTGTTTGTGTGTGTGTGTGTGTGTGTTTGTGTGTTTCTGGGAGTGTGTGTTTGTGTGTTTCTGGGTGTGTGTGTAATTGTGTGTTGGTGTATTTCTGTGTGTGTCTGTGTCTGTGTTTCTGGGTGTGTGTCTGTGTGTTTCTGGTTGTGTGTGTTGCTGGGTGTGTGTGTGTGTGTTTGTGTTGCTGGGCGTGTGTGTGAGTGTGTGTTGCTGGTGGGGTGTGTGTGTGTGTTGCTGGGAGGGTGTGTGTGTGTGTTGCTGGGGATTGGTCTGTGTGTGTTGCTGCGTGTGTGTGTGTGTGATGCTGGGTGTGTGCGTGTGTGTGTGTGGCTGATGGTCTGTGTGTGTGTGTTGCTAGGTGTGTGTGTGTGTTGCTAGGTGTGTATGTGCATTGCTGGGCATGTGTGTGTGTTGCTGAGGGTGTGCGTGTATTGCACGGGGTGTGTGTGCACGTGTTGCTGAGGGTGTGTGTGCGTGTTTTGCTGGGGGTGTGAGCACGTGCTTTGCTGGGGGCGTGTCTGTGTGTGTTGCTGAGCTGGTGCTTGTGTTGCTGGGGGTGTGCGTGTGTTGCTGGGGGTGTGTGTGCGTGTTTTGCTGGGGGTGTGTGCACGTGTTTTGCTGGGGGTGTGTGTGTGTGTGTGTGTGTATTTCACACACTCTCCAGAAAAGCGCACACGTACCCCTAGAAACACACTCCCAGAAACACACACACACCCCTAGAAACACGCTCCCAGAAACACTACTCATGCCCCTAAAAACCTACTCCCAGAAACACACACACACACACCTAGAAACACACTCCCAGAAACACACACACACACCCCTATAAACACACTCCCAGAGACAAACACACACCCCTAGAAACATAC
>JANJGN010000021.1:20791738-20794238 GCA_026770705.1 Isurus oxyrinchus
TTGGTGTGTGTTTGTGTGCGTGTTTCTGGGCGTGTGTTTGTGTGTGGTTTTCTTGGTGTGTGTATATTTCTGCGTGAGTGTGTGCGTCTTTCTGGGTGTGTGTTGTGTTTTTTTCTGGGGGTGTGTTTGTGTGTGTGTTTTGTTGTGTGTGTGTGTCTGTTTCTGGGTGTGTGTGTGTCTGTGTGTCTGTGAGTCTTGGGGTGTGTGTGTTTCTGGGGGTGGTTGTGTGTGTTTCTGATTATGTGTGAGTGTTTCTGAGTGTGTGTGTGCGTGTGTGTGTATGTCTGTGTGTTTCTGTGTGTGGGTGGGTGTGTTTCTGGGTGTGTATGTGTGTTTCTGGTTGTGTGTGTGAGTTTCTGGGTGTGTGTGTTTATTTCTGGGGGGGTGTTTGTTTCTAGGTGTGATGTGAGTTTCAGGGTGTGTGTCTTTGGGTGGGTTCCTCTGTGTGTGTGTGTCTGTGTGTGTGTGTGTGTGTGTGTGTGTGTGTGTGTGTGTGTGTGTGTGTGTGTGCGCGCGCGCTTCTGGCTGTGTCAATGAGTGTGTGTGTGTGTGTGTGTGTGTTTCTTGTTGTGTGTGTGTGTTTCTTGGTGTGTGTGTTTGTTCCTTGGCGTGTTTGTGTGTTTCATTCTGGGTGTGTGTGTTTGTGTGTGTTTCTGGGTGTGTGTGTGTGTTTTTCTGGTTGTGTGTGTGTGTTTCGAGGTGTGTCTAATTGTTCCTTGGTGTGTGTTTGTGTGTGTGTTTCTGGGTGTGTGTTTGTCTGTGGTTTTCTTGGTGTGTGTATGTTTCTGGGTGAGTGTGTGCGTCTTTCTAGGTGTGTGTTGTGTTTTATTCTGGGGGTGTGTTTGTGTGTGTGTTTCTGGGTGTCTGTGTGACTGTTTCTCCGTATTTGTGTCTTTGTTTCTTGGTGTGTGTGTTTGTGTGTGTGTTTCTGTGTGTGTGTGTGCATGTGTGTGTTTGTTTCTGGGTGTGTAAGTGTGTTTCTGATAGCGTGTGTGTTTCTGGGTGTGTATGTGTGTTTCTGGTTGTGTGTGTGTTTTTCTGGGTGTGTGTGTGTGCTTGTGTGTGTGTTTCTGGGTGTATGTTAGTGTCTGTGATTCTCGGTGTGTGTGTGTGCTTGTGTGTGTGTGTGTGTGTGTGTGTGTGTGTGTGTGTGTTTCTGTGTGTGTATGTGTGTTTCTGGTTGTATGTGAGTCTTTCTGCTGTGTGTGTGTTTCTGGGTGTGTGTTTGTTTCTGGGTGTGTGTGTGTTTTTTGGTGGGTGTGTGTGTATGTTTTTCTCCGTGTTTGTGTGTATGTTTCTGGGTTTCTGTGTGTGTTTCTGTGTGTGTATGTGTCTGGGTTTGTGTGTGTGTGTTTATGTTTCTGGATGGTGGTGTGTGTTTACATTTTTTGATGTACCTGTGTGTGTGTTTCTGGGTGTGTGTGTGTGTTTCGGGGTGGGCGTGTGTCTGTGTGTGTGTGGGTGCATGTGTTTCTCTGTGTGTGTTTCTGGGTGTCTGTGTGTGTGTGTTTCTGGGTGTCCGTGTGTGTTTCTGGGTGTCCGTGTGTGTTTCTGGGTGTGTGTTTGTGTTTCTGGTGTGTGTGTGTGTGTGTGTTTCTGTGCGTGTGTGTGTGTGTGTGTGTGTGTGTGTGTGTGTGTGTGTGTGTGTGTGTGTGTGTGTGTGTGTTTTTGTTGTGTGTGCGTGTCTGTTTCTAGGTGTGTGTGTGTGTGTTTCTCCCTGTTTGTGTGTATGTTTCTGGATCTGTGTGTGTGTTTCTGTGTGTGTGTTTCTGTGTGTCTGTGCGTCTGGGGGTGTGTGTTTCTGGGGGTAGTTGTGTGTGTTTCTGGCTATGTGTGAGTGTTTCTGAGTGTGTGTGTGTCTGTGTGTGTGTCTGTGTTTCTGTGTGCGGGTGCGTGTGTTTCTGGGTGTGTATGTGTGCTTCTGGTTGTGTGTGTGAGTTTCTGGGTGTCTGTGTTTATTTCTGGGGGTGTGATTGTTCCTCGGTGTGTCTGTGTGTTTCTGGGTGTGTGACTTTGGGTGGGTTTCAGTGTGTGCGTGTGTGTGTGTGTGTGTGTGTGTGTGTGTGTGTGTGTGTGTGTGTGTGTGTGTGTGTGTGTGTGTGTGTGTGTGCTTCTGGCTGTGTCAGTGAGTGTGTGAGTGTGTGTGTGTGTGTGTTTCTGGGTGTGTGTGTGTATTTCTTGGTGTGCGTGTTTGTTCCTTGGCATGTGTGTGTGGGTGATTGTGGGTGTGTGTTTGTGTGTGTGCTTCTGGGTGTATGTAAGTGTCTGTGATTGTCGGTGTGTGTGTGTGTGTGTGTGTGTGTTTGTGTGTTTCTGGTTGTGTATGTGTGTTTCTGTGTGTGTATGTGTGTTTCTTGTTGTGTGTGTGTGTTCCTGGTGTGTGTATGTGTTTCTGGGTGTGGGTTTGTTTCTGGCTGTGTGTGTGTTTGTGTGTGTGTATGTGTCTGGGTTTGTGTGTGTTTCTGGGTGTGTGTGTGTTTATGTTTCTGGATGGTGGTGT
>JANJGN010000021.1:20799238-20819238 GCA_026770705.1 Isurus oxyrinchus
GTGTGTGTGTTTCTGTGTGTGTGTGTTTGTGTGTGTGTGTGTGTGTTTTGTTGTGTGTGCGTGTCTGTTTCTGGGTGTGTGTGTATGTGTTTCTCCATGTTTGTGTGTATGTTTCTGGATTTGTGTGTGTGTTTCTGTGTGTGTGTGTCTGTGTGTCTGTGAGTCTTGGGGTGTGTGTGCTTCTGGGGGTGGTTGTGTGTGTTTCTGATTATGTGTGAGTGTTTCTGAGTGTGTGTGTGCGTGTGTGTGTATGTCTGTGTGTTTCTGTGTGTGGGTGGGTGTGTTTCCGGGTGTGTATGTGTGTTTCTGGTTGTGTGTGTGAGTTTCTGGGTGTGTGTGTTTATTTCTGGGGGGGTGTTTGTTTCTAGGTGTGATGTGAGTTTCTGGGTGTGTGTCTTTGGGTGGGTTCCTCTGTGTGTGTGTGTCTGTGTGTGTGTGTGTGTGTGTGTGTGTGTGTGTGTGTGTGTGTGTGTGTGTGTGTGTGTGTGTTTCTGGCTGTGTCAGTGAGTGTGTGTGTGTGTGTTTCTTGCGGTGTGTGTGTGTTTCTTGTTGTGTGTGTGTTTGTTCCTTGGAGTGTTTGTGTGTTTCATTCTGGGTGTGTGTTTGGGTGTGTGTTTCTGGGTGTGTGTGTGTCTGTTTTTCTGGCTGTGTGTGTGTGTGTTTCGAGGTGTGTCTGATTGTTCCTTGGTGTGTGTTTGTGTGCGTGTTTCTGGGTGTGTGTTTGTGTGTGGTTTTCTTGGTGTGTGTATATTTCTGCGTGAGTGTGTGCGTCTTTCTGGGTGTGTGTTGTGTTTTTTTCTGGGGGTGTGTTTGTGTGTGTGTTTTGTTGTGTGTGTGTGTCTGTTTCTGGGTGTGTGTGTGTCTGTGTGTCTGTGAGTCTTGGGGTGTGTGTGTTTCTGGGGGTGGTTGTGTGTGTTTCTGATTATGTGTGAGTGTTTCTGAGTGTGTGTGTGCGTGTGTGTGTATGTCTGTGTGTTTCTGTGTGTGGGTGGGTGTGTTTCTGGGTGTGTATGTGTGTTTCTGGTTGTGTGTGTGAGTTTCTGGGTGTGTGTGTTTATTTCTGGGGGGGTGTTTGTTTCTAGGTGTGATGTGAGTTTCAGGGTGTGTGTCTTTGGGTGGGTTCCTCTGTGTGTGTGTGTCTGTGTGTGTGTGTGTGTGTGTGTGTGTGTGTGTGTGTGTGTGTGTGTGTGTGTGTGTGTGTGCGCGCGCTTCTGGCTGTGTCAATGAGTGTGTGTGTGTGTGTGTGTGTGTTTCTTGTTGTGTGTGTGTGTTTCTTGGTGTGTGTGTTTGTTCCTTGGCGTGTTTGTGTGTTTCATTCTGGGTGTGTGTGTTTGTGTGTGTTTCTGGGTGTGTGTGTGTGTTTTTCTGGTTGTGTGTGTGTGTTTCGAGGTGTGTCTAATTGTTCCTTGGTGTGTGTTTGTGTGTGTGTTTCTGGGTGTGTGTTTGTCTGTGGTTTTCTTGGTGTGTGTATGTTTCTGGGTGAGTGTGTGCGTCTTTCTGGGTGTGTGTTGTGTTTTATTCTGGGGGTGTGTTTGTGTGTGTGTTTCTGGGTGTCTGTGTGACTGTTTCTCCGTATTTGTGTCTTTGTTTCTTGGTGTGTGTGTTTGTGTGTGTGTTTCTGTGTGTGTGTGTGCATGTGTGTGTTTGTTTCTGGGTGTGTAAGTGTGTTTCTGATAGCGTGTGTGTTTCTGGGTGTGTATGTGTGTTTCTGGTTGTGTGTGTGTTTTTCTGGGTGTGTGTGTGTGCTTGTGTGTGTGTTTCTGGGTGTATGTTAGTGTCTGTGATTCTCGGTGTGTGTGTGTGCGTGTGTGTGTGTGTGTGTGTGTGTGTGTGTGTGTGTTTCTGTGTGTGTATGTGTGTTTCTGGTTGTATGTGAGTCTTTCTGCTGTGTGTGTGTTTCTGGGTGTGTGTTTGTTTCTGGGTGTGTGTGTGTTTTTTGGTGGGTGTGTGTGTATGTTTTTCTCCGTGTTTGTGTGTATGTTTCTGGGTTTCTGTGTGTGTTTCTGTGTGTGTATGTGTCTGGGTTTGTGTGTGTGTGTTTATGTTTCTGGATGGTGGTGTGTGTTTACATTTTTTGATGTACCTGTGTGTGTGTTTCTGGGTGTGTGTGTGTGTTTCGGGGTGGGCGTGTGTCTGTGTGTGTGTGGGTGCATGTGTTTCTCTGTGTGTGTTTCTGGGTGTCTGTGTGTGTGTGTTTCTGGGTGTCCGTGTGTGTTTCTGGGTGTGTGTTTGTGTTTCTGGTGTGTGTGTGTGTGTGTTTCTGTGCGTGTGTGTGTGTGTGTGTGTGTGTGTGTGTGTGTGTGTGTGTGTGTGTGTGTGTTTTTGTTGTGTGTGCGTGTCTGTTTCTAGGTGTGTGTGTGTGTGTTTCTCCCTGTTTGTGTGTATGTTTCTGGATCTGTGTGTGTGTTTCTGTGTGTGTGTTTCTGTGTGTCTGTGCGTCTGGGGGTGTGTGTTTCTGGGGGTAGTTGTGTGTGTTTCTGGCTATGTGTGAGTGTTTCTGAGTGTGTGTGTGTCTGTGTGTGTGTCTGTGTTTCTGTGTGCGGGTGCGTGTGTTTCTGGGTGTGTATGTGTGCTTCTGGTTGTGTGTGTGAGTTTCTGGGTGTCTGTGTTTATTTCTGGGGGTGTGATTGTTCCTCGGTGTGTCTGTGTGTTTCTGGGTGTGTGACTTTGGGTGGGTTTCAGTGTGTGCGTGTGTGTGTGTGTGTGTGTGTGTGTGTGTGTGTGTGTGTGTGTGTGTGTGTGTGTGTGTGTGTGTGTGTGTGTGTGTGTGTGTGTGTGTGTGTGTGTGTGTGCTTCTGGCTGTGTCAGTGAGTGTGTGAGTGTGTGTGTGTGTGTGTTTCTGGGTGTGTGTGTGTATTTCTTGGTGTGCGTGTTTGTTCCTTGGCATGTGTGTGTGGGTGATTGTGGGTGTGTGTTTGTGTGTGTGCTTCTGGGTGTATGTAAGTGTCTGTGATTGTCGGTGTGTGTGTGTGTGTGTGTGTGTGTTTGTGTGTTTCTGGTTGTGTATGTGTGTTTCTGTGTGTGTATGTGTGTTTCTTGTTGTGTGTGTGTGTTCCTGGTGTGTGTATGTGTTTCTGGGTGTGGGTTTGTTTCTGGCTGTGTGTGTGTTTGTGTGTGTGTATGTGTCTGGGTTTGTGTGTGTTTCTGGGTGTGTGTGTGTTTATGTTTCTGGATGGTGGTGTATGTTTATGTTACTGGATGCGCATGTGCGTGTGTTTCTGTGTATGTGTGTGTTTCTGGGTGTGTGTGTGTGTGTGTTTATGTTTCTGGATGATGGTGTGTGTTTATGTTTCTGGATGCATGTGTGTGTGTGTTTTTCTGGGTGGGCGTGTGTGTGTATTTCAGGATGTGTGTGCTTCTGTGTTTTTCTGGGTGTGTGTTTCTGTGTGTTTCTGGTGTGTGTTTGTGTGTGTGTTTCTGGGTGTGTGTTTCTGGTTGTGTGTTTGTGTGTGCGTTTCTGGGTTTGCGTTTGTGTGTTTCTCGGTCTGTGTTGTGTGGTTCTCTGGTTGTGTGTTTCGGTGTCTGTGTGTGTATGTGTGTGTGTGATTCTCCATATTTGTGTTTGTGTTTCTGGGTTTGTGTGTGTTTCTGCATGTGTGTGTATGTGTGTTTCCGTGTGTGTGTGTGTGTGTGTGTGTGTGTGTGTGTGTGTGTGTGTGTGTCTGTGTGTGTGTCTTTCTGGGAGTGTGTTTGTGTTTCTGGTGTGTGTGTGTGTGTGTTTCTAGGTGTGTGTGTGTGTGTGTGTGTGTGTGTGTGTGTGTGTGTGTGTGTTTTGTGGGTGTGTGTCTGTTTCTGGGTGTGTGTGTATGTGTTTCTCCGTGGTTGTGTGTATGTTTCTGGATTTGTGTGTGTGTGTGTGTGTGTGTATGTGTGTGGGTGTGTGTGTGTGCGTGTGTGTGTGTGTGTGTGCGTGTGTCTGGGGGTGTGTGTGTTTCCGGAGGTGGTTGTGTGTGTTTCTGGCTGTGTGTGAGTGTTTCTGAGTGTGTGTGTGTGTATGTGTGTGTGTGTATGTGTGTGCGTGCGTGTGTTTCGGGGTGTGTATGTGTGTTTCGGGTTGTGTGTGTGAGTTTCTGGCTGTCTGTGTTTATTTCTGGGGATGTGTTTATTTCTCGGTGTGTCCGTGTGTTTCTGGGTGTGTGTCTTTGGGTGGGTTCCTGTGTCTGTGTGTGTGTGTGTGTGTTTCTTGTTGTGTGTGTGTGTTTCTTGGTGTGTGTGTTTGTTCCTTGGCATGTTTGTGTGTTTCATTCTGGGTGTGTGTGTTTGTGTGTGTTTCTGGGTGTGTGTGTGTGTTTTTCTGGTTGTGTGTGTGTGTTTCGAGGTGTGTCTAATTGTTCCTTGGTGTGTGTTTGTGTGTGTGTTTCTGGGTGTGTGTTTGTCTGTGGTTTTCTTGGTGTGTGTATGTTTCTGGGTGAGTGTGTGCGTCTTTCTGGGTGTGTGTTGTGTTTTATTCTGGGGGTGTGTTTGTGTGTGTGTTTCTGGGTGTCTGTGTGATTGTTTCTCCGTATTTGTGTCTTTGTTTCTGGGTGTGTGTGTATGTGTTTCTCCGTGGTTGTGTGTATGTTTCTGGATTTGTGTGTGTGTGTGTGTGTGTGTGTGTATGTGTGTGGGTGTGTGTGTGTGCGTGTGTGTGTGTGTGTGCGTGTGTCTGGGGGTGTGTGTGTTTCCGGAGGTGGTTGTGTGTGTTTCTGGCTGTGTGTGAGTGTTTCTGAGTGTGTGTGTGTGTATGTGTGTGTGTGTATGTGTGTGCGTGCGTGTGTTTCGGGGTGTGTATGTGTGTTTCGGGTTGTGTGTGTGAGTTTCTGGCTGTCTGTGTTTATTTCTGGGGATGTGTTTATTTCTCGGTGTGTCCGTGTGTTTCTGGGTGTGTGTCTTTGGGTGGGTTCCTGTGTCTGTGTGTGTGTGTGTGTGTGTTTCTTGTTGTGTGTGTGTGTTTCTTGGTGTGTGTGTTTGTTCCTTGGCATGTTTGTGTGTTTCATTCTGGGTGTGTGTGTTTGTGTGTGTTTCTGGGTGTGTGTGTGTGTTTTTCTGGTTGTGTGTGTGTGTTTCGAGGTGTGTCTAATTGTTCCTTGGTGTGTGTTTGTGTGTGTGTTTCTGGGTGTGTGTTTGTCTGTGGTTTTCTTGGTGTGTGTATGTTTCTGGGTGAGTGTGTGCGTCTTTCTGGGTGTGTGTTGTGTTTTATTCTGGGGGTGTGTTTGTGTGTGTGTTTCTGGGTGTCTGTGTGATTGTTTCTCCGTATTTGTGTCTTTGTTTCTTGGTGTGTGTGTTTGTGTGCGTGTTTCTGTGTGTGTGTGTGCATGTGTGTGTTTGTTTCTGGGTGTGTAAGTGTGTTTCTGATAGCGTGTGTGTTTCTGGGTGTGTATGTGTGTTTCTGGTTGTGTGTGTGTTTTTCTGGGTGCGTGTGTGTGTGCTTGTGTGTGTGTTTCTGGGTGTATGTTAGTGTCTGTGATTCTCGGTGTGTGTGTGTGTGCGTGTGTGTGTGTGTGTGTGTGTGTGTGTGTGTGTGTTTCTGTGTGTGTATGTGTGTTTCTGGTTGTATGTGAGTCTTTCTGCTGTGTGTGTGTTTCTGGGTGTGTGTTTGTTTCTGGGTGTGTGTGTGTGTTTTTGGTGGGTGTGTGTGTATGTTTTTCTCCGTGTTTGTGTGTATGTTTCTGGGTTTCTGTGTGTGTTTCTGTGTGTGTATGTGTCTGGGTTTGTGTGTGTGTGTTTATGTTTCTGGATGGTGGTGTGTGTTTACATTTTTTGATGTACCTGTGTGTGTGTTTCTGGGTGTGTGTGTGTGTTTTGGGGTGGGCGTGTGTCTGTGTGTGTGTGGGTGCATGTGTTTCTCTGTGTGTGTTTCTGGGTGTCTGTGTGTGTGTGTTTCTGGGTGTCCGTGTGTGTTTCTGGGTGTGTGTTTGTGTTTCTGGTGTGTGTGTGTGTGTGTTTCTGTGTGTGTGTGTGTGTGTGTGTGTGTGTGTGTGTGTGTGTGTGTGTGTGTGTGTGTGTTTTTTTGTTGTGTGTGCGTGTCTGTTTCTAGGTGTGTGTGTGTGTTTCTCCCTGTTTGTGTGTATGTTTCTGGATCTGTGTGTGTGTTTCTGTGTGTGTGTTTCTGTGTGTCTGTGCGTCTGGGGGGGGTGTTTCTGGGGGTAGTTGTGTGTGTTTCTGGCTATGTGTGAGTGTTTCTGAGTGTGTGTGTGTCTGTGTGTGTGTCTGTGTTTCTGTGTGCGGGTGCGTGTGTTTCTGGGTGTGTATGTGTGCTTCTGGTTGTGTGTGTGAGTTTCTGGGTGTCTGTGTTTATTTCTGGGGGTGTGATTGTTCCTCGGTGTGTCTGTGTGTTTCTGGGTGTGTGACTTTGGGTGGGTTTCAGTGTGTGCGTGTGTGTGTGTGTGTGTGTGTGTGTGTGTGTGTGTGTGTGTGTGTGTGTGTGTGTGTGTGTGCTTCTGGCTGTGTCAGTGAGTGTGTGAGTGTGTGTGTGTGTGTGTTTCTGGGTGTGTGTGTGTATTTCTTGGTGTGCGTGTTTGTTCCTTGGCATGTGTGTGTGGGTGATTGTGGGTGTGTGTTTGTGTGTGTGCTTCTGGGTGTATGTAAGTGTCTGTGATTGTCGGTGTGTGTGTGTGTGTGTGTGTGTGTGTTTGTGTGTTTCTTGTTGTGTGTGTGTGTTTCTGGTGTGTGTATGTGTTTCTGGGTGTGGGTTTGTTTCTGGCTGTGTGTGTGTTTGTGTGTGTGTATGTGTCTGGGTTTGTGTGTGTTTCTGGGTGTGTGTGTGTTTATGTTTCTGGATGGTGGTGTATGTTTATGTTACTGGATGCGCATGTGCGTGTGTTTCTGTGTATGTGTGTGTTTCTGGGTGTGTGTGTGTGTGTGTTTATGTTTCTGGATGATGGTGTGTGTTTATGTTTCTGGATGCGCGTGTGTGTGTGTTTTTCTGGGTGGGCGTGTGTGTGTATTTCAGGATGTGTGTGCTTCTGTGTTTTTCTGGGTGTGTGTTTCTGTGTGTTTCTGGTGTGTGTTTGTGTGTGTGTTTCTGGGTGTGTGTTTCTGGTTGTGTGTTTGTGTGTGCGTTTCTGGGTTTGCGTTTGTGTGTTTCTCGGTCTGTGTTGTGTGGTTCTCTGGTTGTGTGTTTCGGTGTCTGTGTGTGTATGTGTGTGTGTGATTCTCCATATTTGTGTTTGTGTTTCTGGGTTTGTGTGTGTTTCTGCATGTGTGTGTATGTGTGTTTCCGCGTGTGTGTGTGTGTGTGTGTGTGTGTGTGTGTGTGTGTGTGTGTGTGTGTGTGTGTGTCTTTCTGGGAGTGTGTTTGTGTTTCTGGTGTGTGTGTGTGTGTGTTTCTAGGTGTGTGTGTGTGTGTGTGTGTGTGTGTGTGTGTGTGTGTGTGTGTGTGTGTGTGTGTTTTGTGGGTGTGTGTCTGTTTCTGGGTGTGTGTGTATGTGTTTCTCCGTGGTTGTGTGTATGTTTCTGGATTTGTGTGTGTGTGTGTGTATGTTTGTGTGTGTGTGGGTGTGTGTGTGTGCGTGTGTGTGTGTGTGTGTGCGTGTGTCTGGGGGGGTGTGTGTTTCCGGAGGTGGTTGTGTGTGTTTCTAGCTGTGTGTGAGTGTTTCTGAGTGTGTGTGTGTGTATGTGTGTGTGTGTATGTGTGTGCGTGCGTGTGTTTCGGGGTGTGTATGTGTGTTTCGGGTTGTGTGTGTGAGTTTCTGGCTGTCTGTGTTTATTTCTGGGGATGTGTTTATTTCTCGGTGTGTCCGTGTGTTTCTGGGTGTGTGTCTTTGGGTGGGTTCCTGTGTCTGTGTGTGTGTGTGTGAGTGTGTGTGCTTCTGGCTGTGTCAGTGTGTGTGTGTGCGTGTGTTTCTGGTGTGTGTGTGTGTATTTCTGGTTGTGTGTGTGTGTTTCTTGGTGTGTGTGTTTGTTCCTTGGCGTATTTGTGTGTGCGTTTCTGGGTGTGTGTGTGTTTGTTTCTGGGTGTGTGTATGTGTGTTTCTGGGTCTGTGTTGTGTGTTTCTGTGGCTGTGTGTTTCTGTGCCTATGTGTGTATGTGTGTGTGTGTGTTTCTCCGTATTTGTGTGTCTGTTTCTGGGTTTGTGTGTGTGTGTGTGTGTGTGTGTCTGTGTATGTGTGTTTCTGGGTTTGTGTTTGTGTTTCTGGGTTTGTGTTTGTGTTTCTGGTGTGTCTGTGTGTGTGTGTGTGTGTGTGTGTGTGTGTTTCTGTGTGTGTGTGTTTGTGTGTGTGTGTGTGTGTTTTGTTGTGTGTGCGTGTCTGTTTCTGGGTGTGTGTGTATGTGTTTCTCCATGTTTGTGTGTATGTTTCTGGATTTGTGTGTGTGTTTCTGTGTGTGTGTGTGTCTGTGTGTCTGTGAGTCTTGGGGTGTGTGTGCTTCTGGGGGTGGTTGTGTGTGTTTCTGATTATGTGTGAGTGTTTCTGAGTGTGTGTGTGCGTGTGTGTGTATGTCTGTGTGTTTCTGTGTGTGGGTGGGTGTGTTTCCGGGTGTGTATGTGTGTTTCTGGTTGTGTGTGTGAGTTTCTGGGTGTGTGTGTTTATTTCTGGGGGGGTGTTTGTTTCTAGGTGTGATGTGAGTTTCTGGGTGTGTGTCTTTGGGTGGGTTCCTCTGTGTGTGTGTGTCTGTGTGTGTGTGTGTGTGTGTGTGTGTGTGTGTGTGTGTGTGTGTGTGTGTTTCTGGCTGTGTCAGTGAGTGTGTGTGTGTGTTTCTTGCGGTGTGTGTGTGTTTCTTGTTGTGTGTGTGTTTGTTCCTTGGAGTGTTTGTGTGTTTCATTCTGGGTGTGTGTTTGGGTGTGTGTTTCTGGGTGTGTGTGTGTCTGTTTTTCTGGCTGTGTGTGTGTGTGTTTCGAGGTGTGTCTGATTGTTCCTTGGTGTGTGTTTGTGTGCGTGTTTCTGGGCGTGTGTTTGTGTGTGGTTTTCTTGGTGTGTGTATATTTCTGCGTGAGTGTGTGCGTCTTTCTGGGTGTGTGTTGTGTTTTTTTCTGGGGGTGTGTTTGTGTGTGTGTTTTGTTGTGTGTGTGTGTCTGTTTCTGGGTGTGTGTGTGTATGTGTTTCTCCATGTTTGTGTGTATGTTTCTGGATTTGTGTGTGTGTTTCTGTGTGTGTGTGTCTGTGTGTCTGTGAGTCTTGGGGTGTGTGTGTTTCTGGGGGTGGTTGTGTGTGTTTCTGATTATGTGTGAGTGTTTCTGAGTGTGTGTGTGCGTGTGTGTGTATGTCTGTGTGTTTCTGTGTGTGGGTGGGTGTGTTTCTGGGTGTGTATGTGTGTTTCTGGTTGTGTGTGTGAGTTTCTGGGTGTGTGTGTTTATTTCTGGGGGGGTGTTTGTTTCTAGGTGTGATGTGAGTTTCAGGGTGTGTGTCTTTGGGTGGGTTCCTCTGTGTGTGTGTGTCTGTGTGTGTGTGTGTGTGTGTGTGTGTGTGTGTGTGTGTGTGTGTGTGTGTGTGTGTGTGTGTGTGTGTGTGTGTGTGTGCGCGCGCTTCTGGCTGTGTCAATGAGTGTGTGTGTGTGTGTGTGTGTGTTTCTTGTTGTGTGTGTGTGTTTCTTGGTGTGTGTGTGTTTGTTCCTTGGAGTGTTTGTGTGTTTCATTCTGGGTTTGTGTTTGTGTGTGTGTTTCTGGGTGTGTGTGTCTGTTTTTCTGGCTGTGTGTGTGTGTTTCGAGGTGTGTCTGATTGTTCCTTGGTGTGTGTGTTTGTGTGTGTGCTTCTGGGTGTGTGTTTGTGTGTTGTTTTCTTGGTGTGTGTATATTTCTGGGTGAGTGTGTGCGTCTCTCTGGGTGTGTGTTGCGTTTTTTCCTGGGGGTGTGTTTGTGTGTGTGTTTCTGGGTGTCTGTGTGATTGTTTCTCCGTATTTGTGTCTTTGTTTCTGGGTGTGTGTGTGTTTCTGTGTGTGTGTGTGCATGTGTGTGTTTGTTTCTGAGTGTGTAAGTGTGTTTCTGATAGTACGTGTGTTTCTGGGTGTGTATGTGTGTTTCTGGTTGTGTGCGTGATTTTCTGGGTGTGTGCGTGTGTGCTTGTGTGTGTGTTTCTGGGTGTATGTTAGTGTCTGTGATTCTCGGTGTGTGTGTGTGTGTGTGCGTGTGTGTGTGTGTTTTTTTCTGTGTGTGTATGTGTGTTTCTGGTTTTGTGTGAGTCTTTCTGCTGTGTGTGTGTTTCTGGGTGTGTGTTTGTTTCTGGGTGTGTGTGTGTTTTTTGGTGGGTGTGTGTGTATGTTTTTCTCCGTGTTTGTGTGTATGTTTCTGGGTTTCTGTGTGTGTTTCTGTGTGTGTATGTGTCTGGGTTTGTGTGTGTTTCTGGGAGTGGCTGTGTGTGTTTCTGAGTGTGTGTGTGTGTGAGTGTGTGTCTGTGTGTGTTTCTGTGTGTGTGTGTGTTTCTGGGTGTGTGTGTGTGTGTTTATGTTTCTGGATGGTGGTGTGTGTTTACATTTTTTGATGTACCTGTGTGTGTGTTTCTGGGTGTGTGTGTGTGTTTCGGGGTGGGCGTGTGTCTGTGTGTGTGTTGGTGCGTATGTTTCTGTGTGTGTGTTTCTGGGTGAGTGTGTGTGTGTGTTTATGTTTCTGGATGGTGGTGTGTGTTTATGCGTGTGTGTGTATTTCAGGATTTGTGTGCTTCTGTGTTTTTCTGGGTGTGTGTGTGTGTGTTTGTGTGTGTGTTTGTGTGTGTGTATTTGTGTTTGTGTTTCTGGGAGTGTGTTTCTGGTTGTGTGTTTGTGTGTGTGTTCCTGGGTTTGTGTGTGTGTGTCTGTTTCTGGCTGTGTTTGTGCGTGTTTCTGGGTCTGTGTTGTGTGTGTCTCTGGCTGTGTGTTTCTGTGCCTGTGTGTGTGTGTTTCTTCGTATTTGTGTGTTTGTTTCTGGATTTGTGTGTGTTTCTGCATGTGTGTGTATGTGTGTTTCTTGGTGTCGGTGTGTGTTTCTGAGTGTGTGTTTGTGTTTCTGGTGTGTGTGTGTGTGTGTGTGTTTCTCTGTGTGTGTGTGTGTGTGTGTGTGTGTGTGTGTGTGTGTGTTTTGTTGTGTGTGCGTGTCTGTTTCTAGGTGTGTGTGTATGTGTTTCTCCCTGTTTGTGTGTATGTTTCTGGATTTGTGTGTGTGTTTCTGTGTGTGTGTTTCTGTGTGTCTGTGAGTCTGGTGGGGGGGTGTTTCTGGGGGTGGTTGTGTGTGTTTCTGGCTATGTGTGAGTGTTTCTGAGTGTGTGTGTGCGTGTGTGTGTATGTCTGTGTGTTTCTGTGTGTGGGTGGGTGTGTTTCTGGATGTGTATGTGTGTTTCTGGTTGTGTGTGAGAGTTTCTGGGTGTGTGTGTTTATTTCTGGGGGGTTGTTTGTTTCTAGGTGTGATGTGTGTTTCTGTGTGTGTGTCTTTGGGTGGGTTCCTGTGTGTGTGTCTGTGTGTGTGTGTGTGTGTGTGTGTGTGTGAGGGTGTGTGTGTGTGTGTGTGTGTGTTTCTATGTGCGGGTGCGTGTGTTTCTGGGTGTGTATGTGTGTTTCTGGTTGTGTGTGTGAGTTTCTGGGTGTCTGTGTTTATTTCTGGGGGTTTGATTGTTCCTCGGTGTGTATGTGTGTTTCTGGTTGTGTGTGAGAGTTTCTGGGTGTGTGTGTTTATTTCTGGGGAGTTGTTTGTTTCTAGGTGTGATGTGCGTTTCTGTGTGTGTGTCTTTGGGTGGGTTCCTGTGTGTGTGTGTGTGTGTGTGTGTGTGTGTGTGTGTGTGTGTGTGTGTGTGTGTGTGTGAGGGTGTGTGTGTGTGTGTGTGTGTGTTTCTATGTGCGGGTGCGTGTGTTTCTGGGTGTGTATGTGTGTTTCTGGTTGTGTGTGTGAGTTTCTGGGTGTCTGTGTTTATTTCTGGGGGTTTGATTGTTCCTCGGTGTGTCTGTGTGTTTCTGGGTGTGTGACTTTGGGTGGGTTCCAGTGTCTGTGTGTGTGTGTGTGTGTGTGTGTGTGTGTGTGTGTGTGTGTGTGCTTCTGGCTGTGTCAGTGAGTGTGTGAGTGTGTGTGTGTGTGTGTTTCTGGGTGTGTGTGTGTGTTTCTTGGTGTGCGTGTTTG
Organism: Isurus oxyrinchus; assembly: GCA_026770705.1. Lineage (NCBI taxonomy): Eukaryota > Metazoa > Chordata > Chondrichthyes > Lamniformes > Lamnidae > Isurus > Isurus oxyrinchus. The sequence goes on from JANJGN010000021.1 coordinate 20,811,235, forward strand.
TTCCTTGGCGTGTGTGTGTAGGTGATTGTGGGTGTGTGTTTGTGTGTGTGTTTCTGGGTGTATGTAAGTGTCTGTGATTCTCGGTGTGTGTGTGTGTGTGTGTGTGTGTGTGTGTGTGTGTGTGTGGTTGTGTGTTTCTGGTTGTGTATGTGTGTTTCTGTGTGTGTATGTGTGTTTCTGGTTGTGTGTGTGTGTTTCTGGTGTGTGTATGTGTTTCTGGGTGTGGGTTTGTTTCTGGATGTGTGTGTGTGTTTTTGTGTTTGTGTGTGTATGTGTTTTTCCATGTTTGTGTGCATGTTTCTGGGATTGTGTGTGTGTTTCTGTGTGTGTATGTGTCTGGGTTTGTGTGTGTTTCTGGCTGTGTGTGTGTGCGTGTGTGTGAGTGTGTGTCTGTGTTTGTTTCTGTGTGTGTGTGTGTTTCTGGGTGTGTGTGTGTGTTTGTTTATGTTTCTGGATGGTGGTGTGTGTTTACGTTACTGGATGAGCATGTGCGTGTGTTTTTGTGTATGTGTGTGTTTCTGCGTGTGTGTGTGTGTGTGTTCATGATTCTGGATGATGGTGTGTGTTTATGTTTCTGGATGCGTGTGTGTGTGTGTTTTTCTGGGTGGGCGCGTGTGTGTATTTCAGGATGTGTGTGCTTCTGTGTTTTTCTGGGTGTGTGTTTCTGTGTGTTTCTGGTGTGTGTTTGTGTGTGTGTTTCTGGGTGTGTGTTTCTGGTTGTGTGTTTGTGTGTGTGTTTCTGGGTTTGCGTTTGTGTGTTTCTCGGTCTGTGTTGTGTGTTTCTCTGGTTGTGTGTTTCGGTGTCTGTGTGTATATGTGTGTGTGTGATTCTCCGTATTTGTGTATGTGTTTCTGGGTTTGTGTGTGTTTCTGCATGTGTGTGTATGAGTGTGTATGTGTGTGTGTGTGTTTTGTGGTTGTGTGTCTGTTTCTGGGTGTGTTTGTGTATGTGTTTCTCCGTGTCTGTGTGTATGTTTCTGGATTTGTGTGTGAGTTTCTGTGTGTGTGTGTGTGTGTGTGTGTGTGTGTGTGTGTGTGTGTGTGTGTATGTGTGTGTGTGTGTGTGTGTGTGTGTGTGTGTGTGTGTGTCTGGGGGTGTGTGTGTTTCTGGAGGTGGTTGTGTGTATTTCTGGCTGTGTGTGAGTGTTTCTGAGTGTGTGTGTGTATGTGTATTTGTGTATGTGTGTGGGTGCGTGTGTTTCAGGGTGTGTATGTGTGTTTCGGGTTGTGTGTGTAAGTTTCTGGGTGTCTGGGTTTATTTCTGGGGATGTGTTTATTTCTCGGTGTGTCCGTGTGTTTCTGGGTGTGTGTCTTTGGGTGGATTCCTGTGTCTGTGTGTGTGTGTGTGTGAGTGTGTGTGCTTCTGGCTGTGCTAGTGTGTGTGTGTATGTTTCTGGTGTGTGTGTGTGTATTTCTGGTTGTGTGTGTGTGTTTCTTGGTGTGTGTGTTTGTTACTTGGCGTATTTGTGTGTGTGTTTCTGGGTGTGTGTGTGTGTGTGTGTGTGTGTGTTTCTGGGTGTGTGTGTGCGTGTTTCTGGGTCTGTGTTGTGTGTTTCTGTGGCTGTGTGTTTGTGTGCCTATGTGTGTATGTGTGTGTGTGTTTCTCCGTATTTGTGTGTCTGTTTCTGGGTTTGTGTGTGTTTCTGCGTGTGTGTGTGTGTGTGTGTGTGTGTATCTGTGTTTCTGGGTTTCTGTGTGTGTTTCTGGGTTTGTGTTTGTGTTTCTGGTGTGTCTGTGTGTGTGTGTGTGTGTGTGTGTGTGTGTGTGTGTGTGTGTGTGTGTGTGTGTGTGTGTGTGTTTTGTTGTGTGTGCGTGTCTGTGTCTGGGTGTGTGTGTATGTGTTTCTCCATGTTTGTGTGTATGTTTCCGGATTTGTGTGTGTGTTTCTGTGTGCGTGTGTCTGTGTGTCTGTGTGTCTTGGGTGTGTGTGTGAGTGTGTTTCTGGTTGTGTGTGTGTGTTTCTTGGTGTGTGTTTTTGTTCCTTGGCATATTTGTGTATGTGTTTCTGTGCCTGTGTGTGTGTGTTTCTCCGTATTTGTGTGTGTGTTTCTGGATATGTGTGTATTTCTGCGTGTGTGTGTGTGTATGTGTGTTTCTGGGTGTCTGTGTGTGTTTCTGGGTATATGTTTGTGTTTCTGGGTGTGTGTGTGTGTTTCTGGGTGTGTGTGTGTTTTTTTGTTGTGTGTGCGTGTCTGTTTCTGGGTGTGTGCGTATGTGTTTCTCTGTGTTTGTGTGTATGTTTCTGGATTTGTGTGTGAGTTTCTGTATGTGTGTGTGTGTGTGTGTGTGTGTGTGTGTGTGTTTGTGTGTGTGTCTGTGTGTCTTGGGGTATGTGTGTTTCTGTAGGTGGATGTGTCTGCATCTGGCTGTGTGTGAGTGTTTCTGAGTGTATGTGTGTGTATGTGTGTGTGTGTATGTGTGTGGGCGTGTGTGTTTCTTGGTGTGTGTGTTTGTGTTTATGTTTCTGGATTGTGGTGTGTGTTTATGTTTCTGGATGTTTCTGGGTGTATGTTTGTTTCTGGGTGTGTGTGTGCGTTTTGGTGTGCGTGTATGTGTTTCTCTGTGTTTGTGTGTATGTTTCTGGATTTATGTGTGTGTTTCTGCGTGTGTGTGTCTGTGTGCCTGTGTGTCTGGGGCTGTGTGTGTTTCTGGGGGTGCTTGTGTGTGTTTCTGGCTATGTGGAGTGTTTCAGAGTGTGTGTGTGCGTGTGTGTGTATGTGTGTGTGTTTCTGTGTGTGGGTGGGTGTGTTTCTGGGTGTGTATGTGTGTTTCTGGTTGTGTGTGTGTGTTTCTTGGTGTGTGTTTTTGTTCCTTGGCATATTTGTGTATGTGTTTCTGTGCCTGTGTGTGTGTGTTTCTCCGTATTTGTGTGTGTGTTTCTGGGTATGTGTGTATTTCTGCGTGTGTGTGTGTGTATGTGTGTTTCTGGGTGTCTGTGTGTGTTTCTGGGTATATGTTTGTGTTTCTGGGTGTGTGTGTGTTTTTTTGTTGTGTGTGCGTGTCTGTTTCTGGGTGTGTGTGTATGTGTTTCTCTATGTTTGTGTGTATGTTTCTGGATTTGTGTGTGAGTTTCTGTATGTGTGTCTGTGTGTGTGTGTGTGTGTGTGTGTGTTTGTGTGTGTGTCTGTGTGTCTTGGGGTGTGTGTGTTTCTGTAGGTGGATGTGTTTGTATCTGGCTGTGTGTGAGTGTTTCTGAGTGTGTGTGTGTATGTGTGTGGGCGTGTGTGTTGCTTGGTGTGTGTGTTTGTGTTTATGTTTCTGGATTGTGCTGTGTGTTTATGTTTCTGGATGTTTCTGGGTGTATGTTTGTTTCTGGGTGTGTGTGTGCGTTTTGGTGTGTGTGTATGTGTTTCTCCGTGTTTGTGTGTATGTTTCTGGATTTATGTGTGTGTTTCTGCGTGTGTGTGTCTGTGTGCCTGTGTGTCTGGGGCTGTGTGTGTTTCTGGGGGTGCTTGTGTGTGTTTCTGGCTATGTGGAGTGTTTCAGAGTGTGTGTGTGCGTGTGTGTGTATGTGTGTGTGTTTCTGTGTGTGGGTGGGTGTGTTTCTGGGTGTGTATGTGTGTTTCCTGTTGTGTGTGTGAGTTTCTGGGTGTCTGTGTTTATTTCTTGGTGGGTGTTTGTTTCTAGGTGTGATGTGTGTTTCTGGGTGTGTGTCTTTGGGTGCGTTCCTGTGTGTGTGTGTGTGTGTGTGTGTGTGTGCGTGCTTCTGGCTGTGTCAGGGAGTGTGTGTCTGTGTGTGTGTTTCTGGGTGTGTGTGTGTGTGTGTGTGTGTGTTTCTGGTTGTGTGTGTGTGTTTCTTGGTGTGTGTGTTTGTTCCTTGGCGTGTTTGTGTGTGTGATTCTGGGTGTGTGTTTGTGTGTGTGTTTCTGGGAGTATGTTAGTATCTGTGATTCTTGTTTTGTGTGTGTGTGTGTATATGTCTTTGTGTGTGTGTGTGTTTGTGTGTTTGTGTGTGTATGTGTGTTTCTGATTGTGTCTGTGTGTGTGTTTCTGGTGTGTGTGTTTTTCAGGGAGTGTGTTTGTTTCTGGGTATTTGTGAGTTTTTTGGTGTGTGTGTGTATGTGTTTCTCCGTGTTTGTGTGTATGTTTCTGAGTTTGTGTGTGTGTTTCTCTGTGTGTATGTGTCTGGGTTTGTGTGTGTTTCTGAGTGTGTGTGCGTGTGTGTTTAGCTTTCTGGATGGTGTTGTGTGTTTACGTTTCTGGATGCGCGTGTGTGCGTGTGTTTCTGGGTGTGTGTGTTTCTGGGTGGGCGTGCGTATGTGTGTGTGTGTGTGCGTGTGTTTGAGTGTGTGTGTGTTTCTGGGTGTGTGGATGTGTGTTTATGTTTCTGGATGGTGGTGTGTGTTTATGTTTCTGGATGCGCGTGTGTGTGTGTGTTTCTGGGTGGGCGCATGTGTGTATTTCAGGATGTGTGTGCTTCTGTGTTTTTCTGGGTGTGTGTTTCTGTGTGTTTCATGGTGTGTGTTTGTGTGTGTGTTTCTGGGTGTGTGTGTGTGTGTTTCTGGGTGTGTGTGTGTGTGTTTATGTTTCTGGATGGCGGTGTGTGTTTATGTTTCTGGATGCACATGTGTGTGTGTTTCTGAGTGGGTGTGTGTGTGTGCTTCAGGATGTGTGTGCTGCTGTGTTTTTCTGGGTGTGTGTGTGTGTGTGTGTTTCTGGTGTGTGTTTGTGTGTGTGTTTCTGGGTGTGTGTTTCTGGTTGTGTGTTTGTGTTTGTGTTTCTGGGTTTGTATTTGTGTGTTTCTTAGTCTGTGTTGTGTGTTTCTCTGGTTGTGTGTTTCGGTGTCTGTGTGTGTATGTGTGTGGGTGTGTTTCTCTGTATTTGTGTATGTGTTTCTGGGTCTGTGTGTGTTTCTGTGTGTGTGTGTGTATGTGTGTTTCTGTGTTTGTGTGTGTGTTTCTGGGTGTGTGTTTGTGCTTCTGGTGTTTGTGTGTGTGTTTCTAGGCGTGTGTGTGTGTGTTTTTTTTTGTTGTATGTGTGTGCCTGTTTCTGGGTGTGTGTGTATGTGCTTTCCGTGTTTGTGTGTATGTTTCTGGATTTGTGTGTGTGTTTCTGTGTGTGTGTGTGTGTGTGTGTGTGTGTGTGTGTGTGTGTGTGTGTGTGTGTGTGTGTGTGTGTGTGTGTGTGTGTGTGTCTGTGTCTGGGGGGGTGTGTGTTTCTGGAGGTGGTTGTGTGTGTTTCTGTCTGTGTGTGAGTGTTTCTGAGTGTGTGTGTGGGGGTGGGTGTGTTTCTGGGTGTGTATGTGTGTTTCTGGTTGTGTGTGTCAGTTTCTGGGTGTCTGTGTTGATTTCTGGGGGTGTGTTTCTTTCTCAGTGTGTCTGTGTGTTTCTGGGTGTGTGTCTTTGGGTGGCTTCCTGTATGTGTGTGTGTGTGTGTGTGTGAGTGTGTGTGCTTCTGGCTGTGTCAGTGTGTGTGTTTGTTTGTGTTTCTGGTCTTTGTGTGTGTGTATTTCTGGTTGTGTGTGTGTGTTTCTTGGTGTGAGTGTTTGTTCCTTGGCATATTTGTGTGTGTGTTTCTGGGTGTGTGTGTGTGTGTTTCTGGGTCTGTGTTGTGTGTTTCTGATGCTGTATGTTTCTGTGCATGTGTGCGTATGTGTGTGTGTGTTTCTCTGTATTTGTGTGTGTGTTTCTGGCTTTGTGTGTGCTTCTGCGTGTGTGTGTGTGTGTGTGTATGTGTGTTTCTGGGTGTCTGTGTGTGTTTCTGGGTTTGTGTTTGTGTTTCTGGTATGTGTGTGTGTGTGTGTGTGTTTCTGGGTGTGTATGTGTGTGCTTTTATTTTGTTGTGTGTGCGTGTCTGTTTCTGGGTGTGCGTGTGTATCTGTTTCTCCGTGTTTGTGTGTATGTTTCTGGTTTTGTGTGTGTGTTTCTGTGTGTGTGTGTCTGTGTGTCTGGGGGTGTCTATGTGTTTCTGTGGGTGGCTGTGTGTGTTTCTGGCTATGTGTGAGTGTTTCTGAGTGTGTGTGTGCGTGTGTGTGTATGTGTGTGTGTTTCTGTGTGTGGGTGGGTGTGTTTCTGGGTGTGTATGGGTGTTTCTGGTTGTGTGTGTGAGTTTCTGTGTGTCTGTGTTTATTTCTGGGGGGTGTTTGTTTCTAGGTGTGGTTCTGGGTGTGTGTCTTTGGGTGGGTTCCCCTGTGTTTGTGTGTGTGTGTGTGTGTGTGTGTGTGTGTGTATGCTTCTGGCTGTATCAGTGAGTGTGTGTGTGTGTTTCTGGGTGTGTATGTGTGTGTGTGTGTGTTTCTTGTTGTGTGTGTGTATTTCTGGTGTGTGTGTGTTTGTTCCTTGGCGTGTTTGTGTGTGTGATTCTGGGTGTGTGTTTATGTGTGTGTTTCTGGGAGTATGTCAGTGTCTGTGATTCTTGGTGTGTGTGTGTGTGTGTCTTTGTGTGTGTGTGTTTGTGCATTTGTGTGTGTGTATGTGTGTTTCTGGCTGTGTGTGTGTTTCTGGTGTGTGTGTGTCTTTCTGGTGTGTGTGTGTTTCTGGGTGTGTGTGTATTTCTGGTGTGTGTGTGTTTCTGGGTGTGTGTTTGTTTCTGGGTATGTGTGTGTTTTTTGGTGTGTGTGTGTATGTGTTTCTCCGTGTTTGTGTGTATGTTTCTGGGTTTGTGTGTGTGTTTCTGTGTGTGTATGTGTCTGGGTTTGTGTGTGTTTCTGGGGGTGGTTGTGTGTGCTTCTGGCTGTGTGTTTGTGTTTCTGAGTGTGTGTGCGTTTGTGTGAGTGTGTGTCTGTGTGTGTTTCTGTGTGTGAGTGTGTTTCTGGTTGTGTGTGTGTGTGTGTGTGTGTTTACATTTCTGGATGGTGGTGTGTGTTTACAGTTTTGGATGTGCGTGTGTCTGTGTTTCTGGGTGTGTGTGTGTTTCTGGGTGGGCGTGTGTGTGTGTGTGTGTGTGTGTGTGTGTGTGTGTGTGTGTGTGTGTGTGTGTGTGTGTGTGTGTGTGTGTGTGTGTGTGTTTCTGTGTGTGTGTGTTTCCCGGGGTGTGTGTGTGTGTTTATGTTTCTGGATGGTGGTGTGTGTTTATGTTTCTGTATGCGCGTGTGTGTGTGTTTCTGGGTGGGCGCCTGTGTGTATTTCAGGAAGCGTGTACTTCTGTTTTTCTGGATGTGTGTTTCTGTGTGTTACTGGGTGTGTGTTTGTGTGTGTGTTTCTGGGTGTGTGTGTGTGTTTATGTTTCTGCATGGTGGTGTGCATTTATGTTTCTGGATGCGTGTATGTGTATGTTTTTGGGTGGGCGTGTGTGTGTATTTCAGGATGTGTGTGCTTCTGTGTTTTTCTGGGTGTGTGTGTGTGTGTGTGTGTTTCTGGTGTGTGTTTGTGTGTGTCTTTCTGGGAGTGTGTTTCTGGTTGTGTGTTTGTGTTTGTGTTTCTGGGTTCATATTTGTGTGTTTCTCGGTCTTTGTTGTGTGTTTCTCTGGTTGTGTGTTTCGATGTCTGTGTGTGTATGTGTGTGGGTGTGTTTCTCCGTATTTGTGTATGTGTTTCTGGGTTTGTGTGTGTTTCTGCGTGTGTGTGTATGTGCGTTTCTGTGTTTGTGTGTGTGTTTGTGGGTGTGTGTTTGTGTTTCTGGTGTATGTGTGTGTGTTTCTGGGTGTCTGTGTGTGTGTGTTTTTTTGTTGTTGTATGTGTGTGCCTGTTTCTGGGTGTGTGTGTATGTGCTTCTCCGTGTTTGTGTGTATGTTCCAGGATTGGTGTGTGTGTTTCTGTGTGTGTGTGTGTGTGTCTGTGTGTCTGTGTGTCTGGGGGGGTGTGTGTTTCTGGAGGTGGTTGTGTGTGTTTCTGGCTGTGTGTGAGTGTTTCTGAGTGTGTGTGCGTGTGTATGTCTGTGTGTGTGTATATGTGTGTGGGTGGGTGTGTTTCTTGGTGTGTGTGTGTGTTTCTGGGTGTTTGTCTTTGGGTGGGTTCCTGTGTGTGTTTGTGAGTCTGTGTCTGTGTGTGTGCTTCTAGCTGTGTCAGTGTGTGTGGGTGTGTGTGTGTGTTTCTGGCTGTGTGTGTGTGTGTGTTTCTGGTTGTA
>JANJGN010000021.1:20826738-20829238 GCA_026770705.1 Isurus oxyrinchus
TGTGTGTGTGTGTATATGTGTCTGGGTTTGTGTATGTTTCTGTGGTTGGTTGTGTGTATTTCTGGCTGTCTGTGTGTGTTTCTGAGTGTGTGTGTGTGTATGTGTGTGCTTCAGGGCAGGAGTGTGTTTGATTGTTTCTGGCCGGGTGTGTGTTTCTGTTCGGGTGTGTGCGTGTGTTTGGGTGTGTGTTTGTTTCTGGGTATGTGTGAGTATTTCTTGGTATGTGTTTGTGGGTTTGTTTCTGGGTATGTGTTTCTGTGTGTGTTTCTGGGGGTGTGTGTGTTTGTTTCTCCGTATTTCTGTGTGTGTTTCTGTGCATCTGTGTTTGTTTCAGTGTGTGGGTGTATGTGTTTCTGGGTGTGTATGTGTGTTTCTGCTTGTGTGTGTGTGTTTCTAGGTGTGTTTGTTTATTTCTGGGGGTGTACTTGTTTCTCAGTGTGTCTGTGTGTTTCTGTGTGTGTGCCTGTGAGTGGGTTCCTGTGTGTGTGTGTGTGTGTATGTGTGTGTGTGTGTGTGCGTGTGTGTGTGTGTGTGTGTGTGTGTGTGTGTGTGTGTGTGTATGTGGGTGTGTGTGCTTCTGGCTGTGTGTGTGTGTGTCTGTGTTTTTGAGTGTTTCTGGGTGTGTGTGTGTGTCTGTGTGTGTGAGTGTGTGTTTCTGGTTGTGTTTTTGTGTTTCTGCGTGTGTGTGATTGTTCCTTGGTGTGTGTTTGTGTGTGTGTTTCTGGCTCTGTGTTTGTGTGTGTTTCTTGGTGTGTGTGTGTTTCTGTGAGTGTGTGTCTGTGTGTGTGTGTCTGTGTGTGTGTGTGTGTGTGTGTGTGTTTGTGTGTGTGTGTGTGTGTGTGTCTGTGTGTCTGGGGGTGTGTGTGTTTCTGGAGGTGGTTGTGTGAGATTCTGGCTGTGTGTGAGGTTTTCTGAGTGTTTGTGTGTGTATGTGTGTGGGTGGGTGTGTATGTGCCTGTGTATGTGTTTTTCTGGTTGTATTTGTGAGTTTCTGGGTGTCTGTGTTTATTTCTGGGGGGGTGTTCGTTTCTCGGTGTGTCTGTGTGTTTCTGGGTGTGTGTCTTTTGGTGGGTTCCTGTGTCTGTGTGTGTGTTTGTGTGTGTGCTTCAGGCTGTGTCAGTGTGTTTGTGTATGTGTGTTTTTCTGGGTGTGTGTGTCTGCGTTTCTGGTTGTGTGTGTGTGTTTCTTGGTGTGTGTGTGTGTTTCTTGGTGTGTGTGTGTTTGTTCCTTGGCGTATTTGTGTGTGTGTTTCTGGGTGTGTGTTTGTGTGTGTGTTTCTGGTTGTATGTTAGTGTCTGTGATTCTCGGTGTGTGTGTATGTGTGTGTGTGTTTGTGTGTTTCTGTGTGTGTATGTGTGTTTCTGTGTGTGTGTGTGTGTTTCTGGTTGTGTGTGTTTTTCTGGGTGTTTTTGTGTGTGTTTCTGGGTGTACGTTTGTGTCTGTGATTCTCAGTGTGTATGTTTCTGCGGGTGGTTGTTTGTATTTCTGCCTGTGTGTGTGTGTTTCTGAGTGTGTGTGTGTGTGTGTGTGTGTGTGTGTGTGTGTGTGTGTGTGTGTGTGTGTGTGTGTGTGTGTGTGTGTGTGTGTGTGTGTGTGCTTCAGGGCAGGAGTGTGTTTGAGTGTTTCTGGGCGGGTGTGTGTTTCTTTTAGGGAGTGTGCGTGTGTTTGTACGTGGGTGTGTGTGTTTCTGGTTGTGTGTTTTTGTTTCTGGGTGTGTGTGTATACTTCTGGGTGTGTGTCTGTGGGTGGATTTCTGTGTGTGTGTTTCTGGGTGTGTTTGTGTGTTTGTGTGCGTTTCTGGGACTTTGTGTGTGTTTTTTGGGTTATGTGTTTGTGTTTCTGGGTGTGTGTGCGTGTTTCTGGATGTGTGTTTGTTTCTGGGTATGTGTGAGTGTTTCTTGGTATGTGTTTGTGGGTGTGTTTCTGGGTATGTGTTTCTGTGTGTGTTTCTGGGTACGTGTGTGTTTGCTTCTCCGTATTTCTGTGTGTGTTTCTGTGCATCTGTGTTTGTTTCTGTGTGTGGGTGTATGTGTTTCTGGGTGTGTATGTGTGTTTCTGGTTGTGTGTGTGTGTTTCTAGGTGTGTGTGTTTATTTCTGGGGGTGTATTTGTTTCTCAGTGTGTCTGTGTGTTTCTGGGTGTGTGCCTGTGATTGGGTTCCTGTGTGTGTGTGTGTGTGCATGTGCTTTTGGCTGTGTGTGTGTGTGTCTGTGTTTTTGTGTGTTTCTGGGTGTGTGTGTGTGTGTGTGTGCATGTGCTTTTGGCTGTGTGTGTGTGTGTCTGTGTTTTTGTGTGTTTCTGGGTGTGTGTGTGTGTGTGTGTGTGTATGTGTGTGTGTGTGTGTGTGTGTGTGTGTGTGTGTGTGTGTGTGTGTTTCTGGTTGTGTGTTTGTGTTTCTGCGTGTCTGTGATTGTTCCTTGGTGTGTGTTTGTGTGTGTTTTTCAGGCTCTGTGTTTGTGTGTGTGTTTTTTGGTGTGTGTGTGTGTGTTTCTGTGTGTGTG
>JANJGN010000021.1:20831738-20856738 GCA_026770705.1 Isurus oxyrinchus
GTGCGTGTGTGTGTGTGTGTGTGTGTGTGTGTGTGTGTGTGTGTTCGTGTGTTTCTGTGTGTGTCTGTGTGTGTTTCTGGGTGTGTGTTTCTGTTTCTGGTGTGTGTGTGTGTCTGTTTCTGGGTGTGTGTGTGTGTTTCTCCGTGTTTGTGTGTATGTTTCTGGATTTGTGTGTGTGTCTGTGTGTGTCTGTGTGTCTGGGGGTGTGTGTGTTTCTGGAGGTGCTTGTGTGTGTCTCTGGCTGTGTGTTAGTTTTTCTGAGTGTGCATGTGTGTGTTTGTATGTGTGTGGGTGGGTGTGCTTCTGGGTGTGTATGTGTGTTTCTGGTTGTGTGTGTGAGTTTCTGGGTGCCTGTGTTTATTTCTGGGGGGGTGTTTGCTTCTCGGTGTGTCTGTGTGTTTCTGGGTGCGTGTCTTCTGGTGGGTTCCTGTGTGTGGGTGTGTGTGTGTCTGTGTTCTTCTGGCTTTGTCAGTGTGTGTGTGTGTTTCTGGCTGTGTGTGTGTATTTCTTGATGTGTGTGTTTGTTCCTTGGCATATTTGTGTGTGTGTTTCTGGGTGTGCATTTGTGTGTGTGTTTCTGGGTGTATGTGTGTTTCTGGTTGTGTGTGTGTTTTTCGGGAAGTTTGTGTGTATCTTTCTGGGTGTACGTTTGTATCTGTGATTCTCAGTGTGTGTGTTTGTGTGTTTCTGTGTGTGCTTGTGTGTTTCTGGTTGTGTGTGTGTGTTTCTGATGTGTGTATGTTTCTGGGTGTGTGTTTGTTTCTGGGTGTGTGTGTGTGTTCCTGTGTGTGTGTGTGTAGGTGTCTGGGTTTGTGTATGTTTCTGTGGGTGGTTGTGTGTATTTCTGGCTGTCTGTGTTTGTTTCTGAGTGCGTATGTGTGTGTGTGTGTGCTTCAGGGCAGGAGTGTGTTTGAGTGTTTCTGGGCGGGTGTGTGTTTCTGTTTGGGTGTGTGCGTGTGTTTGTAGGTGGGTGGGTGTGTTTCTGGTTGTGTGCTTTTGTTTCTGGGTGTGTGTGTGTATTTCTGGATGTGTGTGGGTGGATTTCTGTGTGTGTGTTTCTGGGTGTGTTTGTGTGTGTGTGCGTTTCTGGGAGTTTGTGTGTGTGTTTTGGGTTATGTGTTTGTGTTTCTGGGTGTGTGTGCGTGTTTATTGGTGTGTGTTTGTTTCTGGGTATGTGTGAGTATTTCTTGGTATGTGTTTGTGGGTTTGTTTCTGGGTATGTGTTTCTGTGTGTGTTTCTGGGGGGGGGTGTTTGTTTCTCCGTATTTCTGTGTGTGTTTCTGTGCATCTGTGTTTGTTTCAGTGTGTGGGTGTATGTGTTTCTGGGTGTGTATGTGTGTTTCTGGTTGTGTGTGTGTGTTTCTAGGTGTGTGTGTTTATTTCTGGGGGTGTATTTGTTTCTCAGTGTGTCTGTGTGTTTCTGGGTGAGTGCCTGTGAGTGGGTTCCTGTGTGTGTGTGTGTGTGTGTGTGTGTGTGTGTGTGTGTGTGTGTGTCTGTGTGTGCTTCTGGCTGTGTGTGTGTGTGTCTGTGTTTTTGAGTGTTTCTGTATGTGTGTGTGTGTGTGTGTGTGTGTGTGTGTGTGTGTGTGTGTGTGTGTGTGTGTGTGTGTGTGTTTCTGGTTGTGTGTTTGTGTTTCTGCGTGTGTGTGATTGTGTGTGTGTGTTTGTTTGTGTGTGTGTGTTTCTGTGAGTGTGTGTCTGTGTGTGTGTGTGTGTCTGTGTGTGTGTGTGTGTGTGTGTGTGTGTGTGTGTGTGTGTGTGTGTGTGTGTGTGTGCGTGTGTTTGTGTGTCTGGGGCTGTGTGTGTTTCTGGAGGTGGTTGTGTGAGATTCTGGCTGTGTGTGAGGTTTTCTGAGTGTTTGTGTGTGTATGTGTGTGGGTGGGTGTGTATGTGCCTGTGTATGTGTTTTTCTGGTTGTATTTGTGAGTTTCTGGGTGTCTGTGTTTATTTCTGGGGGTGTGTTCGTTTCTCGGTGTGTCTGTGTGTTTCTGGGTGTGTGTCTTTGGGTGGGTTCCTGTGTCTGTGTGTTTGTTTGTGTGTGTACTTCAGGCTGTGTCAGTGTGTTTGTGTATGTGTGTTTTTCTGGGTGTGTGTGTCTGCGTTTCTGGTTGTGTGTGTGTGTTTCTTGGTGTGTGTGTGTTTGTTCCTTGGCGTATTTGTGTGTGTGTTTCTGGGTGTGTGTTTGTGTGTGTGTTTCTGGTTGTATGTTAGTGTCTGTCATTCTCGGTGTGTGTGTATGTGTGTGTGTGTTTGTGTGTTTCTGTGTGTGTATGTGTGTTTCTGGTTGTGTGTGTGTGTTTCTGGTGTGTGTGTGTTTCTGGTTCTGTGTGTGTGTTTCTGGTTGTGTGTGTGTTTTTCTGGGTGTTTGTGTGTGTGTTTCTGGGTGTACGTTTGTGTCTGTGATTCTCAGTGTGTATCTTTCTGCGGGTGGTTGTTTGTATTTCTGCCTGTGTGTGTGTGTTTCTAAGTGAGTGTGTGTGTGTGTGTGTGTGTGTGTGTGTGTGTGTGTGTGTGTGTGTGTGTGTGTGTGTGTGTGTGCTTCAGGGCAGGACTGTGTTTGAGTGTTTCTGGGCGGGTGTGTGTTTCTTTTAGGGAGTGTGCGTGTGTTTGTAGGTGGGTGTGTGTGTTTCTGGTTGTGTGTTTTTGTTTCTGGGTGTGTGTGTATACTTCTGGGTGTGTGTCTGTGGGTGGATTTCTGTGTGCGTGTTTCTGGGTGTGTTTGTGTGTGTGTATGCGTTTCTGGGACTTTGTGTGTGTTTTTTGGGTTATGTGTTTGTGTTTCTGGGTGTGTGTGCGTGTTTCTGGATGTGCGTTTGTTTCTGGGTAAGTGTGAGTGTTTCTTGGTATGTGTTTGTGGGTGTGTTTCTGGGTATGTGTTTCTGTGTGTGTTTCTGGGTACGTGTGTGTTTGCTTCTCCGTATTTCTGTGTGTGTTTCTGTGCATCTGTGTTTGTTTCTGTGTGTGGGTGTATGTGTTTCTGGGTGTGTATGTGTGTTTCTGGTTGTGTGTGTGTGTTTCTAGGTGTGTGTGTTTATTTCTGGGGGTGTATTTGTTTCTCAGTGTGTCTGTGTGTTTCTGGGTGTGTGCCTGTGATTGGGTTCCTGTGTGTGTCTGTGTGTGTGTGCGTGCGTGTGCTTCTGGCTGTGTGTGTGTGTGTCTGTGTTTTTGTGTGTTTCTGGGTGTGTGTGTGTGTGTGTGTGTGTGTGTGTGTGTGTGTGTGTGTGTGTGTGTGTGTGTGTGTGTGTGTGTGTGTGTGTGTTTCTGGTTGTGTGTTTGTGTTTCTGCGTGTGTGTGAATGTTCCTTGGTTTGTGTTTGTGTGTGTTTTTCAGGCTCTGTGTTTGTGTGTGCTTTACAGGCTCTGTGTTTGTGTGTGTGTTTTTTGGTGTGTGTGTGTTTCTGTGTGTGTGTGTGTGTGTGTGTGTGTGAGTCTGTGTGTGTCTGTGTGTGTCTGTGTGTCTGGGGGTGTGTGTGTTTCTGGAGGTGGTTGTGTGAGATTCTGGCTGTGTGTGAGGTTTTCTGAGTGTTTGTGTGTGTATGTGTGTGGGTGGGTGTGTATGTGCCTGTGTATGTGTTTTTCTGGTTGTATTTGTGAGTTTCTGGGTGTCTGTGTTTATTTCTGGGAGTGTGTTCGTTTCTCGGTGTGTCTGTGTGTTTCTGGGTGTGTGTCTTTGGGTGGGTTCCTGTGTCTGTGTGTGTGTTTGTGTGTGTGCTTCAGGCTGTGTCAGTGTGTTTGTGTATGTGTGTTTTTCTGGGTGTGTGTGTCTGCGTTTCTGGTTGAGTGTGTGTGTTTCTTGGTGTGTGTGTGTTTGTTCCTTGGCGTATTTGTGTGTGTGTTTCTGGGTGTGTGTTTGTGTGTGTGTTTCTGGTTGTATGTTAGTGTCTGTGATTCTCGGTGTGTGTGTATGTGTGTGTGTGTTTGTGTGTTTCTGTGTGTGTATGTGTGTTTCTGGTTGTGTGTGTGTGTGTTTCTGGTTGTGTGTGTGTTTTTCTGGGTGTTTTTGTGTGTGTTTCTGGGTGTACGTTTGTGTCTGTGATTCTCAGTGTGTAAGTTTCTGCGGGTGGTTGTTTGTATTTCTGCCTGTGTGTGTGTGTTTCTGAGTGTGTGTGTGTGTGTGTGTGTGTGTGTGTGTGTGTGTGTGTGTGTGTGTGTGTGTGTGTGCGTGTGTGTGTGTGTGTGTGTGTGTGTGTGTGTGTGTGTGTGTGCTTCAGGGCAGGAGTGTGTTTGAGTGTTTCTGGGCGGGTGTGTGTTTCTTTTAGGGAGTGTGCGTGTGTTTGTAGGTGGGTGTGTGTGTTTCTGGTTGTGTGTTTTTGTTTCTGGGTGTGTGTGTATACTTCTGGGTGTCTGTCTGTGGGTGGATTTCTGTGTGTGTGTTTCTGGGTGTGTTTGTGTTTGTGTTTGCGTTTCTGGGACTTTGTGTGTGTTTTTTGGGTTATGTGTTTGTGTTTCTGGGTGTGTGTGCGTGTTTCTGGATGTGTGTTTGTTTCTGGGTATGTGTGAGTGTTTCTTGGTATGTGTTTGTGGGTGTGTTTCTTGGTATGTGTTTCTGTGTGTGTTTCTGGGTACGTGTCTGTTTGCTTCTCCGTATTTCTGTGCGTGTTTCTGTGCATCTGTGTTTGTTTCTGTGTGTGGGTGTATGTGTTTCTGGGTGTGTATGTGTGTTTCTGGTTGTGTGTGTGTGTTTCTAGGTGTGTGTGTTTATTTCAAGGGGTGTATTTGTTTCTCAGTGTGTCTGTGTGTTTCTGGGTGTGTGCCTGTGATTGGGTTCCTGTGTGTGTCTGTGTGCGTGTGCTTCTGGCCGTGTGTGTGTGTGTCTGTGTTTTTGTGTGTTTCTGGTTGTGTGTGTGTGTGTGTGTGTGTGTGTGTGTGTGTGTGTGTGTGTGTGTGTGTGTGTGTGTGTGTGTGTGTGTGTGTGTGTGTGTTTCTGGTTGTGTGTTTGTGTTTCTGCGTGTGTGTGATTGTTCCTTGGTGTGTGTTTGTGTGTGTTTTTCAGGCTCTGTGTTTGTGTGTGTGTTTTTTGGTGTGTGTGTGTTTCTGTGTGTGTGTGTCTGTGTGTGTGTGTGTGTGTGTGTGTCTGTGTGTGTCTGTGTGTCTGGGGGTGTGTGTGTTTCTGGAGGTGGTTGTGTGAGATTCTGGCTGTGTGTGAGGGTTTCTGAGTGTTTGTGTGTGTATGCGTGTGGGTGGGTGTGTTTCTGCGTGTGTATGTGTGTTTCTGGTTGTGTTTGTGATTACCTGGGTGTCTGTGTTTATTTCTGGGGTTGTGTTTGTTTCTCGGTGTGTCTGTGTGTTTCTGGGTGTGTGTCTTTAGGTGGGTTCCTATGTCTGTGTGTGTGTGTGTACGTGTGTCTGTCTGTGTCTGTGTGTCTGGGGCTGTGTGTGTTTCTGGAGGTGGTTGTGTGAGATTCTGGCTGTGTGTGAGGGTTTCTGAGTGTTTGTGTGTGTATGTGTGTGGGTGGGTGTGTTTCTGCGTGTGTATGTGTGTTTCTGGGTGTGTTTGTGTTTGTGTTTGCGTTTCTGGGACTTTGTGTGTGTTTTTTGGGTTATGTGTTTGTGTTTCTGGGTGTGTGTGCGTGTTTCTGGATGTGTGTTTGTTTCTGGGTATGTGTGAGTGTTTCTTGGTATGTGTTTGTGGGTGTGTTTCTTGGTATGTGTTTCTGTGTGTGTTTCTGGGTACGTGTCTGTTTGCTTCTCCGTATTTCTGTGCGTGTTTCTGTGCATCTGTGTTTGTTTCTGTGTGTGGGTGTATGTGTTTCTGGGTGTGTATGTGTGTTTCTGGTTGTGTGTGTGTGTTTCTAGGTGTGTGTGTTTATTTCAAGGGGTGTATTTGTTTCTCAGTGTGTCTGTGTGTTTCTGGGTGTGTGCCTGTGATTGGGTTCCTGTGTGTGTCTGTGTGCGTGTGCTTCTGGCCGTGTGTGTGTGTGTCTGTGTTTTTGTGTGTTTCTGGTTGTGTGTGTGTGTGTGTGTGTGTGTGTGTGTGTGTGTGTGTGTGTGTGTGTGTGTGTGTGTGTGTGTGTGTGTGTGTGTGTGTGTTTCTGGTTGTGTGTTTGTGTTTCTGCGTGTGTGTGATTGTTCCTTGGTGTGTGTTTGTGTGTGTTTTTCAGGCTCTGTGTTTGTGTGTGTGTTTTTTGGTGTGTGTGTGTTTCTGTGTGTGTGTGTCTGTGTGTGTGTGTGTGTGTGTGTGTCTGTGTGTGTCTGTGTGTCTGGGGGGTGTGTGTGTTTCTGGAGGTGGTTGTGTGAGATTCTGGCTGTGTGTGAGGGTTTCTGAGTGTTTGTGTGTGTATGCGTGTGGGTGGGTGTGTTTCTGCGTGTGTATGTGTGTTTCTGGTTGTGTTTGTGATTACCTGGGTGTCTGTGTTTATTTCTGGGGTTGTGTTTGTTTCTCGGTGTGTCTGTGTGTTTCTGGGTGTGTGTCTTTAGGTGGGTTCCTATGTCTGTGTGTGTGTGTGTACGTGTGTCTGTCTGTGTCTGTGTGTCTGGGGCTGTGTGTGTTTCTGGAGGTGGTTGTGTGAGATTCTGGCTGTGTGTGAGGGTTTCTGAGTGTTTGTGTGTGTATGTGTGTGGGTGGGTGTGTTTCTGCGTGTGTATGTGTGTTTCTGGTTGTGTTTGTGATTTTCTGGGTGTCTGTGTTTATTTCTGGGGGTGTGTTTGTTTCTCGGTGTGTCTGTGTGTTTCTGCGTGTGTGTCTTTAGGTGGGTTCCTGTGTCTGTGTGTGTGTGTTTGTGTGTGTGTGCTTCAGGCTGTGTCAGTGTGTGTGTGTATGTGTGTGTTTCTGTGTGTGTGTGTGTGTGTGTGTGTGTGTGTGTGTGTGTGTGTGTTTCTGGTTGTGTGTGTGTGATTCTGGGTGTGTGTTTGTGTGTGTGTTTCTGGGTGTATGTTAGTGTCTGTGATTCTCGGTGTGTGTGTATGTGTGCGTTTGTTTGTGTGTTTCTGTGTGTGTATGTGTGTTTCTGGTTGTGTGTGTGTTTCTGGTGTGTCTGAGTTTCTGGGTGTGTGTTTCTGGGTGTGTGTGTGTTTTTTGGTGTGTGTTTGTGTGTGTGTTTGTTTTTCTGCGTGTGTGTGATTGTTCCTTGGTGTGTGTTTGTGTGTGTGTTTCTGGCTCTGTGTTTGTGTGTGTGTTTCTTGGTGTGTGTGTGTTTCTGTGAGTGTGTGTCTGTGTGTGTGTGTCTGTGTGTGTCTGTGTGTGTGTGTGTGTGTGTGTGTGTGTGTGTGTGTGTCTGTGTGTGTGTGTCTGTGTGTCTGGGGGTGTGTGTGTTTCTGGAGGTGGTTGTGTGAGATTCTGGCTGTGTGTGAGGCTTTCTGAGTGTTTCTGTGTGTATGTGTGTGGGTGGGTGTGTATGTGCCTGTGTATGTGTTTTTCTGGTTGTATTTGTGAGTTTCTGGGTGTCTGTGTTTATTTCTGGGAGTGTGTTCGTTTCTCGGTGTGTCTGTGTGTTTCTGGGTGTGTGTCTTTGGGTGGGTTCCTGTGTTTGTGTGTGTGTTTTTGTGTGTGCTTCAGGCTGTGTCAGTGTGTTTGTGTATGTGTGTTTTTCTGGGTGTGTGTGTGTGCGTTTCTGGTTGTGTGTGTGTGTTTCTTGGTGTGTGTGTGTTTGTTCCTTGGCGTATTTGTGTGTGTGTTTCTGGGTGTGTGTTTGTGTGTGTGTTTCTGGTTGTATGTTAGTGTCTGTGATTCTCGGTGTGTGTGTATGTGTGTGTGTGTTTGTGTGTTTCTGTGTGTGTATGTGTGTTTCTGGTTGTGTGTGTGTGTTTCTGGTTGTGTGTGTATTTTTCTGGGTGTCTTTGTGTGTGTTTCTGGGTGTACGTTTGTGTCTGTGATTCTCAGTGTGTATGTTTCTGTGGGTGGTTGTTTGTATTTCTGCCTGTGTGTGTGTGTTTCTGAGTGTGTGTGTGTGTATGTGTGTGCTTCAGGGCAGGAGTGTGTTTGATTGTTTGTGGGCGGGTGTGTGTTTCTGTTTGGGTGTATGTGTGTGTTTGTAGGTGGGTGTGTGTGTTTCTGGTTGTGTGTTTTTGTTTCTGGGTGTGTGTGTATTTCTGGGTGTGTGTCTGTGGGTGGATTTCTGTGTGTGTGTTTCTGGGTGTGTTTGTGTGTGTGTCAGCGTTTCTGGGAGTTTGTGTGCGTGTTTCGGGTTATGTGTTTGTGTTTCTGGGTGTGTGTGCGTGTTTTTGTGTGTGTGTTTGTTTCTGGGTATGTGTGAGTGTTTCTTGGTATGTGTTTGTGGGTGTGTTTCTGGGTATGTGTTTCTGTGTGTGTTTCTGGGGGTGTATGTGTTTGTTTCTCCATATTTCTGTGTGTGTTTCTGTGCATCTGTGTTTGTTTAAGTGTGTGGGTGTATGTGTTTCTGGGTGTGTATGTGTGTTTCTGGTTATGTGTGTGTGTTTCTAGGTGTGTGTGTTTATTTCTGGGGGTGTATTTGTTTCTCAGTGTGTCTGTGTGTTTCTGGGTGTGTGCCTGTGAGTGGGTTCCTGTGTGTGTCTGTGTTTTTGTGTGCTTTTGGCTGTGTGTGTGTGTGTCTGTGTTTTTGTGTGTTTCTGGTTGTGTGTGTGTGTGTGTGTGTGTGTGTGTGTGTGTGTGTGTGTGTGTGTTTCTGGTTGTGTGTTTGTTTTTCTGCATGTGTGTGATTGTTCCTTGGTGTGAGTTTGTGTGTGTGTTTCTGGCTCTGTGTTTGTGTGTGTGTTTCTGGGTGTCTGTGTGTTTCTGGGAGTATGTGTGTGTGTTTCTGGTTGTGTGTGTGTGTTTCTGGTGTGTGTGTGTGTGTGTGTGTGTGTGTGTGTGTGTGTGTGTGTGTGTGTGTGTCTGTGTGTCTGGGGGTGTGTGTGTTTCTGGAGGTGGTTGTGTGAGATTCTGGCTGTGTGTGAGGGTTTCTGAGTGTTTGTGTGTCTATGCGTGTGGGTGGGTGTGTTTCTGCGTGTGTATGTGTGTTTCTGGTTGTGTTTGTGATTATCTGGGTGTCTGTGTTTATTTCTGGGGGTGTGTTTGTTTCTCGGTGTGTCTGTGTGTTTCTGGGTGTGTGTCTTTAGGTGGGTTCCTGTGTCTGTGTGTGTGTGTGTGTGTGTGTCTGTCTGTGTGTGTCTGTGTGTCTGGGGGTGTGTGTGTTTCTGGAGGTGGTTGTGTGAGATTCTGGCTGTGTGTGAGGGTTTCTGAGTGTTTGTGTGTGTATGTGTGTGGGTGGGTGTGTTTCTGCGTGTGTATGTGTGTTTCTGGTTGTGTTTGTGATTTTCTGGGTGTCTGTGTTTATTTCTGGGGGTGTGTTTGTTTCTCGGTGTGTCTGTGTGTTTCTGCGTGTGTGTTCTTTAGGTGGGTTCCTGTGTCTGTGTGTGTGTGTATGTGTGTGTGTGCTTCAGGCTGTGTCAGTGTGTGCGTGTATGTGTGTGTTTCTCTGTGTGTGTGTGTGTGTGTGTGTGTGTGTGTGTGTGTGTGTGTGTTTCTGGTTGTGTGTGTGTTTTTCTGGGTGTGTGTTTGTGTGTGTGTTTCTGGGTGTATGTTAGTGTCTGTGATTCTCGGTGTGTGTGTATGTGTGCGTTTTTTGTGTGTTTCTGTGTGTGTGTATGTGTGTTTCTGGTTGTGTGTGTGTTTCTGGTGTGTCTGTGTTTCTGGGTGTGTGTTTCTGGGTGAGTGTGTGTTTTCTGGTGTTTGTGTGTGTGTGTAGGTGTTTCTCCGTGTTTGTGTGTGTATTTTTCAGCGTTTGTTTGTGTGTTTCTGTGTGTGTATGTGTCTGGGTTTGTGTGTGTTCCTGGGTGTGCTTGTCTGTGTTTCTGGCTCTGTGTGTGTGTTTGTGTGTGTGCTTCAGGCTGTGTCAGTGTGTGTGTGTATGTGTGTTTTTCTGGGTGTGTGTGTCTGTGTTTCTGGTTGTGTGTATGTGTTTCTTGGTGTGTGTGTTTGTTCCTTGGCGTATTTGTGTGTGTGTGTCTGGGTGTGTGTGTATGTGTGTGTGTGTTTGTGTGTTTCTGTGTGTGTATGTGTGTTTCTGGTTGTGTGTGTGTGTTTCTGGGTGTGTGTGTGTTTTTTTGCTGTGTCTGTGTGTATGTGTTTCTCCGTGTTTGTGTGTATGTTTCTAGGATTGTTTGTATTTTTCTGTGTGTGTATGTGTCTGGGTTTGTGTGTGTTTCTGGGGGTGCTTTTGAGTGTTTCTAGCTCTGTGTGTGTGTTTTCTGAGTGTGTGTGTGTGTGTCTGTCTGTGTTTCCGTGTGTGTGTGTGTTTCTGGATGTGTGGGTGTATGTTTATGATTCTGGATGGTGGTGTGTGTTTATGTTTCTGGATGCGCGTGTGTGTGTGTTTCTGGGTGGGCGTGTGTGTGTGTGCGTGTGTTTCTGTGCACGTGTGTGTTTCTGTGTGTGTGTGTGTGTTTATGTTTCTGGATGGTGGTGTGTGTTTATGTTTCTGGATGCGCCTGTGTGTTTGTGTTTCTGGGTGTGTGTGTGTTTCTGGTTGTGTGTGTGTGTTTCTGGTTGTGTGTGTGTTTTTCTGGGTGTTTGTTTGTGTGTTTCTGGGTGTACGTTTGTGTCTGTGATTCTCAGTGTGTGTGTGTGTTTGTGTGTGTTTCTGTGTGTGTATGTGTGTTTCTGGTTGTGTGTGTGTGTTTCTGGTGTGTGTATGTTTCTGGGTGTGTGTTTGTTTCTGTGTGTGTATTTCTGTGTGTGTGTGTGTGTGTGTGTATGTTTCTGGGTTTGTGTATGTTTCTGTGGGTGGTTGTCTGTATTTCTGGCTGTCTGTGTGTGTTTCTGAGTGTGTGTGTGTATGTGTGTGCTTCAGGGCAGGAGTGTGTTTGATTGTTTGTGGACGGGTGTGTGTTTCTGTTTGGGTGTATGTGTGTGTTTGTAGGTGGGTGTGTGTGTTTCTGGTTGTGTGTGTGTATTTCTGGGTGTGTGTCTGTGGGTGGATTTCTGTGTGTGTGTTTCTGGGTGTGTTTGTGTGTGTGTCAGCGTTTCTGGGAGTTTGTGTGCGTGTTTCGGGCTATGCGTTTGTGTTTCTGGGTGTGTGTGCGTGTTTTTGTGTGTGTGTTTGTTTCTGGGTATGTGTGAGTGTTTCTTGGTATGTGTTTGTGGGTGTGTTTCTGGGTATGTGTTTCTGTGGGTGTTTCTGGGGGTGTATGTGTTTGTTTCTCCATATTTCTGTGTGTGTTTCTGTGCATCTGTGTTTGTTTAAGTGTGTGGGTGTATGTGTTTCTGGGTGTGTATGTGTGTTTCTGGTTGTGTGTGTGTGTTTCTAGGTGTGTGTGTTTATTTCTGGGGGTGTATTTGTTTCTCAGTGTGTCTGTGTGTTTCTGGGTGTGTGCCTGTGAGTGGGTTCCTGTGTGTGTCTGTGTTTTTGTGTGCTTTTGGCTGTGTGTGTGTGTGTGTCTGTGTTTTTGTGTGTTTCTGGGTGGGTGTGTGTGTGTGTGTGTGTGTGTGTGTGTGTGTGTGTGTGTGTGTGTGTGTGTTTCTGGTTGTGTGTTTGTTTTTCTGCGTGTGTGTGATTGTTCCTTGGTGTGAGTTTGTGTGTGTGTTTCTGGCTCTGTGTTTGTGTGTGTGTTTATGGGTGTCTGTGTGTTTCTGGGAGTATGTGTGTGTGTTTCTGGTTGTGTGTGTGTGTTTCTGGTGTGTGTGTGTTTCTGGGTGTGTGTTTGTTTCTAGGTGTGTGTGTGTGTTTTGCTGTATGTGTGTGTATGTGTTTCTCTGTGTTTGTGTGTATGTTTCAGGGTTTGTTTGTGTGTTTCTGTGCGTGTATGTGTCTGGGTTTATGTGTGTTTCTGGGGGTGGTTTTGAGTGTTTCTGGCTCTGTGCGTGTGTTTCTGAGTGTGTGTGTGTGTGTGTCTGTGTGTGTTTCCGTGTTTGTGTGTGTTTCTGGGTGTGTGGGTGTGTGTTTATGATTCTGGATGGTGGTGTGTGTTTATTTTTCTGGATGCGCGCGTGTGTGTGTGTGTGTTTCTGGGTGGGCGTGTGTGTGTGTGCGTGTGTTTCTGTGCGCGTGTGTGTTTCTGTGTGTGTGTGTGGGTGTGTGTTTATGTTTCTGGATGGTGGTGTGTGTTTATGTTTCTGGATGCACGTGTGTGTTTGTGTTTCTGGGTGTGTGTGTGTGTTTCTGGTTGTGTGTGTGTTTCAGGTTGTGTGTGTGTTTTTCTGGGTGTTTGTTTGTGTGTTTCTGGGTGTACGTTTGCGTCTGTGATTCTCAGTGTGTGTGTGTGTGTGTGTGTGTGTGTGTGTGCGTGTGTGTGTGTCTGTGTGTGTGTGCGTGTGTGTGTGTGTGTGTGTTTGTGTTTTTCTGTGTGTGTATGTGTGTTTCTGGTTGTGTGTGTGTGTTTCTGGTTGTGTGTGTGTGTTTCTGGTGTGTGTATGTTTCTGGGTCTTTGTTTGTTTCTGTGTGTGTGTGTGTGTTTCTGTGTGTGTGTGTGTATATGTGTCTGGGTTTGTGTATGTTTCTGTGGGTGGTTGTGTGTATTTCTGGCTGTCTGTGTGTGTTTCTGAGTGTGTGTGTGTATGTGTGTGCTTCAGGGCAGGAGTGTGTTTGATTGTTTCTGGGCGGGTGTGTGTTTCTGTTCGGGTGTGTGCGTGTGTTTGTAGGTGGGTGTGTGTGTTTCTGGTTGTGTGTTTTTGTTTCTGGTTGTGTGTGTGTATTTCTGGGTGTGTGTCTGTGGGTGGATTTCTGTGTGTGTGTTTCTGGGAGTGTTTGTGTGTGTGTGTGCGTTTCTGGGAGTTTGTGTGTGTGTTTCGGGTTATGTGTTTGTGTTTCTGGGTGTGAGTGCGTGTTTTTGGGTGTGCGTTTGTTTCTGGGTATGTGTGAGTGTTTCTTGGTATGTGTTTGTGGGTGTGTTTCTGGGTATGTGTTTCTGTGGGTGTTTCTGGGGGTGTATGTGTTTGTTTCTCCATATTTCTGTGTGTTTTTCTGTGCATCTGTGTTTGTTTCTGTGTGTGGGTGTATGTGTTTCTGGGTGTGTATGTGTGCTCCTGGTTGTGTGTGTGTGTTTCTAGGTGTGTGTGTTTATTTCTGGGGTCTATTTGTTTCTCAGTGTGTCTGTGTGTTTCTGGGTGTGTGCCTGTGAGTGGGTTCTTGTGTGTGTCTGTGTTTTTGTGTGCTTCTGGCTGTGTGTGTGTGTGTGTCTGTGTTTTTATGTGTTTCTGGGTGTGTGTGTGTGTGTGTGTGTGTGTGTGTGTGTGTTTTTCTGGTTGTGTGTTTGTGTTTCTGCGTGTGTGTGATTGTACCTTGGTGTGAGTTTGTGTGTGTGTTTCTGGCTCTGTGTTTGTGTGTGTGTTTCTGGGTTTCTGTGTGTTTCTGGGAGTGTGTGTGTGTGTTTCTGGTGTGTGTATATTTCTGGGTGTGTGTTTGTTTCTGGGTATGTGTTTCTGTGTGTGTTACTGGGGGTGTGTGTTTTTGTTTTTCCGTATTTCTGTGTGTGTTTCTGTGCATCTGTGTTTGTTTCAGTGTGTGGGTGTATGTGTTTCTGGGTGTGTATGTGTGTTTCTGGTTGTGTGTGTGTGTTTCTAGGTGTGTGTGTTTATTTCTGGGGGTGTATTTGTTTCTCAGTGTGTCTGTGTGTTTCTGGGTGTGTGCCTGTGAGTGGGTTCCTGTGTGTGTGTGTGTGTGTGTGTGTGTGTGTGTGTGTGTGTGTGTGTGTGTGTGTGTGTGTGTGTGTGTGTGTGTGTGTGTGTGTGTGTGTGTGTGTGTGCGCGCGCGCTTCTGGCTGTGTGTGTGTGTGTCTGTGTTTTTGAGTGTTTCTGGGTGTGTGTGTGTGTGTGTGTTTCTGGTTGTGTGTTTGTGTTTCTGCGTGTGTGTGATTGTTCCATGGTGTGTGTTTGTGTGTGTGTTACTGGCTCTGTGTTTGTGTGTGTGTTTCTTGGTGTGTGTGTGTTTCTGTGAGTGTGTGTCTGTGTGTGTGTGTGTGTGTGTGTGTGTGTGTGTGTGTGTGTGTGTGTGTGTGTGTGTGTGTGTGTGTGTCTGTGTGTCTGGGGGGGTGTGTGTTTCTGGAGGTGGTTGTGTGAGATTCTGGCTGTGTGTGAGGTTTTCTGAGTGTTTGTGTGTGTATGTGTGTGGGTGGGTGTGTATGTGCCTGTGTATGTGTTTTTCTGGTTGTATTTGTGAGTTTCTGGGTGTCTGTGTTTATTTCTGGGGGTGTGTTCGTTTCTCGGTGTGTCTGTGTGTTTCTGGGTGTGTGTCTTTGGGTGGGTTCCTGTGTCTGTGTGTGTGTTTGTGTGTGTGCTTCAGGCTGTGTCAGTGTGTTTGTGTATGTGTGTTTTTCTGGGTGTGTGTGTCTGCGTTTCTGGTTGTGTGTGTGTGTTTCTTGGTGTGTGTGTGTTTGTTCCTTGGCGTATTTGTGTGTGTGTTTCTGGGTGTGTGTTTGTGTGTGTGTTTCTGGTTGTATGTTAGTGTCTGTGATTCTCGGTGTGTGTGTATGTGTGTGTGTGTTTGTGTGCTTCTGTGTGTGTATGTGTGTTTCTGGTTGTGTGTGTGTGTTTCTGGTTGTGTGTGTGTTTTTCTGGGTGTTTTTGTGTGTGTTTCTGGGTGTACGTTTGTGTCTGTGATTCTCAGTGTGTATGTTTCTGTGGGTGGTTGTTTGTATTTCTGCCTGTGTGTGTGTGTTTCTGACTGTGTGTGTGTGTATGTGTGTGCTTCAGGGCAGGAGTGTGTTTGATTGTTTGTGGACGGGTGTGTGTTTCTGTTTGGGTGTATGTGTGTGTTTGTAGGTGGGTGTGTGTGTTTCTGGTTGTGTGTTTTTGTTTCTGGTTGTGTGTGTGTATTTCTGGGTGTGTGTCTGTGGGTGGATTTCTGTGTGTGTGTTTCTGGGTGTGTTTGTGTGTGTGTCAGCGTTTCTGGGAGCTTGTGTTCGTGTTTCGGGTTATGTGTTTGTGTTTCTGGGTGTGTGTGCGTGTTTTTGTGTGTGTGTTTGTTTCTGGGTATGTGTGAGTGTTTCTTGGTATGTGTTTGTGGGTGTGTTTCTGAGTATGTGTTTCTGTGTGTGTTTCTGGGGGTGTATGTGTTTGTTTCTCCATATTTCTGTGTGTGTTTCTGTGCATCTGTGTTCGTTTAAGTGTGTGGGTGTATGTGTTTCTGGGTGTGTATGTGTGTTTCTGGTTGTGTGTGTGTGTTTCTAGGTGTGTGTGTTTATTTCTGGGGGTGTATTTGTTTCTCAGTGTGTCTGTGTGTTTCTGGGTGTGTGCCTGTGAGTGGGTTCCTGTGTGTGTCTGTGTTTTTGTGTGCTTTTGGCTGTGTGTGTGTGTGTCTGTGTTTTTGTGTGTTTCTGGGTGTGTGTGTGTGTGTGTGTGTGTGTGTGTGTGTGTGTGTGTGTGTGTGTGTGTGTGTGTGTGTGTGTGTTTCTGGTTGTGTGTTTGCTTTTCTGCGTGTGTGTGATTGTTCCTTGGTGTGAGTTTGTGTGTGTGTTTCTGGCTCTGTGTTTGTGTGTGTGTTTCTGGGTGTCTGTGTGTTTCTGGGAGTATGTTTGTGTGTTTCTGGTTGTATGTGTGTGTTTCTGGTGTGTGTGTGTTTCTGGGTGTGTGTTTGTTTCTAGGTGTGTGTGTGTGTTTTGCTGTATGTGTGTGTATGTGTTTCTCTGTGTTTGTGTGTATGTTTCAGGGTTTGTTTGTGTGTTTCTGTGTGTGTATGTGTCTGGGTTTGTGTGTGTTTCTGGGGGTGGTTTTGAGTGTTTCTGGCTCTGTGTGTGTGTTTCTGAGTGTGTGTGTGTGTGTGTGTCTGTGTGTGTTTCCGTGTTTGTGTGTGTTTCTGGGTGTGTGGGTGTGTGTTTATGATTCTGGATGGTGGTGTGTGTTTATTTTTCTGGATGCGCGTGTGTGTGTGTGTGTGTTTCTGGGTGGGCGTGTGTGTGCGTGCGTGTGTTTCTGTGCGCGTGTGTCTTTCTCTGTGTGTGTGTGTGGGTGTGTGTTTATGTTTCTGGATGGTGGTGTGTGTTTATGTTTCTGGATGCACGTGTGTGTTTGTGTTTCTGGGTGTGTGTGTGTGTTTCTGGTTGTGTGTGTGTGTTTCTGGTTGTGTGTGTGTTTTTCTAGGTGTTTGTTTGTGTGTTTCTGGGTGTACGTTTGCGTCTGTGATTCTCAGTGTGTGTGTGTGTGTGTGTGTGTGTGTGTGTGTGTGTGTGTGCTTGTGTGTTTCTGTGTGTGTATGTGTGTTTCTGGTTGTGTGTGTGTGTTTCTGGTTGTGTGTGTGTGTTTCTGGTGTGTGTATGTTTCTGGGTCTTTGTTTGTTTCTGTGTGTGTGTGTGTGTTTCTGTGTGTGTGTGTGTGTATATGTGTCTGGGTTTGTGTATGTTTCTGTGGGTGGTTGTGTGTATTTCTGGCTGTCTGTGTGTGTTTCTGAGTGTCTGTGTGTGTGTGTGTGTGCTTCAGGGCAGGAGTGTGTTTGATTGTTTCTGGGCGGGTGTGTGTTTCTGTTCGGGTGTGTGCGTGTGTTTGTAGGTGGGTGTGTGTGTTTCTGGTTGTGCGTTTTTGTTTCTGGTTGTGTGTGTGTATTTCTGGGTGTGTGTCTGTGGGTGGATTTCTGTGTGTGTGTTTCTGGGTGTGTTTGTGTGTGTGTGTGCGTTTCTGGGAGTTTGTGTGTGTGTTTCGGGTTATGTGTTTGTATTTCTGGCTGTGAGTGCGTGTTTTTGGGTGTGCGTTTGTTTCTGGGTATGTGTGAGTGTTTCTTGGTATGTGTTTGTGGGTGTGTTTCTGGGTATGAGTTTCTGTGTGTGTTTCTGGGGGTGTATGTGTTTGTTTCTCCATATTTCTGTGTGTGTTTCTGTGCATCTGTGTTTGTTTCTGTGTGTGGGTGTATGTGTTTCTGGGTGTGTATGTGTGTTTCTGGTTGTGTGTGTGTGTTTCTAGGTGTGTGTGTTTATTTCTGGGGGTGTATTTGTTTCTCAGTGTGTCTGTGTGTTTCTGGGTGTGTGCCTGTGAGTGGGTTCTTGTGTGTGTCTGTGTTTTTATGTGTTTCTGGGTGTGTGTGTGTGTGTGTGTGTGTGTGTGTGTGTGTGTGTGTGTTTCTGGTTGTGTGTTTGTGTTTCTGCGTGTGTGTGATTGTACCTTGGTGTGAGTTTGTGTGTGTGTTTCTGGCTCTGTGTTTGTTTGTGTGTTTCTGGGTTTCTGTGTGTTTCTGGGAGTGTGTGTGTGTGTTTCTGGTGTGTGTATGTTTCTGGGTGTGTGTTTGTTTCTGGGTGTGTGTGTGTGTGTGTGTGTGTGTGTTTCTGGTTGTGTGTTTGTGTTTCTGCGTGTGTGTGATTGTACCTTGGTGTGAGTTTGTGTGTGTGTTTCTGGCTCTGTGTTTGTTTGTGTGTTTCTGGGTTTCTGTGTGTTTCTGGGAGTGTGTGTGTGTGTGTTTCTGGTGTGTGTATGTTTCTGGGTGTGTGTTTGTTTCTGGGTGTGTGTGTGTGTTCCTGTGTGTGTGTGTGTGTAGGTGTCTGGGTTTGTGTATGTTTCTGTTGGTGGTTGTGTGTATTTCTGGCTGTCTGTGTGTGTTTCCGAGTGCGTATGTGTGTGTGTGCGTGTGTGCTTCAGGGCAGGAGTGTGTTTGAGTGTTTCTGGGCGGGTGTGTGTTTCTGTATGGGTGTGTGCGTGTGTTTGTGGGTGGGTGTGTGTGTTTCTGTTTGTGTGTTTTTGTTTCTGGTTGTGTGTGTGTATTTCTGGGTGCTTGTCTGTGGGTGGATTTCTGTGTGTGTGTTTCTGGGTGTGTTTGTGTGTGTGTGCGTTTCTGGGAGTTTGTGTGTGTGTTTTGGTTATGTGTTTGTGTTTCTGGCTGTCTGTGCGTGTTTTTGGGTGTGTGTTTGTTTCTGGGTATGTGTGAGTATTTCTTGGTATGTGTTTGTGGGTGTGTTTCTGGGTATGTGTTTCTGTGTGTGTTTCTGGGGGTGTATGTGTTTGTTTCTCCATATTTCTGTGTGTGTTTCTATGTATCTGTGTTTGTTTAAGTGTGTGGGTGTATGTGTTTCTGGGTGTGTATGTGTGTTTCTGGTTGTGTGTGTGTGTTTCTAGGTGTGTGTGTTTATTTCTGGGGGTGTATTTGTTTCTCAGTGTGTCTGTGTGTTTCTGGGTGTGTGCCTGTGAGTGGGTTCCTGTGTGTGTCTGTGTTTTTGTATGCTTTTGGCTGTGTGTGTGTGTGTCTGTGTTTTTGTGTGTTTCTGGGTGTGTATGTGTGTGTGTGTGTGTGTGTGTGTGTGTGTGTGTGTGTGTGTGTGTGTGTGTGTGTGTGTGTGTGTGTGTGTGTTTCTGGTTGTGTGTTTGTTTTTCTGCGTGTGTGTGATTGTTCCTTGGTGTGAGTTTGTGTGTGTGTTTCTGGCTCTGTGTTTGTGTGTGTGTTTCTGGGTGTCTGTGTGTTTCTGGGAGTATGTGTGTGTGTTTCTGGTTGTGTGTGTGTGTTTCTGGTGTGTGTGTGTTTCTGGGTGTGTGTTTGTTTCTAGGTGTGTGTGTGTGTTTTGCTGTATGTGTGTGTATGTGTTTCTCTGTGTTTGTGTGTATGTTTCAGGGTTTGTTTGTGTGTTTCTGTGTGTGTATGTGTCTGGGTTTGTGTGTGTTTCTGGGGGTGGTTTTGAGTGTTTCTGGCTCTGTGTGTGTGTTTCTGAGTGTGTGTGTGTGTGTGTGTCTGTGTGTGTTTCCGTGTTTGTGTGTGTTTCTGGGTGTGTGGGTGTGTGTTTATGATTCTGGATGGTGGTGTGTGTTTATTTTTCTGGATGCGCGTGTGTGTGTGTGTGTGTTTCTGGGTGGGCGTGTGTGTGTGTGCGTGTGTTTCTGTGTGCGTGTGTGTTTCTGTGTGTGTGTGTGTGGGTGTGTGTTTATGTTTCTGGATGGTGGTGTGTGTTTATGTTTCTGGATGCACGTGTGTGTTTGTGTTTCTGGGTGTGTGTGTGTGTTTCTGGTTGTGTGTGTGTGTTTCTGGTTGTGTGTGTGTTTTTCTGGGTGTTTGTTTGTGTGTTTCTGGGTGTACGTTTGCGTCTGTGATTCTCAGTGTGTGTGTGTGTCTGTGTGTGTGTGTGTGTGTGTGTTTGTGTGTTTCTGTGTGTGTATGTGTGTTTCTGGTTGTGTGTGTGTGTTTCTGGTTGTGTGTGTGTGTTTCTGGTGTGTGTATGTTTCTGAGTCTTTGTTTGTTTCTGTGTGTGTGTGTGTGTTTCTGTGTGTGTGTGTGTGTATATGTGTCTGGGTTTGTGTATGTTTCTGTGGGTGGTTGTGTGTATTTCTGGCTGTCTGTGTGTGCTTCTGAGTGTCTGTGTGTGTGTGTGTGCTTCAGGGCAGGAGTGTGTTTGATTGTTTCTGGGCGGGTGTGTGTTTCTGTTCGGGTGTGTGCGTGTGTTTGTAGGTGTGTGTGTGTGTTTCTGGTTGTGCGTTTTTGTTTCTGGTTGTGTGTGTGTATTTCTGGGTGTGTGTCTGTGGGTGGATTTCTGTGTGTGTGTTTCTGGGTGTGTTTGTGTGTGTGTGTGCGTTTCTGGGAGTTTGTGTGTGTGTTTCGGGTTATGTGTTTGTATTTCTGGCTGTGAGTGCGTGTTTTTGGGTGTGCGTTTGTTTCTGGGTATGTGTGAGTGTTTCTTGGTATGTGTTTGTGGGTGTGTTTCTGGGTATGTGTTTCTGTGTGTGTTTCTGGGGGTGTATGTGTTTGTTTCTCCATATTTCTGTGTGTGTTTCTGTGCATCTGTGTTTGTTTCTGTGTGTGGGTGTATGTGTTTCTGGGTGTGTATGTGTGTTTCTGGTTGTGTGTGTGTGTTTCTAGGTGTGTGTGTTTATTTCTGGGGGTGTATTTGTTTCTCAGTGTGTCTGTGTGTTTCTGGGTGTGTGCCTGTGAGTGGGTTCCTGTGTGTGTCTGTGTTTTTATGTGTTTCTGGGTGTGTGTGTGTGTGTGTGTGTGTGTGTGTGTGTGTGTGTGTGTGTGTGTGTGTGTGTGTGTGTGTGTGTGTGTGTGTGTGTGTGTGTGTGTGTTTCTGGTTGTGTGTTTGTGTTTCTGCGTGTGTGTGATTGTACCTTGGTGTGAGTTTGTGTGTGTGTTTCTGGCTCTGTGTTTGTGTGTGTGTTTCTGGGTTTCTGTGTGTTTCTGGGAGTGTGTGTGTGTGTTTCTGGTGTGTGTATGTTTCTGGGTGTGTGTTTGTTTCTGGGTGTGTGTGTGTGTTCCTGTGTGTGTGTGTGTTTAGGTGTCTGGGTTTGTGTATGTTTCTGTTGGTGGTTGTGTGTATTTCTGGCTGTCTGTGTGTGTTTCCGAGTGCGTATGTGTGTGTGTGCGTGTGTGCTTCAGGGCAGGAGTGTGTTTGAGTGTTTCTGGGCGGGTGTGTGTTTCTGTATGGGTGTGTGCGTGTGTTTGTAGGTGGGTGTGTGTGTTTCTGTTTGTGTATTTTTGTTTCTGGTTGTGTGTGTGTATTTCTGGGTGCTTGTCTGTGGGTGGATTTCTGTGTGTGTGTTTCTGGGTGTGTTTGTGTGTGTGTGCGTTTCTGGGAGTTTGTGTGTGTGTTTTGGGTTATGTGTTTGTGTTTCTGGCTGTCTGTGCGTGTTTTTGGGTGTGTGTTTGTTTCTGCATATGTGTGAGTATTTCTTGGTATGTGTTTGTGGGTTTGTTTCTGGGTATGTGTTTCTGTGTGTGTTTCTGGGGGTGTGTGTGTTTGTTTCTCCGTATTTCTGTGTGTGTTTCTGTGCATCTGTGTTTGTTTAAGTGTGTGGGTGTATGTGTTTCTGGGTGTGTATGTGTGTTTCTGGTTGTGTGTGTGTGTTTCTAGGTGTGTGTGTTTATTTCTGGGGGTGTATTTGTTTCTCAGTGTGTCTGTGTGTTTCTGGGTGTGTGCCTGTGAGTGGGTTCCTGTGTGTGTCTGTGTTTTTGTGTGCTTTTGGCTGTGTGTGTGTGTGTCTGTGTTTTTGTGTGTTTCTGGGTGTGTATGTGTGTGTGTGTGTGTGTGTGTGTGTGTGTGTGTGTTTCTGGTTGTGTGTTTGTTTTTCTGCGTGTGTGTGATTGTTCCTTGGTGTGAGTTTGTGTGTGTGTTTCTGGCTCTGTGTTTGTGTGTGTGTTTCTGGGTGTCTGTGTGTTTCTGGGAGTATGTGTGTGTGTTTCTGGTTGTGTGTGTGTGTTTCTGGTGTGTGTGTGTTTCTGGGTGTGTGTTTGTTTCTAGGTGTGTGTGTGTGTTTTGCTGTATGTGTGTGTATGTGTTTCTCTGTGTTTGTGTGTATGTTTCAGGGTTTGTTTGTGTGTTTCTGTGTGTGTATGTGTCTGGGTTTGTGTGTGTTTCTGGGGGTGGTTTTGAGTGTTTCTGGCTCTGTGTGTGTGTTTCTGAGTGTGTGTGTGTGTGTGTGTCTGTGTGTGTTTCCGTGTTTGTGTGTGTTTCTGGGTGTGTGGGTGTGTGTTTATGATTCTGGATGGTGGTGTGTGTTTATTTTTCTGGATGCGCGTGTGTGTGTGTGTGTGTTTCTGGGTGGGCGTGTGTGTGTGTGCGTGTGTTTCTGTGCGCGTGTGTGTTTCTGTGTGTGTGTGTGTCTGTGTGTGTTTATGTTTCTGGATGGTGGTGTGTGTTTATGTTTCTGGATGCACGTGTGTGTTTGTGTTTCTGGGTGTGTGTGTGTGTTTCTGGTTGTGTGTGTGTGTTTCTGGTTGTGTGTGTGTTTTTCTGAGTGTTTGTTTGTGTGTTTCTGGGTGTACGTTTGCGTCTGTGATTCTCAGTGTGTGTGTGTGTCTGTGTGTGTGTGTGTGTGTGTGTGTGTGTGTGTGTGTTCTGTGTGTGTATGTGTGTTTCTGGTTGTGTGTTTGTGTTTCTGGTTGTGTGTGTGTGTTTCTGGTGTGTGTATGTTTCTGAGTCTTTGTTTGTTTCTGTGTGTGTGTGTGTGTTACTTTGTGTGTGTGTATATATGTGTCTGGGTTTGTGTATGTTTCTGTGGGTGGTTGTGTGTATTTCTGGCTGTCTATGTGTGTTTCTGAGTGTGTGTGTGTGTATGTGTGTGCTTCAGGGCAGGAGTGTGTTTGATTGTTTCTGGGCGGGTGTGTGTTTCTGTTCGGGTGTGTGCGTGTGTTTGTAGGTGGGTGTGTGTGTTTCTGGTTGTGCGTTTTTGTTTCTGGTTGTGTGTGTGTATTTCTGGGTGTGTTTCTGTGGGTGGATTTCTGTGTGTGTGTTTCTGGGTGTGTTTGTGTGTGCGTTTCTGGGAGTTTGTGCGTGTGTTTCGGGTTATGTGTTTGTGTTTCTGGCTGTGAGTGCGTGTTTTTGGGTGTGCGTTTGTTTCTGGGTATGTGTGAGTGTTTCTTGGTATGTGCTTGTGGGTGTGTTTCTGGGTATGTGTTTCTGTGTGAGTTTCTGGGGGTGTATGTGTTTGTTTCTCCATATTTCTGTGTGTGTTTCTGTGCATCTGTGTTTGTTTCTGTGTGTGGGTGTATGTGTTTCTGGGTGTGTATGTGTGTTTCTGGTTGTGTGTGTGTGTTTCTAGTTGTGTGTGTTTATTTCTGGGTGTCAATTTGTTTCTCAGTGTGTCTGTGTGTTTCTGGGTGTGTGCCTGTGAGTGGGTTCTTGTGTGTGTCTGTGTTTTTATGTGTTTCTGGGTGTGTGTGTGTGTGTGTGTGTGTGTGTGTGTGTGTGTGTGTGTGTGTGTGTGTGTGTGTGTGTGTGTGTGTCTGTTTCTGGTTGTGTGTTTGTGTTTCTGCGTGTGTGTGATTGTACCTTGGTGTGAGTTTGTGTGTGTGTTTCTGGCTCTGTGCTTGTGTGTGTGTTTCTGGGTTTCCGTGTGTTTCTGGGAGTGTGTGTGTGTGTTTCTGGTGTGTGTATGTTTCTGGGTGTGTGTTTGTTTCTGGGTGTGTGTGTGTGTTCCTGTGTGTGTGTGTGTAGGTGTCTGGGTTTGTGTATGTTTCTGTGGGTGGTTGTGTGTATTTCTGGCTGTCTGTGTGTGTTTCTGAGTGCGTATGTGTGTGTGTGTGTGTGTGCTTCAGGGCAGGAGTGTGTTTGAGTGTTTCTGGGCGGGTGTGTGTTTCTGTATGGGTGTGTGCGTGTGTTTGTAGGTGGGTGTGTGTGTTTCTGTTTGTGTGTTTTTGTTTCTGGTTGTGTGTGTGTATTTCTGGGTGCTTGTCTGTGGGTGGATTTCTGTGTGTGTGTTTCTGGGTGTGTTTGTGTGTGTGTGCGTTTCTGGGAGTTTGTGTGTGTGTTTTGGGTTATGTGTTTGTGTTTCTGGCTGTCTGTGCGTGTTTTTGGGTGTGTGTTTGTTTCTGGATATGTGTGAGTATTTCTTGGTATGTGTTTGTGGGTTTGTTTCTGGGTATGTGTTTCTGTGTGTGTTTCTGGGGGTGTGTGTGTTTGTTTCTCCGTATTTCTGTGTGTGTTTCTGTGCATCTGTGTTTGTTTAAGTGTGTGGGTGTATGTGTTTCTGGGTGTGTATGTGTGTTTCTGGTTGTGTGTGTGTGTTTCTAGGTGTGTGTGTTTATTTCTGGGGGTGTATTTGTTTCTCAGTGTGTCTGTGTGTTTCTGGGTGTGTGCCTGTGAGTGGGTTCCTGTGTGTGTCTGTGTTTTTGTGTGCTTTTGGCTGTGTGTGTGTGTGTCTGTGTTTTTGTGTGTTTCTGGGTGTGTATGTGTGTGTGTGAGTGTGTGTGTGTGTGTGTGTGTGTTTCTGGTTGTGTGTTTGTTTTTCTGCGTGTGTGTGATTGTTCCTTGGTGTGAGTTTGTGTGTGTGTTTCTGGCTCTGTGTTTGTGTGTGTGTTTCTGGGTGTCTGTGTGTTTCTGGGAGTATGTGTGTGTGTTTCTGGTTGTGTGTGTGTGTTTCTGGTGTGTGTGTGTTTCTGGGTGTGTGTTTGTTTCTAGGTGTGTGTGTGTGTTTTGCTGTATGTGTGTGTATGTGTTTCTCTGTGTTTGTGTGTATGTTTCAGGGTTTGTTTGTGTGTTTCTGTGTGTGTATGTGTCTGGGTTTGTGTGTGTTTCTGGGGGTGGTTTTGAGTGTTTCTGGCTCTGTGTGTGTGTTTCTGAGTGTGTGTGTGTGTGTGTGTCTGTGTGTGTTTCCGTGTTTGTGTGTGTTTCTGGGTGTGTGGGTGTGTGTTTATGATTCTGGATGGTGGTGTGTGTTTATTTTTCTGGATGCGCGTGTGTGTGTGTGTGTGTTTCTGGGTGGGCGTGTGTGTGTGTGCGTGTGTTTCTGTGCGCGTGTGTGTTTCTGTGTGTGTGTGTGTCTGTGTGTGTTTATGTTTCTGGATGGTGGTGTGTGTTTATGTTTCTGGATGCACGTGTGTGTTTGTGTTTCTGGGTGTGTGTGTGTGTTTCTGGTTGTGTGTGTGTGTTTCTGGTTGTGTGTGTGTTTTTCTGAGTGTTTGTTTGTGTGTTTCTGGGTGTACGTTTGCGTCTGTGATTCTCAGTGTGTGTGTGTGTGTCTGTGTGTGTGTGTGTGTGTGTGTGTGTGTGTGTTTCTGTGTGTGTATGTGTGTTTCTGGTTGTGTGTTTGTGTTTCTGGTTGTGTGTGTGTGTTTCTGGTGTGTGTATGTTTCTGAGTCTTTGTTTGTTTCTGTGTGTGTGTGTGTGTTACTTTGTGTGTGTGTATATATGTGTCTGGGTTTGTGTATGTTTCTGTGGGTGGTTGTGTGTATTTCTGGCTGTCTGTGTGTGTTTCTGGTTGTGTGTGTGTGTATGTGTGTGCTTCAGGGCAGGAGTGTGTTTGATTGTTTCTGGGCGGGTGTGTGTTTCTGTTCGGGTGTGTGCGTGTGTTTGTAGGTGGGTGTGTGTGTTTCTGGTTGTGCGTTTTTGTTTCTGGTTGTGTGTGTGTATTTCTGGGTGTGTTTCTGTGGGTGGATTTCTGTGTGTGTGTTTCTGGGTGTGTTTGTGTGTGTGTGTGCGTTTCTGGGAGTTTGTGTGTGTGTTTCGGGTTATGTGTTTGTGTTTCTGGCTGTGAGTGCGTGTTTTTGGGTGTGCGTTTGTTTCTGGGTATGTGTGAGTGTTTCTTGGTATGTGCTTGTGGGTGTGTTTCTGGGTATGTGTTTCTGTGTGAGTTTCTGGGGGTGTATGTGTTTGTTTCTCCATATTTCTGTGTGTGTTTCTGTGCATCTGTGTTTGTTTCTGTGTGTGGGTGTATGTGTTTCTGGGTGTGTATGTGTGTTTCTGGTTGTGTGTGTGTGTTTCTAGTTGTGTGT
>JANJGN010000021.1:20861738-20869238 GCA_026770705.1 Isurus oxyrinchus
GCCTGTGAGTGGGTTCTTGTGTGTGTCTGTGTTTTTCTGTGCTTCTGGCTGTGTGTGTGTGTGTGTCTGTGTTTTTATGTGTTTCTGGGTGTGTGTGTGTATGTGTGTGTGTGTGTGTGTGTGTGTGTGTGTGTGTGTGTGTGTGTGTGTTTTTCTGGTTGTGTGTTTGTGTTTCTGCGTGTGTGTGATTGTACCTTGGTGTGAGTTTCTGTGTGTGTTTCTGGCTCTGTGTTTGTGTGTGTGTTTCTGGGTTTCTGTGTGTTTCTGGGAGTGTGTGTGTGTGTTTCTGGTTGTGTGTGTGTGTTTCTGGGTGTGTGTTTGTGAGTGTGTTTCTTTTGTATGTTAGTGTCTGTGATTCTCGGTATGTGTGTATGTGTGTGTGTGTTTGTGTGTTTCTGGGTGTGTGTGTGTATGTGTGTGTGTGTGTGTGTGTGTGTGTGTGTGTGTGTGTGTGTGTTTTTCTGGTTGTGTGTTTGTGTTTCTGCGTGTGTGTGTTTATTTCTGGGGTCTATTTGTTTCTCAGTGTGTCTGTGTGTTTCTGGGTGTGTGCCTGTGAGTGGGTTCTTGTGTGTGTCTGTGTTTTTCTGTGCTTCTGGCTGTGTGTGTGTGTGTGTCTGTGTTTTTATGTGTTTCTGGGTGTGTGTGTGTATGTGTGTGTGTGTGTGTGTGTGTGTGTGTGTGTGTGTGTTTTTCTGGTTGTGTGTTTGTGTTTCTGCGTGTGTGTGATTGTACCTTGGTGTGAGTTTCTGTGTGTGTTTCTGGCTCTGTGTTTGTGTGTGTGTTTCTGGGTTTCTGTGTGTTTCTGGGAGTGTGTGTGTGTGTTTCTGGTTGTGTGTGTGTGTTTCTGGGTGTGTGTTTGTGAGTGTGTTTCTGGGTGTATGTTAGTGTCTGTGATTCTCGGTATGTGTGTATGTGTGTGTGTGTTTGTGTGTTTCTGTGTTTGTATGTGTGTTTCTGGTTGTGTGTGTGTGTTTCTGGTGTATGTCTGTTTCTGAGTGTGTGTTTGTTTCTGGGTGTCTGTGTGTTTTTTGGTGTGTGTGTGTGTGTATGTGTTTCTCCGTGTTTGTGAGTATGTTTCTGGGTTTGTTTGTGTGTTTCTGTGTGTGTATGTGTCTGGGTTTGTGTGTGTTTCTGGGCGTGGTTTTGAGTGTTTCTGGCTCTATGTGTGTGTTTCTGAGTGTGTGTGTGTGTGTGTGTTTGTGCGTGTGTGTCTGTGTGTGTTTCAGTGTGTGTGTGTTTTTCTGGGTGTGTGGATGTGTGTTTATGTTTCTGGATGGTGGTGTGTGTTTATGTTTCTGGATGCGCATGTGTATGTGTGTTTCTGGGTGGGCGTGTGTGTGTGTGTGCGTGTGTTTCCGTGTGTGTGTGTGCTTCTGTGTGTGTGCATGTGTGGGTGTGTGTTTATGTTTCTGGATGCTGGTGTGTGTTTATGTTTCTGGATGCGCGTGTGTGTTTGTGTTTCTGTGTGTGTGTGTGTTTCTGGTTGTGTGTGTGTGTTTCTGGTTGTGTGTGTGTTTTTCTGGCTGTTTGTGTGTGTCTTTCTGGGTGTACGTTTGTGTCTGTGATTCTCAGTGTCTGTGTGTGTGTGTGTGTGTGTGTGTGTGTTTGTGTGTTTCTGTGTTTGTATGTGTGTTTCTGGTTGTGTGTGTGTGTTTCTGGTGTGTGTGTGTTTCTGGATGTGTGTTTGTTTCTGGGTGTGTGTGCGTGTTTTGCTGTATGTGTGTGTATGTGTTTCTCTGTGTTTGTGTGTATGTTTCAGGGTTTGTTTGTGTGTTTCTGTGTGTGTATGTGTCTGGGTTTGTGTGTGTTTCTGGGGGTGGTTTTGAGTGTTTCTGGCTCTGTGTGTGTGTTTTTGAGTGTGTGTGTGTGTGTCTGTGTGTGTTTCCGTGTTTGTGTGTGTTTCTGGGTGTGTGGGTGTGTGTTTATGTTTCTGGATGGTGGTGTGTGTTTATGTTTCTGGATGCGCATGTGTGTGTGTGCGTGTGTGTTTCTGGGTAGGCGTGTGTGTGTGCGTGTGTTTCTGTGCACGTGTGTGTTTCTGTGTGTGTGTGTGGGTGTGTGTTTATGTTTCTGGATGGTGGTCTGTGTTTATGTTTCTGGATGCACGTGTGTGTTTGTGTTTCTGGGTGTGTGTGTGTTTCTGGTTGTGTGTGTGTGTTTCTGGTTGTGTGTGTGTTTTTCTGGGTGTTTGTTTGTGTGTTTCTGGGTGTACGTTTGTGTCTGTGATTCTCAGTGTGCGTGTGTGTGTGTGTGTTTGTGTGTTTCTGCGTGTGTATGTGTGTTTCTGGTTGTGTGTGTGTGTTTCTGGTGTGTGTATGTTTCTGGGTGTGTGTCTGTTTCTGTGTGTGTGTTTCTCTGTGTGTGTGTGTGTGTGTGTGTGTGTGTGTATGTTTCTGGGTTTGTGTATGTTTCTGTGGGTGGTTGTCTGTATTTCTGGCTGTCTGTGTGTGTTTCTGAGTGTGTGTGTGTATATGTGTGTGCTTCAGGGCAGGAGTGTGTTTGATTGTTTGTGGGCGGGTGTGTGTTTCTGTTTGGGTGTATGCGTGTGTTTGTAGGTGGGTGTGTGTGTTTCTGGTTGTGTGTTTTTGTTTCTGGTTGTGTGTGTGTATTTCTGGGTGTGTGTCTGTGGGTGGATTTCTGTGTGTGTGTTTCTGGGTGTGTTTGTGTGTGTGTGAGCGTTTCTGGGAATTTGTGTGTGTGTTTCCGGTTATGTGTTTGTGTTTCTGGGTGTGTGTGCGTGTTTTTGTGTGTGTGTTTGTTTCTGGGTATGTGTGAGTGTTTCTTGGTATGTGTTTGTGGGTGTGTTTCTGGGTATGTGTTTCTGTGTGTGTTTCTGGGGGTGTATGTGTCTGTTTCTCCATATTTCTGTGTGTGTTTCTATGTATCTGTGTTTGTTTAAGTGTGTGGGTGTATGTGTTTCTGGGTGTGTATGTGTGTTTCTGGTTGTGTGTGTGTGTTTCTAGGTGTGTGTGTTTATTTCTGGGGGTGTATTTGTTTCTCAGTGTGTCTGTGTGTTTCTGGGTGTGTGCCTGTGAGTAGGTTCCTGTGTGTGTCTGTGTTTTTGTGTGCTTTTGGCTGTGTGTGTGTGTGTCTGTGTTTTTGTGTGTTTCTGGGTGTGTGTGTGTGTGTGTGTGTGTGTGTGTGTGTGTGTGTGTGTGTGTTTGTTTGTGTGTGTGTGTGTGTGTTTGTGTGTGTGTGTTCCTGGTTGTGTGTTTGTTTTTCTGCGTGTGTGTGATTGTTCCTTGGTGTGAGTTTGTGTGTGTGTTTCTGGCTCTGTGTTTGTGTGTGTGTTTCTGGGTGTCTCTGTGTTTCTGGGTTTATGTGTGTGTGTTTCTGGTTGTGTGTGTGTGTTTCTGGTGTGTGTGTGTTTCTGGGTGTGTGTTTGTTTCTAGGTGTGTGTGTGTGTTTTGCTGTATGTGTGTGTATGTGTTTCTCTGTGTTTGTGTGTATGTTTCAGGGTTTGTTTGTGTGTTTCTGTGTGTGTATGTGTCTGGGTTTGTGTGTGTTGCTGGGGGTGGTTTTGAGTGTTTCTGGCTCTGTGTGTGTGTTTCTGAGTGTGTGTGTGTGTGTGTGTGTGTCTGTGTGTGTTTCCGTGTTTGTGTGTGTTTCTGGGTGTGTGGGTGTGTGTTTATGATTCTGGATGGTGGTGTGTGTTTATTTTTCTGGATGCGCGTGTGTGTGTGTGTGTGTTTCGGGGTGGGCGTGTGTTTGTGTGCGTGTGTTTCTGTGCGCGTGTGTGTTTCTGTGTGTCTGTGTGGGTGTGTGTTTATGTTTCTGGATGGTGGTGTGTGTTTATGTTTCTGGATGCACGTGTGTGTTTGTGTTTCTGGGTGTGTGTGTGTGTTTTTGGTTGTGTGTGTGTGTTTCTGGTTGTGTGTGTGTTTTTCTGGGTGTTTCTTTGTGTGTTTCTGGGTGTACGTTTGCATCTGTGATTCTCAGGGTGTGTGTGTGTGTGTGTGTGTGTGTGTGTGTGCGTGCGTGTGTGTGTGTGTGTGTGTGTGTGTGTGTGTGTGTGTGTTTCTGGTGTGTGTGTGTTTCTGGGTGTGTGTTTGTTTCTGGGTGTGTGTGTGTTTTTTGCTGTATGTGTGTGTATGTGTTTCTCTGTGTTTGTGTGTATGTTTCAGGGTTTGTTTGAGTGTTTCTGTGTGTGTATGTGTCTGGGTTTGTGTGTGTTTCTGGGGGTGGTTTTGAGTGTTTCTGGCACTGTGTTTGTGTTTCTGAGTGTGTTTGTGTGTGTGTGTGTGTGTCTGTGTGTGTTTCCGTGTTTGTGTGTGTTTCTGGGTGTGTGTGTGTGTGTTTATGATTCTGGATGGTAGTGTGTGTTTATGTTTCTGGATGCGTGTGTGTGTGTGTGTGTGTTTCTGGGTGGGCATGTGTGTGTGTGCGTGTGTTCCTGTGCGCGTGTGTGTTTCTGTGTGTGTGTGTGTGTGTGTGTGTTTATGTTTCTGGATGGTAGTGTGTGTTTATGTTTCTGGATGCACGTGTGTGTTTGTGTTTCTGGGTGTGTGTGTGTGTTTCTGGTTGTGTGTGTGTGTTTCTGGGTGTGTGTGTGTTTTTCTGGGTGTTTGTTTGTGTGTTTCTGGGTGCACGTTTGCGTCTGTGATTCTCAGTGTGTGTGTGTGTGTGTGTGTGTGTGTTTGTGTGTTTCTGTGTGTGTATGTGTGTTTCTGGTTGTGTGTGTGTGTTTCTGGTGTGTGTATGTTTCTGGGTCTGTGTTT
Organism: Isurus oxyrinchus; assembly: GCA_026770705.1. Classification (NCBI taxonomy): domain Eukaryota; kingdom Metazoa; phylum Chordata; class Chondrichthyes; order Lamniformes; family Lamnidae; genus Isurus; species Isurus oxyrinchus. Next base: position 20,866,457 of record JANJGN010000021.1, read on the forward strand.
GTTTCTGTGTGTGTGTGTGTGTGTTTCTGTGTGTGTGTGTATATGTGTCTGGGTTTGTGTATATTTCTGTGGGTGGTTGTGTGTATTTCTGGCTGTCTGTGTGTGTTTCTGAGTGTGTGTGTGTGTGTGTGTATGTGTGTGCTTCAGGGCAGGAGTGTGTTTGATTGTTTCTGGGCGGGTGTGTGTTTCTGTTCGGGTGTGTGCGTGTGTTTGTAGGTGGGTGTGTGTGTTTCTGGTTGTGTGTTTTTGTTTCTGGTTGTGTGTGTGTATTTCTGGGTGTGTGTCTGTGGGTGGATTTCTGTGTGTGTGTTTCTGGGTGTGTTTGTGTGTGTGTGTGCGTTTCTGGGAGTTTGTGTGTGTGTTTCGGGTTATGTGTTTGTGTTTCTGGCTGTGAGTGCGTGTTTTTGGGTGTGCGTTTGTTTCTGGGTATGTGTGAGTGTTTCTTGGTATGTGTTTGTGGGTGTGTTTCTGGGTATGTGTTTCTGTGTGTGTTTCTGGGGGTGTATGTGTTTGTTTCTCCATATTTCTGTGTGTGTTTCTGTGCATCTGTGTTTGTTTCTGTGTGTGGGTGTATGTGTTTCTGGGTGTGTATGTGTGTTTCTGGTTGTGTGTGTGTGTTTCTAGGTGTGTGTGTTTATTTCTGGGGGTGTATTTGTTTCTCAGTGTGTCTGTGTGTTTCTGGGTGTGTGCCTGTGAGTGGGTTCTTGTGTGTGTCTGTGTTTTTGTGTGCTTCTGGCTGTGCGTGTGTGTGTGTCTGTGTTTTTATGTGTTTCTGGGTGTGTGTGTGTGTGTGTGTGTCTGTGTGTGTGTGTGTGTGTGTATGTGTGTGTGTGTTTTTCTGGTTGTGTGTTTGTGTTTCTGCGTGTGTGTGATAGTACCTTGGTGTGAGTTTGTGTGTGTGTTTCTGGCTCTGTGTTTGTGTGTGTGTTTCTGGGTTTCTGTGTGTTTCTGGGAGTGTGTGTGTGTGTTTCTGGTTGTGTGTGTGTGTTTCTGGGTGTGTGTTTGTGAGTGTGTTTCTGGGTGTATGTTAGTGTCTGTGATTCTCGGTATGTGTGTATGTGTGTGTGTGTTTGTGTGGTTCTGTGTTTGTATGTGTGTTTCTGGTTGTGTGTGTGTGTTTCTGGTGTATGTCTGTTTCTGAGTGTGTGTTTGTTTCTGGGTGTCCGTGTGTTTTTTGGTGTGTGTGTGTGTGTGTGTGTATGTGTTTCTCCGTGTTTGTGAGTATGTTTCTGGGTTTGTTTGTGTGTTTCTGTGTGTGTATGTGTCTGGGTTTGTGTGTGTTTCTGGGCGTGGTTTTGAGTGTTTCTGGCTCTATGTGTGTGTTTCTGAGTGTGTGTGTGTGTGTGTGCGTGTGTGTCTGTGTGTGTTTCAGTGTGTGTGTGTGTGTTTCTGGGTGTGTGGATGTGTGTTTATGTTTCTGGATGGTGGTGTGTGTTTATGTTTCTGGATGCGCATGTGTATGTGTGTTTCTGGGTGGGCGTGTGTGTGTGTGTGCGTGTGTTTCTGTGTGTGTGTGTGCTTCTGTGTGTGTGCATGTGTGGGTGTGTGTTTATGTTTCTGGATGCTGGTGTGTGTTTATGTTTCTGGATGCGCGTGTGTGTTTGTGTTTCTGTGTGTGTGTGTGTTTCTGGTTGTGTGTGTGTGTTTCTGGTTGTGTGTGTGTTTTTCTGGGTGTTTGTGTGTGTATTTCTGGGTGTACGTTTGTGTCTGTGATTCTCAGTGTCTGTGTGTGTGTGTGTGTGTGTGCGTGTGTGCGTGTGTGTGTGTGTGTGTTTGTGTGTTTCTGTGTTTGTATGTGTGTTTCTGGTTGTGTGTGTGTGTTTCTGGTGTGTGTGTGTTTCTGGGTGTGTGTTTGTTTCTGGGTGTGTGTGTGTGTTTTGCTGTATGTGTGTGTATGTGTTTCTCTGTGTTTGTGTGTATGTTTCAGGTTTTGTTTGTGTGTTTCTGTGTGTGTATGTGTCTGGGTTTGTGTGTGTTTCTGGGGGTGGTTTTGAGTGTTTCTGGCTCTGTGTGTGTGTTTCTGAGTGTGTGTGTGTGTGTCTGTGTGTGTTTCCGTGTTTGTGTGTGTTTCTGGGTGTGTGGGTGTGTGTTTATGTTTCTGGATGGTGGTGTGTGTTTATGTTTCTGGATGCGCATGTGTGTGTGTGTGTGTGTGTGTTTCTGGGTGGGCGTGTGTGTGTGTGCGTGTGTTTCTGTGCGCGTGTGTGTTTCTGTGTGTGTGTGTGGGTGTGTGTTTATGTTTCTGGATGGTGGTGTGTGTTTATGTTTCTGGATGCACGTGTGTGTTTGTGTTTCTGGGTGTGTGTGTGTTTCTGGTTGTGTGTGTGTGTTTCTGGTTGTGTGTGTCTTTTTCTGGGTGTTTGTTTGTGTGTTTCTGGGTGTACGTTTGTGTCTGTGATTCTCAGTGTGCGTGTGTGTGTGTGTGTTTGTGTGTTTCTGTGTGTGTATGTGTGTTTCTGGTTGTGTGTGTGTTTTTCTGGTGTGTGTATGTTTCTGGGTGTGTGTTTGTTTCTGTGTGTGTGTTTCTGTGTGTGTGTGTGTGTGTGTATGTTTCTGGGTTTGTGTATGTTTCTGTGGGTGGTTGTGTGTATATCTGGCTGTCTGTGTGTGTTTCTGAGTGTGTGTGTGTATATGTGTGTGCTTCAGGGCAGGAGTGTGTTTGATTGTTTGTGGGAGGGTGTGTGTTTCTGTTTGGGTGTATGCGTGTGTTTGTAGGTGGGTGTGTGTGTTTCTGGTTGTGTGTTTTTGTTTCTGGTTGTGTGTGTGTATTTCTGGGTGTGTG
>JANJGN010000021.1:20871738-20914238 GCA_026770705.1 Isurus oxyrinchus
GTTTCTGGGAGTGTGTGTGTGTTTCTGGTTGTGTGTGTGTGTTTCTGGTTGTGTGTGTGTGTGTGTTTGTGTGTTTCTGTGTGTGTATGTGTGTTTCTGGTTGTGTGTGTGTGTGTTTCTGGTGTGTGTATGTTTCTGGGTCTGTGTTTGTTTCTGTGTGTGTGTGTGTGTTTCTGTGTGTGTGTGTATATGTGTCTGGGTTTGTGTATATTTCTGTGGGTGGTTGTGTGTATTTCTGGCTGTCTGTGTGTGTTTCTGAGTGTGTGTGTGTGTGTGTATGTGTGTGCTTCAGGGCAGGAGTGTGTTTGATTGTTTCAGGGCGGGTGTGTGTTTCTGTTCGGGCGTGTGCGTGTGTTTCTAGGTGGGTGTGCTTGTTTCTGGTTGTGTGTTTTTGTTTCTGGTTGTGTGTGTGTATTTCTGGGTGTGTGTCTGTGGGTGGATTTCTGTGTGTGTGTTTCTGGGTGTGTTTGTGTGTGTGTGTGCGTTTCTGGGAGTTTGTGTGTGTGTTTCGGGTTATGTGTTTGTGTTTCTGGCTGTGAGTGCGTGTTTTTGGGTGTGCGTTTGTTTCTGGGTATGTGTGAGTGTTTCTTGGTATGTGTTTGTGGGTGTGTTTCTGGGTATGTGTTTCTGTGTGTGTTTCTGGGGGTGTATGTGTTTGTTTCTCCATATTTCTGTGTGTGTTTCTGTGCATCTGTGTTTGTTTCTGTGTGTGGGTGTATGTGTTTCTGGGTGTGTATGTGTGTTTCTGGTTGTGTGTGTGTGTTTCTAGGTGTGTGTGTTTATTTCTGGGGGTGTATTTGTTTCTCAGTGTGTCTGTGTGTTTCTGGGTGTGTGCCTGTGAGTGGGTTCCTGTGTGTGTCTGTGTTTTTGTGTGCTTTTGGCTGTGTGTATGTGTGTCTGTGTTTTTGTGTGTTTCTGGGTGGGTGTGTGTGTGCGTGTTCCTGGTTGTGTGTTTGTTTTTCTGCGTGTGTGTGATTGTTCCTTGGTGTGAGTTTGTGTGTGTGTTTCTGGCTCTGTGTTTGTGTGTGTGTTTCTGGGTGTCTGTGTGTTTCTGGGTTTATGTGTGTGTGTTTCTGGTTGTGTGTGTGTGTTTCTGGTGTGTGTGTGTTTCTGGGTGTGTGTTTGTTTCTAGGTGTGTGTGTGTGTTTTGCTGTATGTGTGTGTATGTGTTTCTCTGTGTTTGTGTGTATGTTTCAGGGTTTGTTTGTGTGTTTCTGTGTGTGTATGTGTCTGGGTTTGTGTGTGTTGCTGGGGGTGGTTTTGAGTGTTTCTGGCTCTGTGTGTGTGTTTCTGAGTGTGTGTGTGTGTGTGTGTGTGTCTGTGTGTGTTTCCGTGTTTGTGTGTGTTTCTGGGTGTGTGTTTATGATTCTGGATGGTGGTGTGTGTTTATTTTTCTGGATGCGCGTGTGTGTGTGTGTGTGTGTTTCTGGGTGGGCGTGTGTTTGTGTGCGTGTGTTTCTGTGCACGTGTGTGTTTCTGTGTGTCTGTGTGGGTGTGTGTTTATGTTTCTGGATGGTGGTGTGTGTTTATGTTTCTGGATGCACGTGTGTGTTTGTGTTTCTGTGTGTGTGTGTGTGTTTCTGGTTGTGTGTGTGTGTTTCTGGTTGTGTGTGTGTTTTTCTGGGTGTTTCTTTGTGTGTTTCTGGGTGTACGTTTGCATCTGTGATTCTCAGGGTGTGTGTGTGTGTGTGTGTTTGTGTGTGCGTGTGTGTGTGTGTGTGTGTGTGTGTGTGTGTGTGTGTGTGTGTGTTTCTGGTGTGTGTGTGTTTCTGGGTGTGTGTTTGTTTCTGGGTGTGTGTGTGTTTTTTGCTGTATGTGTGTGTATGTGTTTCTCTGTGTTTGTGTGTATGTTTCAGGGTTTGTTTGAGTGTTTCTGTGTGTGTATGTGTCTGGGTTTGTGTGTGTTTCTGTGGGTGGTTTTGAGTGTTTCTGGCACTGTGTTTGTGTTTCTGAGTGTGTTTGTGTGTGTGTGTGTGTGTGTGTGTCTGTGTGTGTTTCCGTGTTTGTGTGTGTTTCTGGGTGTGTGTGTGTGTGTTTATGATTCTGGATGGTAGTGTGTGTTTATGTTTCTGGATGTGTGTGTGTGTGTGTGTGTGTGTTTCTGGGTGGGCGTGTGTGTGTGTGCGTGTGTTCCTGGGCGCGTGTGTGTTTCTATTTGTGTGTGTGTGTGTGTGTTTATGTTTCTGGATGGTAGTGTGTGTTTATGTTTCTGGATGCACGTGTGTGTTTGTGTTTCTGGGTGTGTGTGTGTGTTTCTGGTTGCGTGTGTGTGTTTCTGGTTGTGTGTGTGTTTTTCTGGGTGTTTGTTTGTGTGTTTCTGGGTGCACGTTTGCGTCTGTGATTCTCAGTGTGTGTGTGTGTGTGTGTGTGTGTGTGTGTGTTCGTGTGTTTCTGTGTGTGTATGTGTGTTTCTGGTTGTGTGTGTGTGTTTCTGGTGTGTGTATGTTTCTGGGTCTGTGTTTGTTTCTGTGTGTGTGTGTGTGTTTCTGTGTGTGTGTGTATATGTGTCTGGGTTTGTGTATATTTCTGTGGGTGGTTGTGTGTATTTCTGGCTGTCTGTGTGTGTTTCTGAGTGTGTGTGTGTGTGTGTGTATGTGTGTGCTTCAGGGCAGGAGTGTGTTTGATTGTTTCTGGGCGGGTGTGTGTTTCTGTTCGGGTGTGTGCGTGTGTTTGTAGGTGGGTGTGTGTGTTTCTGGTTGTGTGTTTTTGTTTCTGGTTGTGTGTGTGTATTTCTGGGTGTGTGTCTGTGGGTGGATTTCTGTGTGTGTGTTTCTGGGTGTGTTTGTGTGTGTGTGTGCGTTTCTGGGAGTTTGTGTGTGTGTTTCGGGTTATGTGTTTGTGTTTCTGGCTGTGAGTGCGTGTTTTTGGGTGTGCGTTTGTTTCTGGGTATGTGTGAGTGTTTCTTGGTATGTGTTTGTGGGTGTGTTTCTGGGTATGTGTTTCTGTGTGTGTTTCTGGGGGTGTATGTGTTTGTTTCTCCATATTTCTGTGTGTGTTTCTGTGCATCTGTGTTTGTTTCTGTGTGTGGGTGTATGTGTTTCTGGGTGTGTATGTGTGTTTCTGGTTGACTGTGTGTGTTTCTAGGTGTGTGTGTTTATTTCTGGGGGTGTATTTGTTTCTCAGTGTGTCTGTGTGTTTCTGGGTGTGTGCCTGTGAGTGGGTTCTTGTGTGTGTCTGTTTTTTTGTGTGATTCTGGCTGTGTGTGTGTGTGTGTGTGTGTTTTTATGTGTTTCTGGGTGTGTGTGTGTGTGTGTGTGTGTGTTTTTCTGGTTGTGTGTTTGTGTTTCTGCGTGTGTGTGATAGTACCTTGGTGTGAGTTTGTGTGTGTGTTTCTGGCTCTGTGTTTGTGTGTGTGTTTCTGGGTTTCTGTGTGTTTCTGGGAGTGTGTGTGTGTGTTTCTGGTTGTGTGTGTGTGTTTCTGGGTGTGTGTTTGTGAGTGTGTTTCTGGGTGTATGTTAGTGTCTGTGATTCTCGGTATGTGTGTATGTGTGTGAGTGTTTGTGTGTTTCTGTGTTTGTATGTGTGTTTCTGGTTGTGTGTGTGTGTGTTTCTGGTGTATGTCTGTTTCTGAGTGTGTGTTTGTTTCTGGGTGTCCGTGTGTTTTTTGGTGTGTGTGTGTGTGTGTGTATGTGTTTCTCCGTGTTTGTGAGTATGTTTCTGGGTTTGTTTGTGTGTTTCTGTGTGTGTATGTGTCTGGGTTTGTGTGTGTTTCTGGGCGTGGTTTTGAGTGTTTCTGGCTCTATGTGTGTGTTTCTGAGTGTGTGTGTGTGTGTGTGTGCGTGTGTATCTGTGTGTGTTTCAGTGTGTGTGTGTTTTTCTGGGTGTGTGGATGTGTGTTTATGTTTCTGGATGGTGGTGTGTGTTTATGTTTCTGGATGCGCATGTGTATGTGTGTTTCTGGGTGGGCGTGTGTGTGTGTGTGCGTGTGTTTCTGTGTGTGTGTGTGCTTCTGTGTGTGTGCATGTGTGGGTGTGTGTTTATGTTTCTGGATGCTGGTGTGTGTTTATGTTTCTGGATGCGCGTGTGTGTTTGTGTTTCTGTGTGTGTGTGTGTTTCTGGTTGTGTGTGTGTGTTTCTGGTTGTGTGTGTGTTTTTCTGGGTGTTTGTGTGTGTATTTCTGGGTGTACGTTTGTGTCTGTGATTCTCAGTGTCTGTGTGTGTGTGTGTTTGTGTGTTTCTGTGTTTGTATGTGTGTTTCTGGTTGTGTGTGTGTGTTTCTGGTGTGTGTGTGTTTCTGGGTGTGTGTTTGTTTCTGGGTGTGTGTGTGTGTTTTGCTGTATGTGTGTGTATGTCTTTCTCTGTGTTTGTGTGCATGTTTCAGGGTTTGTTTGTGTGTTTCTGTGTGTGTATGTGTCTGGGTTTGTGTGTGTTTCTGGGGGTGGTTTTGAGTGTTTCTGGCTCTGTGTGTGTGTGTTTCTGAGTGTGTGTGTGTGTGTCTGTGTGTGTTTCCGTGTTTGTGTGTGTTTCTGGGTGTGTTGGTGTGTGTTTATGTTTCTGGATGGTGGTGTGTGTTTATGTTTCTGGATGCGCATGTGTGTGTGTGTGTGTGTGTTTCTGGGTGGGCGTGTGTGTGTGTGCGTGTGTTTCTGTGCGCGTGTGTGTTTCTGTGTGTGTGTGTGGGTGTGTGTTTATGTTTCTGGATGGTGGTGTGTGTTTATGTTTCTGGATGCACGTGTGTGTTTGTGTTTCTGGGTGTGTGTGTGTTTCTGGTTGTGTGTGTGTGTTTCTGGTTGTTTGTGTGCTTTTCTGGGTGTTTCTTTGTGTGTTTCTGGGTGTACGTTTGCATCTGTGATTCTCAGTGTGTGTGTTTGTGTGTGTGTGTGTGTGTGTGTGCGTGTGTGTGTGTGTGTGTGTGTTTGTGTGTGTGTTTCTGGTGTGTGTGTTTCTGGGTGTGTGTTTGTTTCTGGGTGTGTGTGTGTGTTTTGCTGTATGTGTGTGTATGTGTTTCTCTGTGTTTGTGTGTATGTTTCAGGGTTTGTTTGTGTGTTTCTGTGTGTGTATGTGTCTGGGTTTGTGTGTGTTTCTGGGGGTGGTTTTGAGTGTTTCTGGCACTGTGTGTGTGTTTCTGAGTGTGTGTGTGTGTGTGTGTGTGTCTGTGTGTGTTTCCGTGTTTGTGTGTGTTTCTGGGTGTGTGGGTGTGTGTTTATGATTCTGGATGGTAGTGTGTGCTTATGTTTCTGGATGCGTGTGTGTGTGTGTGTGTGTGTTTCTGGCTGGGTGTGTGTGTCTGTGCGTGTGTTCCTGTGCGCGTGTGTGTTTCTGTGTGTGTGTGTGGGTGTGTGTTTATGTTTCTGGATGGTAGTGTGTGTTTATGTTTCTGGATGCACGTGTGTGTTTGTGTTTCTGGGTGTGTGTGTGTGTTTCTGGTTGTGTGTGTGTGTTTCTGGTTGTGTGTGTGTTTTTCTGGGTGTTTCTTTGTGTGTTTCTGGGTGTACGTTTGCATCTGTGATTCTCAGTGTGTGTGTTTGTGTGTGTGTGTGTGTGTGTGTGTTTGCGTGCGTGTGTGTGTGTGTGTGTGTGTGTGTGTGTTTCTGGTGTGTGTGTGTTTCTGGGTGTGTGTTTGTTTCTGGGTGTGTGTGTGTGTTTTGCTGTATGTGTGTGTATGTGTTTCTCCGTGTTTGTGTGTATGTTTCAGGGTTTGTTTGTGTGTTTCTGTGTGTGTATTTGTCTGGGTTTGTGTGTGTTTCTGGGGGTGGTTCTGAGTGTTTCTGGCACTGTGTGTGTGTTTCTGAGTGTGTGTGTGTGTGTGTGTGTCTGTGTGTATTTCCGTGTTTGTGTGTGTTTCTGGGTGTGTGGGTGTGTGTTTATGATTCTGGATGGTAGTGTGTGTTTATGTTTCTGGATGCGTGTGTGTGTGTGTGTGTGTGTTTCTGGGTGGGCGTGTGTGTGTGTGCGTGTGTTCCTGTGCGCGTGTGTCTTTCTCTGTGTGTGTGTGTGGGTGTGTGTTTATGTTTCTGGATGGTGGTGTGTGTTTATGTTTCTGGATGCACGTGTGTGTTTGTGTTTCTGGGAGTGTGTGTGTGTTTCTGGTTGTGTGTGTGTGTTTCTGGTTGTGTGTGTGTGTGTGTTTGTGTGTTTCTGTGTGTGTATGTGTGTTTCTGGTTGTGTGTGTGTGTGTTTCTGGTGTGTGTATGTTTCTGGGTCTGTGTTTGTTTCTGTGTGTGTGTGTGTGTTTCTGTGTGTGTGTGTATATGTGTCTGGGTTTGTGTATATTTCTGTGGGTGGTTGTGTGTATTTCTGGCTCTCTGTGTGTGTTTCTGAGTGTGTGTGTGTGTGTGTATGTGTGTGCTTCAGGGCAGGAGTGTGTTTGATTGTTTCTGGGCGGGTGTGTGTTTCTGTTCGGGTGTGTGCGTGTGTTTGTAGGTGGGTGTGTGTGTTTCTGGTTGTGTGTTTTTGTTTCTGGTTGTGTGTGTGTATTTCTGGGTGTGTGTCTGTGGGTGGATTTCTGTGTGTGTGTTTCTGGGTGTGTTTGTGTGTGTGTGTGCGTTTCTGGGAGTTTGTGTGTGTGTTTCGGGTTATGTGTTTGTGTTTCTGGCTGTGAGTGCGTGTTTTTGGGTGTGCGTTTGTTTCTGGGTATGTGTGAGTGTTTCTTGGTATGTGTTTGTGGGTGTGTTTCTGGGTATGTGTTTCTGTGTGTGTTTCTGGGGGTGTATGTGTTTGTTTCTCCATATTTCTGTGTGTGTTTCTGTGCATCTGTGTTTGTTTCTGTGTGTGGGTGTATGTGTTTCTGGGTGTGTATGTGTGTTTCTGGTTGTGTGTGTGTGTTTCTAGGTGTGTGTGTTTATTTCTGGGGGTGTATTTGTTTCTCAGTGTGTCTGTGTGTTTCTGGGTGTGTGCCTGTGAGTGGGTTCTTGTGTGTGTCTGTGTTTTTGTGTGCCTCTGGCTGTGTGCGTGTGTGTGTGTCTGTGTTTTTATGTGTTTCTGTGTGTGTGTGTGTGTGTGTGTGTGTGTGTGTGTGTGTGTGTGTGTGTGTGTGTGTGTGTGTGTGTTTTTCTAGTTCTGTGTTTGTGTTTCTGCGTGTGTGTGATAGTACCTTGGTGTGAGTTTGTGTGTGTGTTTCTGGCTCTGTGTTTGTGTGTGTGTTTCTGGGTTTCTGTGTGTTTCTGGGAGTGTGTGTGTGTGTTTCTGGTTGTGTGTGTGTGTTTCTGGGTGTGTGTTTGTGAGTGTGTTTCTGGGTGTATGTTAGTGTCTGTGATTCTCGGTATGTGTGTATGTGTGTGAGTGTTTGTGTGTTTCTGTGTTTGTATGTGTGTTTCTGGTTGTGTGTGTGTGTTTCTGGTGTATGTCTGTTTCTGAGTGTGTGTTTGTTTCTGGGTGTCCGTGTGTTTTTTGGTGTGTGTGTGTGTGTGTGTGTATGTGTTTCTCCGTGTTTGTGAGTATGTTTCTGGGTTTGTTTGTGTGTTTCTGTGTGTGTATGTGTCTGGGTTTGTGTGTGTTTCTGGGCGTGGTTTTGAGTGTTTCTGGCTCTATGTGTGTGTTTCTGAGTGTGTGTGTGTGTGTGTGTGTGCGTGTGTGTCTGTGTGTGTTTCAGTGTGTGTGTGTGTTTCTGGGTGTGTGGATGTGTGTTTATGTTTCTGGATGGTGGTGTGTGTTTATGCTTCTGGATGTGCATGTGTATGTGTGTTTCTGGGTGGGCGTGTGTGTGTGTGTGCGTGTGTTTCTGTGTGTGTGTGTGCTTCTGTGTGTGTGCATGTGTGGGTGTGTGTTTATGTTTCTGGATGCTGGTGTGTGTTTATGTTTCTGGATGCGCGTGTGTGTTTGTGTTTCTGTGTGTGTGTGTTTCTGGTTGTGTGTGTGTGTTTCTGGTTGTGTGTGTGTTTTTCTGGGTGTTTGTGTGTGTCTTTCTGGGTGTACGTTTGTGTCTGTGATTCTCAGTGTCTGTGTGTGTGTGTGTGTGTGCGTGTGTGTGTGTGTGTGTGCGTGTGTGTGTGTGTGTGTGTGTGTTTGTGTGTTTCTGTGTTTGTATGTGTGTTTCTGGTTGTGTGTGTGTGTTTCTGGTGTGTGTGTGTTTCTGGGTGTGTGTTTGTTTCTGGGTGTGTGTGTGTGTGTATGTGTTTCTCTGTGTTTGTGTGTATGTTTCAGGGTTTGTTTGTGTGTTTCTGTGTGTGTATGTGTCTGGGTTTGTGTGTGTTTCTGGGGGTGGTTTTGAGTGTTTCTGGCTCTGTGTGTGTGTTTCTGAGTGTGTGTGTGTGTGTCTGTGTGGGTTTCCGTGTTTGTGTGTGTTTCTGGGTGTGTGGGTGTGTGTTTATGATTCTGGATGGTGGTGTGTGTTTATGTTTCTGGATGCGCATGTGTGTGTGTGTGTGTGTTTCTGGGTGGGCGTGTGTGTGTGTGCGTGTGTTTCTGTGCGCGTGTGTGTTTCTGTGTGTGTGTGTGGGTGTGTGTTTATGTTTCTGGATGGTGGTGTGTGTTTATGTTTCTGGATGCACGTGTGTGTTTGTGTTTCTGGGTGTGTGTTTGTTTCTGGTTGTGTGTGTGTGTTTCTGGTTGTGTGTGTGTTTTTCTGGGTGTCTGTGTGTTTCTGGGTGTACGTTTGTGTCTGTGATTCTCAGTGTGCGTGTGTGTGTGTGTGTGTTTGTGTGTTTCTGTGTGTGTATGTGTGTTTCTGGTTGTGTGTGTGTGTTTCTGGTGTGTGTATGTTTCTGGGTGTGTGTTTGTTTCTGTGTGTGTGTTTCTGTGTGTGTGTGTGTGTGTGTATGTTTCTGGGTTTGTGTATGTTTCTGTGGGTGGTTGTCTGTATTTCTGGCTGTCTGTGTGTGTTTCTGAGTGTGTGTGTGTGTGTGTATGTGTGTGCTTCAGGGCCGGAGTGTGTTTGATTGTTTGTGCGCGGGTGTGTGTTTCTGTTTGGGTGTATGCGTGTGTTTGTAGGTGGGTGTGTGTGTTTCTGGTTGTGTGTTTTTGTTTCTGGTTGTGTGTGTGTATTTCTGGGTGTGTGTCTGTGGGTGGATTTCTGTGTGTGTGTTTCTGGGTGTGTTTGTGTGTGTGTGAGCGTTTCTGGGAGTTTGTGTGTGTGTTTCGGGTTATGTGTTTGTGTTTCTGGGTGTGTGGGCGTGTTTTTGTGTGTGTGTTTGTTTCTGGGTATATGTGAGTGTTTCTTGGTATGTGTTTGTGGGTGTGTTTCTGGGTATGTGTTTCTGTGTGTGTTTCTGGGGGTGTATGTGTTTGTTTCTCCATATTTCTGTGTGTGTTTCTGTGCATCTGTGTTTGTTTAAGTGTGTGGGTTTATGTGTTTCTGGGTGTGTATGTGTGTTTCTGGTTGTGTGTGTTTGTTTCTAGGTGTGTGTGTTTATTTCTGGGGGTGTATTTGTTTCTCAGTGTGTCTGTGTGTTTCTGGGTGTGTGCCTGTGAGTGGGTTCCTGTGTGTGTCTGTGTTTTTGTGTGCTTTTGGCTGTGTGTGTGTGTGTCTGTGTTTTTGTGTGTTTCTGGGTGTGTGTGTGTGTGTGTGTGTGTGTGTGTGTGTGTGTGTGTGTGTGTGTGTGTGTGTGTGTGTGTGTGTGTGTTCCTGGTTGTGTGTTTGTTTTTCTGCGTGTGTGTGATTGTTCCTTGGTGTGAGTTTGTGTGTGTGTTTCTGGCTGTGTGTTTGTGTGTGTGTTTCTGGGTGTCTGTGTGTTTCTGGGAGTATGTGTGTGTGTTTCTGGTTGTGTGTGTGTGTTTCTGGTGTGTGTGTGTTTCTGGGTGTGTGTTTGTTTCTAGATGTGTGTGTGTGTTTTGCTGTATGTGTGTGTATGTGTTTCTCTGTGTTTGTGTGTATGTTTCAGTGTTTGTTTGTGTGTTTCTGTGTGTGTATGTGTCTGGGTTTGTGTGTGTTTCTGGGGGTGGTTTTGAGTGTTTCTGGCTCTGTGTGTGTGTTTCTGAGTGTGTGTGTGTGTGTGTGTGTGTCTGTGTGTGTTTCCGTGTTTGTGTGTGTTTCTCGGTGTGTGGGTGTGTGTTTATGATTCTGGATGGTGGTGTGTGTTTATTTTTCTGGATGCGCGTGTGTGTGTGTGTTTCTGGGTGGGCGTGTGTGTGTGTGCGTGTGTTTCTGTGCGCGTGTGTGTTTCTGTGTGTGTGTGTGGGTGGGTGTGTGTTTATGTTTCTGGATGGTGGTGTGTGTTTATGTTTCTGGATGCACGTGTGTGTTTGTGTTTCTGGGTGTGTGTGTGTGTTTCTGGTTGTGTGTGTGTGTTTCTGGTTGTGTGTGTGTTTTTCTGAGTGTTTGTTTGTGTGTTTCTGGGTGTAAGTTTGCGTCTGTGATTCTCAGTGTGTTTGTGTGTGTGTGTGTGTGTGTGTGTGTATGTGTGTTTCTGTGTGTGTATGTGTGTTTCTGATTGTGTATGTGTGTTTCTGGTGTGTGTATGTTTCTGGGTCTGTGTTTGTTTCTGTGTGTGTGTGTGTGTTTGTGTGTGTGTATATGTATATGTGTCTGGGTTTGTGTATATTTCTGTGGGTGGTTGTGTGTATTTCTGTCTGTCTCTGTGTGTTTCTGAGTGTGTGTGTGTGTATGTGTGTGCTTCAGGGCAGGAGTGTGTTTGATTGTTTCTGGGCGGGTGTGTGTTTCTGTTCGGGTGTGTGCGTGTGTTTGTAGGTGGGTGTGTGTGTTTCTGGTTGTGTGTTTTTGTTTCTGGTTGTGTGTGTGTATTTGTGGGTGTGTGTCTGTGGGTGGATTTCTGTGTGTGTGTTTCTGGGTGTGTTTGTGTGTGTGTGTGCGTTTCTGGGAGTTTGTGTGTGTGTTTCGGGTTATGTGTTTGTGTTTCTGGCTGTGAGTGCGTGTTTTTGGGTGTGCGTTTGTTTCTGGGTATGTGTGAGTGTTTCTTGGTATGTGTTTGTGGGTGTGTTTCTGGGTATGTGTTTCTGTGTGTGTTTCTGGGGGTGTATGTGTTTGTTTCTCCATATTTCTGTGTGTGTTTCTGTGCATCTGTGTTTGTTTCTGTGTGTGGGTGTGTGTGTTTCTGGGTGTGTATGTGTGTTTCTGGTTGAGTGTGTGTGTTTCTAGGTGTGTGTGTTTATTTCTGGGGGTGTATTTGTTTCTCAGTGTGTCTGTGTGTTTCTGGGTGTGTGCCTGTGAGTGGGTTCTTGTGTGTGTCTGTGTTTTTGTGTGCTTCTGGCTGTGTGTGTGTGTGTGTGTCTGTGTTTTTATGTGTTTCTGGGTGTGTGTGTGTGTGTGTGTGTGTGTGTGTGTGTGTGTGTGTGTGTGTGTGTGTTTGTGTGTGTGTGTGTGTTTGTGTGTGTGTGTTTTTCTGGTTGTGGGTTTGTGTTTCTGCATGTGTGTGATTGTACCTTGGTGTGAGTTTGTGTGTGTGTTTCTGGCTCTGTGTTTGTGTGTGTGTTTCTGGGTGTCTGTGTGTTTCTGGGAGTGTGTGTGTGTGTTTCTGGTTGTGTGTGTGTGTTTCTGGTTGTGTGTTTGTGAGTGTGTTTCTGGGTGTATGTTAGTGTCTGTGATTCTCGGAATGTGTGTATGTGTGTGTGTGTTTGTGTGTTTCTGTGTTTGTATGTGTGTTTCTGGTTGTGTGTGTGTGTGTTTCTGGTGTATGTCTGTTTCTGAGTGTGTGTTTGTTTCTGGGTGTCTGTGTTTTTTTTGGTGTGTGTTTGTGTGTGTGTATGTGTTTCTCCGTGTTTGTGAGTATGTTTCTGGGTTTGTTTGTGTGTTTCTGTGTGTGTATGTGTCTGGGTTTGTGTGTGTTTCTGGGCGTGGTTTTGAGTGTTTCTGGCTCTATGTGTGTGTTTCTGAGTGTGTGTGTGTGTGTCTGTGTGTGTTTCAGTGTGTGTGTGTGTTTCTGGGTGTGTGGATGTGTGTTTATGTTTCTGGATGGTGGTGTGTGTTTATGTTTCTGGTTGCGCATGTGTATGTGTGTTTCTGGGTGGGCGTGTGTGTGTGTGTGCGTGTGTTTCTGTGTGTGTGTGTGCTTCTGTGCGTGTGCATGTGTGGGTGTGTGTTTATGTTTCTGGATGCTGGTGTGTGTTTATGTTTCTGGATGCGCGTGTGTGTTTGTGTTTCTGTGTGTGTGTGTGTTTCTGGTTGTGTGTGTGTGTTTCTGGTTGTGTGTGTGTTTTTCTGGGTGTTTGTGTGTGTCTTTCTGGGTGTACGTTTGTGTCTGTGATTCTCAGTGTCTGTGTGTGTGTGTGTGTGTGTCTGTGTGTGTGTGTGTGTGTGTTTGTGTGTGTGTGTGTGTGTGTGTGTGTGCGTGTGTGTGTGTTTGTGTGTTTCTGTGTTTGTATGTGTGTTTCTGGTTGTGTGTATGTGTTTCTGGATTGTGTGTTTCTGGGTGTGTGTTTGTTTCTGGGTGTGTGTGTGTGTTTTGCTGTATGTGTGTGTATGTGTTTCTCTGTGTTTGTGTGTATGTTTCAGGGTTTGTTTGTGTGTTTCTGTGTGTGTATGTGTCTGGGTTTGTGTGTGTTTCTGGGGCTGGTTTTGAGTGTTTCTGGCTCTGTGTGTGTGTTTCTGAGTGTGTGTGTGTGTGTCTGTGTGTGTTTCCGTGTTTGTGTGTGTTTCTGGGTGTGTGGGTGTGTGTTATGATTCTGGATGGTGGTGTGTGTTTATGTTTCTGGATGCGCATGTGTGTGCGTGTGTGTGTGTTTCTGGGTGGGCGTGTGTGTGTGTGCATGTGTTTCTGTGCACGTGTGTGTTTCTGTGTGTGTGTGTGGGTGTGTGTTTATGTTTCCGGATGGTGGTGTGTGTTTATGTTTCTGGATGCACGTGTGTGTTTGTGTTTCTGGGTGTGTGTGTGTTTCTGGTTGTGTGTGTGTGTTTCTGGTTGTGTGTGTGTTTTTCTGGGTGTTTGTTTGTGTGTTTCTGGATGTACGTTTGTGTCTGTGATTCTCAGTGTGCGTGTGTGTGTGTGTCTGTTTGTGTGTTTCTGTGTGTGTATGTGTGTTTCTGGTTGTGTGTGTGTGTTTCTGGTGTGTTTATGTTTCTGGGTGTGTGTCTGTTTCTGTGTGTGTGTGTGTGTGTGTGTGTGTGTGTGTGTGTATGTTTCTGGGTTTGTGTATGTTTCTGTGGGTGGTTGTCTGTATTTCTGGCTGTCTGTGTGTGTTTCTGAGTGTGTGTGTGTGTGTGTATGTGTGTGCTTCAGGGCAGGAGTGTGTTTGATTGTTTGTGGGCGGGTGTGTGTTTCTGTTTGGGTGTATGCGTGTGTTTGTAGGTGGGTGTGTGTGTTTCTGGTTGTGTGTTTTTGTTTCTGGTTGTGTGTGTGTATTTCTGGGTGTGTGTCTGTGGGTGGATTTCTGTGTGTGTGTTTCTGGGTGTGTTTGTGTGTGTGTGAGCGTTTCTGGGAGTTTGTGTGTGTGTTTCGGGTTATGTGTTTGTGTTTCTGGGTGTGTGTGCGTGTTTGTGTGTGTGTGTTTGTTTCTGGGTATGTGTGAGTGTTTCTTGGTATGTGTTTGTGGGTGTGTTTCTGGGTATGTGTTTCTGTGTGTGTTTCTGGGGGTGTATGTGTTTGTTTCTCCATATTTCTGTGTGTGTTTCTGTGCATCTGTGTTTGTTCAAGTGTGTGGGTGTATGTGTTTCTGGGTGTGTATGTGTGTTTCTGGTTGTGTGTGTGTGTTTCTAGGTGTGTGTGTTTATTTCTGGGGGTGTATTTGTTTCTCAGTGTGTCTGTGTGTTTCTGGGTGTGTGCCTGTGAGTGGGTTCCTGTGTGTGTCTGTGTTTTTGTGTGCTTTTGGCTGTGTGTGTGTGTGTCTGTGTTTTTATGTGTTTCTGGGTGTGTGTGTGTGTGTGTGTGTGTGTGTGTGTGTGTGTGTGTGTGTGTGTGTGTGTGTGTGTGTGTTTGTGTGTGTGTGTGTGTGTGTGTTCCTGGTTGTGTGTTTGTTTTTCTGCGTTTGTGTGATTGTTCCTTGGTGTGAGTTTGTGTGTGTGTTTCTGGCTCTGTGTTTGTGTGTGTGTTTCTGGGTGTCTGTGTGTTTCTGGGAGTATGTGTGTGTGTTTCTGGTTGTGTGTGTGTGTTTCTGGTGTGTGTGTGTTTCTGGGTGTGTGTTTGTTTCTAGGTGTGTGTGTGTGTTTTGCTGTATTTGTGTGTATGTGTTTCTCTGTGTTTGTGTGTATGTTTCAGGGTTTGTTTGTGTGTTTCTGTGTGTGTATGTGTCTGGGTTTGTGTGTGTTGCTGGGGGTGGTTTTGAGTGTTTCTGGCACTGTGTGTGTGTTTCTGAGTGTGTGCGTGTGTGTGTGTGTCTGTGTGTGTTTCCGTGTTTGTGTGTGTTTCTGGGTGTGTGGGTGTGTGTTTATGATTCTGGATGGTAGTTTGTGTTTATGTTTCTGGATGCGCGTGTGTGTGTGTGTGTGTTTCTGGGTGGGCGTGTGTGTGTGTGCGTGTGTTCCTGTGCGCGTGTGTGTTTCTGTGTTTGTGTGTGGGTGTGTGTTTATGTTTCTGGATGGTAGTGTGTGTTTATGTTTCTGGATGCACGTGTGTGTTTGTGTTTCTGGGTGTGTGTGCGTGTTTCTGGTTGTGTGTGTGTGTTTCTGGTTGTGTGTGTGTTTTTCTGGGTGTTTGTTTGTGTGTTTCTGGGTGTACGTTTGCGTCTGTGATTCTCAGTGTGTGTATTTGTGTGTGTGTGTGTGTGTGTGTGTGCGTGCGTGTGTGTGTGTGTGTGTGTGTGTGTGTTTCTGGTGTGTGTGTGTTTCTGGGTGTGTGTTTGTTTCTGGGTGTGTGTGTGTGTTTTGCTGTATGTGTGTGTATGTGTTTCTCTGTGTTTGTGTGTATGTTTCAGGGTTTGTTTGTGTGTTTCTGTGTGTGTATTTGTCTGGGTTTGTGTGTGTTTCTGGTGGTGGTTCTGAGTGTTTCTGGCACTGTGTGTGTGTTTCTGAGTGTGTGTGTGTGTGTGTGTGTCTGTGTGTGTTTCCGTGTTTGTGTGTGTTTCTGGGTGTGTGGGTGTGTGTTTATGATTCTGGATGGTAGTGTGTGTTTATGTTTCTGGATGCGTGTGTGTGTGTGTGTGTGTTTCTGGGTGGGCGTGTGTGTGTGTGCGTGTGTTCCTGTGCGCGTGTGTGTTTCTGTGTGTGTGTGTGGGTGTGTGTTTATGTTTCTGGATGGTAGTGTGTGTTTATGTTTCTGGATGCACGTGTGTGTTTGTGTTTCTGGGTGTGTGTGTGTGTTTCTGGTTGTGTGTGTGTGTTTCTGGTTGTGTGTGTGTGTGTGTTTGTGTGTTTCTGTGTGTGTATGTGTGTTTCTGGTTGTCTGTGTGTGTGTTTCTGGTGTGTGTATGTTTCTGGGTCTGTGTTTGTTTCTGTGTGTGTGTGTGTGTGTTTCTGTGTGTGTGTGTATATGTGTCTGGGTTTGTGTATATTTCTGTGGGTGGTTGTGTGTATTTCTGGCTGTCTGTGTGTGTTTCTGAGTGTATGTGTGTGTGTGTGTATGTGTGTGCTGTGTGTGTGTGTGTGTGTATGTGTGTGCTTCAGGGCAGGAGTGTGTTTGATTGTTTCTGGGCGGGTGTGTGTTTCTGTTCGGGTGTGTGCGTGTGTTTGTAGGTGGGTGTGTGTGTTTCTGGTTGTGTGTTTTTGTTTCTGGTTGTGTGTGTGTATTTCTGGGTGTGTGTCTGTGGGTGGATTTCTGTGTGTGTGTTTCTGGGTGTGTTTGTGTGTGTGTGTGCGTTTCTGGGAGTTTGTGTGTGTGTTTCGGGTTATGTGTTTGTGTTTCTGGCTGTGAGTGCGTGTTTTTGGGTGTGCGTTTGTTTCTGGGTATGTGTGAGTGTTTCTTGGTATGTGTTTGTGGGTGTGTTTCTGGGTATGTGTTTCTGTGTGAGTTTCTGGGGGTGTATGTGTTTGTTTCTCCATATTTCTGTGTGTGTTTCTGTGCATCTGTGTTTGTTTCTGTGTGTGGGTGTATATGTTTCTGGGTGTGTATGTGTGTTTCTGGTTGTGTGTGTGTGTTTCTAGGTGTGTGTGTTTATTTCTGGGGGTGTATTTGTTTCTCAGTGTGTCTGTGTGTTTCTGGGTGTGTGCCTGTGAGTGGGTTCTTGTGTGTGTCTGTGTTTTTGTGTGCTTCTGGCTGTGTGCGTGTGTGTGTGTCTGTGTTTTTATGTGTTTCTGGGTGTGTGTGTGTGTGTGTGTGTCTGTGTGTGTGTGTGTGTGTGTATGTGTGTGTGTGTTTTTCTGGTTGTGTGTTTGTGTTTCTGCGTGTGTGTGATAGTACCTTGGTGTGAGTTTGTGTCTGTGTTTCTGGCTCTGTGTTTGTGTGTGTGTTTCTGGGTTTCTGTGTGTTTCTGGGAGTGTGTGTGTGTGTGTTTCTGGTTGTGTGTGTGTGTTTCTGGGTGTGTGTTTGTGAGTGTGTTTCTGGGTGTATGTTAGTGTCTGTGATTCTCGGTATGTGTGTATGTGTGTGAGTGTTTGTGTGTTTCTGTGTTTGTATGTGTGTTTCTGGATGTGTGTGTGTGTTTCTGGTGTATGTCTGTTTCTGAGTGTGTGTTTGTTTCTGGGTGTCCGTGTGTTTTTTGGTGTGTGTGTGTGTGTGTGTGTATGTGTTTCTCCGTGTTTGTGAGTATGTTTCTGGGTTTGTTTGTGTGTTTCTGTGTGTGTATGTGTCTGGGTTTGTGTGTGTTTCTGGGCGTGGTTTTGAGTGTTTCTGGCTCTATGTGTGTGTTTCTGAGTGTGTGTGTGTGTGTGCGTGTGTGTCTGTGTGTGTTTCAGTGTGTGTGTGTGTGGATGTGTGTTTATGTTTCTGGATGGTGGTGTGTGTTTATGTTTCTGGATGTGCATGTGTATGTGTGTTTCTGGGTGGGCGTGTGTGTGTGTGTGCGTGTGTTTCTGTGTGTGTGTGTGCTTCTGTGTGTGCATGTGTGGGTGTGTGTTTATGTTTCTGGATGCTGGTGTGTGTTTATGTTTCTGGATGCGCGTGTGTGTTTGTGTTTCTGTGTGTGTGTGTGTTTCTGGTTGTGTGTGTGTGTTTCTGGTTGTGTGTGTGTTTTTCTGGGTGTTTGTGTGTGTCTTTCTGGGTGTACGTTTGTGTCTGTGATTCTCAGTGTCTGTGTGTGTGTGTGCGTGTGTGTGTGTGTGTGTGTGTGTGTGTTTGTGTGTTTCTGTGTTTGTATGTGTGTTTCTGGTTGTGTGTGTGTGTTTCTGGTGTGTGTGTGTTTCTGGGTGTGTGTTTGTTTCTGGGTGTGTGTGTGTGTGTATGTGTTTCTCTGTGTTTGTGTGTATGTTTCAGGGTTTGTTTGTGTGTTTCTGTGTGTGTATGTTTCTGGGTTTGTGTGTGTTTCTGGGGGTGGTTTTGAGTGTTTCTGGCTCTGTGTGTGTGTTTCTGAGTGTGTGTGTGTGTGTCTGTGTGTGTTTCCGTGTTTGTGTGTGTTTCTGGGTGTGTGGGTGTGTGTTTATGATTCTGGATGGTGGTGTGTGTTTATGTTTCTGGATGCGCATGTGTGTGTGTGTGTGTGTTTCTGGGTGGGCGTGTGTGTGTGTGCGTGTGTTTCTGTGCGCGTGTGTGTTTCTGTGTGTGTGTGTGGGTGTGTGTTTATGTTTCTGGATGGTGGTGTGTGTTTATGTTTCTGGATGCACGTGTGTGTTTGTGTTTCTGGGTGTGTGTGTGTTTCTGGATGTGTGTGTGTGTTTCTGGTTGTGTGTGTGTTTTTCTGGGTGTTTGTGTGTTTCTGGGTGTACGTTTGTGTCTGTGATTCTCAGTGTGTGTGTGTGTGTGTGTGTTTGTGTGTATGTGTGTTTCTGGTTGTGTGTGTGTGTTTCTGGTGTGTGTATGTTTCTGGGTGTGTGTTTGTTTCTGTGTGTGTGTTTCTGTGTGTGTGTGTGTGTGTATGTTTCTGGGTTTGTGTATGTTTCTGTGGGTGGTTGTGTGTATTTCTGGCTGTCTGTGTGTGTTTCTGAGTGTGTGTGTGTGTATGTGTGTGCTTCAGGGCAGGAGTGTGTTTGATTGTTTGTGGGCGGGTGTGTGTTTCTGTTTGGGTGTATGCATGTGTTTGTAGGTGGGTGTGTGTGTTTCTGGTTGTGTGTTTTTGTTTCTGGTTGTGTGTGTGTATTTCTGGGTGTGTGTCTGTGGGTGGATTTCTGTGTGTGTGTTTCTGGGTGTGTTTGTGTGTGTGTGAGCGTTTCTGGGAGTTTGTGTGTGTGTTTCGGGTTATGTGTTTGTGTTTCTGGGTGTGTGTGCGTGTTTTTGTGTGCGTGTTTGTTTCTGGGTATATGTGAGTGTTTCTTGGTATGTGTTTGTGGGTGTGTTTCTGGGTATGTGTTTCTGTGTGAGTTTCTGGGGGTGTATGTGTTTGTTTCTCCATATTTCTGTGTGTGTTTCTGTGCATCTATGTTTGTTTAAGTGTGTGGGTGTATGTGTTTCTGGGTGTGTATGTGTGTTTCTGGTTGTGTGTGTGTGTTTCTAGGTGTGTGTGTTTATTTCTGGGGGTGTATTTGTTTCTCAGTGTGTCTGTGTGTTTCTGGGTGTGTGCCTGTGAGTGGGTTCCTGTGTGTGTCTGTGTTTTTGTGTGCTTTTGGCTGTGTGTGTGTGTGTCTGTGTTTTTGTTTGTTTCTGGGTGTGTGTGTGTTTCTGGGGCTGGTTTTGAGTGTTTCTGGCTCTGTGTGTGTGTTTCTGAGTGTGTGTGTGTCTGTGTGTGTTTCCGTGTTTGTGTGTGTTTCTGGGTGTGTGGGTGTGTGTTTATGATTCTGGATGGTGGTGTGTGTTTATGTTTCTGGATGCGCATGTGTGTGTGTGTGTGTGTGTGTTTCTGGGTGGGCGTGTGTGTGTGTGCGTGTGTTTCTGTGCGCGTCTGTGTTTCTGTGTGTGTGTGTGTGTGTGTGTGTGTTTATGTTTCTGGATGGTGGTGTGTGTTTATGTTTCTGGATGCACGTGTGTGTTTGTGTTTCTGGGTGTGTGTGTGTTTCTGGTTGTGTGTGTGTGTTTCTGGTTGTGTGTGTGTTTTTCTGGGTGTTTGTTTGTGTGTTTCTGGGTGTACGTTTGTGTCTGTGATTCTCAGTGTGCGTGTGTGTGTGTGTCTGTTTGTGTGTTTCTGTGTGTGTATGTGTGTTTCTGGTTGTGTGTGTGTGTGTTTCTCGTGTGTGCATGTTTCTGGGTGTGTGTCTGTTTCTGTGTGTGTGTTTCTGTGTGTGTGTGTGTGTGTGTGTGTGTGTGTGTACGTTTCTGGGTTTGTGTATGTTTCTGTGGGTGGTTGTCTGTATTTCTGGCTGTCTGTGTGTGTTTCTGAGTGTGTGTGTGTGTATGTGTGTGCTTCAGGGCAGGAGTGTGTTTGATTGTTTGTGGGCGGGTGTGTGTTTCTGTTTGGGTGTATGCGTGTGTTTGTAGGTGGGTGTGTGTGTTTCTGGTTGTGTGTTTTTGTTTCTGGTTGTGTGTGTGTATTTCTGGGTGTGTGTCTGTGGGTGGATTTCTGTGTGTGTGTTTCTGGGTGTGTTTGTGTGTGTGTGAGCGTTTCTGGGAGTTTGTGTGTGTGTTTCGGGTTATGTGTTTGTGTTTCTGGGTGTGTGTGCGTGTTTTTGTGTGTGTGTTTGTTTCTGGGTATGAGTGAGTGTTTCTTGGTATGTGTTTGTGGGTGTGTTTCTGGGTATGTGTTTCTGTGTGTGTTTCTGGGGGTGTATGTGTTTGTTTCTCCATATTTCTGTGTGTGTTTCTGTGCATCTGTGTTTGTTTAAGTGTGTGGGTGTATGTGTTTCTGGGTGTGTATGTGTGTTTCTGGTTGTGTGTGTGTGTTTCTAGGTGTGTGTGTTTATTTCTGGGGGTGTATTTGTTTCTCAGTGTGTCTGTGTGTTTCTGGGTGTGTGCCTGTGAGTGGGTTCCTGTGTGTGTCTCTGTTTTTGTGTGCTTTTGGCTGTGTGTGTGTGTGTCTGTGTTTTTATGTGTTTCTGGGTGTGTGTGTGTGTGTGTGTGTGTGTGTGTGTGTGTGTGTGTGTGTGTGTGTGTGTGTGTGTGTGTGTGTGTGTGTGTGTGTGTGTGTGTGTTCCTGGTTGTGTGTTTGTTTTTCTGCGTGTGTGTGATTGTTCCTTGGTGTGAGTTTGTGTGTGTGTTTCTGGCTGTGTGTTTGTGTGTGTGTTTCTGGGTGTCTGTGTGTTTCTGGGAGTATGTGTGTGTGTTTCTGGTTGTGTGTGTGTGTTTCTGGTGTGTGTGTGTTTCTGGGTGTGTGTTTGTTTCTAGGTGTGTGTGTGTGTTTTGCTGTATGTGTGTGTATGTGTTTCTCTGTGTTTGTGTGTATGTTTCAGGGTTTGTTTGTGTGTTTCTGTGTGTGTATGTGTCTGGGTTTGTGTGTGTTTCTGGGGGTGGTTTTGAGTGTTTCTGGCTCTGTGTGTGTGTTTTTGAGTGTGTGTGTGTGTGTGTGTGTCTGTGTGTGTTTCCGTGTTTGTGTGTGTTTCTGGGTGTGTGGGTGTGTGTTTATGATTCTGGATGGTGGTGTGTGTTTATTTTTCTGGATGCGTGTGTGTGTGTGTTTGTGTGTTTCTGGGTGGGCGTGTGTGTGTGTGCGTGTGTTTCTGTGCGCGTGTGTGTTTCTGTGTGTGTGTGTGGGTGTGTGTTTATGTTTCTGGATGGTGGTGTGTGTTTATGTTTCTGGATGCACGTGTGTGTTTGTGTTTCTGGGTGTGTGTGTGTGTGTTTCTGGTTGTGTGTGTGTGTTTCTGGTTGTGTGTGTGTTTTTCTGGGTGTTTGTTTGTGTGTTTCTGGGTGTAAATTTGCGTCTGTGATTCTCAGTGTGTTTGTGTGTGTGTGTGTGTGTGTGTATGTGTGTTTCTGTGTGTGTATGTGTGTTTCTGATTGTGTATGTGTGTTTCTGGTGTGTGTATGTTTCTGGGTCTGTGTTTGTTTCTGTGTGTGTGTGTGTGTGTTTGTGTGTGTGTATGTGTATATGTGTCTGGGTTTGTGTATATTTCTGTGGGTGGTTGTGTGTATTTCAGGCTGTCTGTGTGTGTTTCTGAGTGTGTGTGTGTATGTGTGTGCTTCAGGGCAGGAGTGTGTTTGATTGTTTCTGGGCGGGTGTGTGTTTCTGTTCGGGTGTGTGCGTGTGTTTGTAGGTGGGTGTGTGTGTTTCTGGTTGTGTGTTTTTGTTTCTTGTTGTGTGTGTGTATTTCTGGGTGTGTGTCTGTGGGTGGATTTCTGTGTGTGTGTTTCTGGGTGTGTTTGTGTGTGTGTGTGCGTTTCTGGGAGTTTGTGTGTGTGTTTCGGGTTATGTGTTTGTGTTTTTGGCTGTGAGTGCGTGTTTTTGGGTGTGCGTCTGTTTCTGGGTATGTGTGAGTGTTTCTTGGTATGTGTTTGTGGGTGTGTTTCTGGGTATGTGTTTCTGTGTGTGTTTCTGGGGGTGTATGTGTTTGTTTCTCCATATTTCTGTGTGTGTTTCTGTGCATCTGTGTTTGTTTCTGTGTGTGGGTGTATGTGTTTCTGGGTGTGTATGTGTGTTTCTGGTTGTGTGTGTGTGTTTCTAGGTGTGTGTGTTTATTTCTGGGGGTGTATTTGTTTCTCAGTGTGTCTGTGTGTTTCTGGGTGTGTGCCTGTGAGTGGGTTCTTGTGTGTGTCTGTGTTTTTGTGTGCTTCTGGCTGTGTGCGTGTGTGTGTGTCTGTGTTTTTATGTGTTTCTGGGTGTGTGTGTGTGTGTGTGTGTGTGTGTGTGTGTGTGTGTGTGTGTGTGTGTTTTTCTGGTTGTGTGTTTGTGTTTCTGCGTGTGTGTGATTGTACCTTGGTGTGAGTTTGCGTGTGTGTTTCTGGCTCTGTGTTTGAGTGTGTGTTTCTGGGTTTCTGTGTGTTTCTGGGAGTGTGTGTGTGTGTTTCTGGTTGTGTGTGTGTGTTTCTGGTTGTGTGTTTGTGAGTGTGTTTCTGGGTGTATGTTAGTGTCTGTGATTCTCGGTATGTGTGTATGTGTGTGTGTGTTTGTGTGTTTCTGTGTTTGTATGTGTGTTTCTGGTTGTGTGTGTGTGTTTCTGGTGTATGTCTGTTTCTGAGTGTGTGTTTGTTTCTGGGTGTCTGTGTTTTTTTTGGTGTGTGTGTGTGTGTGTGTGTATGTGTTTCTCCGTGTTTGTGAGTATGTTTCTGGGTTTGTTTGTGTGTTTCTGTGTGTGTATGTGTCTGGGTTTGTGTGTGTTTCTGGGCGTGGTTTTGAGTGTTTCTGGCTCTATGTGTGTGTTTCTGAGTGTGTGTGTCTGTGTGTATTTCAGTGTGTGTGTGTGTTTCTGGGTGTGTGGATGTGTTTTTATGTTTCTGGATGGTGGTGTGTGTTTATGTTTCTGGATGCGCATGTGTATGTGTGTTTCTGGGTGGGCGTGTGTGTGTGTGTGCGTGTGTTTCTGTGTGTGTGTGTGCTTCTGTGTGTGTGCATGTGTGGGTGTGTGTTTATGTTTCTGGATGCTGGTGTGTGTTTATGTTTCTGGATGCGCGTGTGTGTTTGTGTTTCTGTGTGTGTGTGTGTTTCTGGTTGTGTGTGTGTGTTTCTGGTTGTGTGTGTGTTTTTCTGGGTGTTTGTGTGTGTCTTTCTGGGTGTACGTTTGTGTCTGTGATTCTCAGTGTCTGTGTGTGTGTGTGTGTGTGTGTGTGTGTGTGTGTGTGTGTGTGTGTGTGTGTGTGTGTGTGCGTGTGTGTGTGTTTGTGTGTTTCTGTGTTTGTATGTGTGTTTCTGGTTGTGTGTATGTGTTTCTGGATTGTGTGTTTCTGGGTGTGTGTTTGTTTCTGGGTGTGTGTGTGTGTTTTGCTGTATGTGTGTGTATGTGTTTCTCTGTGTTTGTGTGTATGTTTCAGGGTTTGTTTGTGTGTTTCTGTGTGTGTATGTGTCTGGGTTTGTGTGTGTTTCTGGGGCTGGTTTTGAGTGTTTCTGGCTCTGTGTGTGTGTTTCTGAGTGTGTGTGTGTCTGTGTGTGTTTCCGTGTTTGTGTGTGTTTCTGGGTGTGTGGGTGTGTGTTTATGATTCTGGATGGTGGTGTGTGTTTATGTTTCTGGATGCGCATGTGTGTGTGTGTGTGTGTGTTTCTGGGTGGGCGTGTGTGTGTGTGCGTGTGTTTCTGTGCGCGTGTGTGTTTCTGTGTGTGTGTGTGTGTGTGTGTGTGTTTATGTTTCTGGATGGTGGTGTGTGTTTATGTTTCTGGATGCACGTGTGTGTTTGTGTTTCTGGGTGTGTGTGTGTTTCTGGTTGTGTGTGTGTGTTTCTGGTTGTGTGTGTGTTTTTCTGGGTGTTTGTTTGTGTGTTTCTGGGTGTACGTTTGTGTCTGTGATTCTCAGTGTGCGTGTGTGTGTGTGTCTGTCTGTTTCTGTGTGTGTATGTGTGTTTCTGGTTGTGTGTGTGTGTGTTTCTCGTGTGTGCATGTTTCTGGGTGTGTGTCTGTTTCTGTGTGTGTGTTTCTGTGTGTGTGTGTGTGTGTGTGTGTGTGTGTGTGTGTGTGTATGTTTCTGGGTTTGTGTATGTTTCTGTGGGTGGTTGTCTGTATTTCTGGCTGTCTGTGTGTGTTTCTGAGTGTGTGTGTGTGTATGTGTGTGCTTCAGGGCAGGAGTGTGTTTGATTGTTTGTGGGCGGGTGTGTGTTTCTGTTTGGGTGTATGCGTGTGTTGTAGGTGGGTGTGTGTGTTTCTGGTTGTGTGTTTTTGTTTCTGGTTGTGTGTGTGTATTTGTGGGTGTGTGTCTGTGGGTGGATTTCTGTGTGTGTGTTTCTGGGTGTGTTTGTGTGTGTGTGAGCGTTTCTGGGAGTTTGTGTGTGTGTTTCGAATTATGTGTTTGTGTTTCTGGGTGTGTGTGCGTGTTTTTGTGTGTGTGTTTGTTTCTGGGTATGTGTGAGTGTTTCTTGGTATGTGTTTGTGGGTGTGTTTCTGGGTATGTGTTTCTGTGTGTGTTTCTGGGGGTGTATGTGTTTGTTTCTCCATATTTCTGTGTGTGTTTCTGTGCATCTGTGTTTGTTCAAGTGTGTGGGTGTATGTGTTTCTGGGTGTGTATGTGTGTTTCTGGTTGTGTGTGTGTGTTTCTAGGTGTGTGTGTTTATTTCTGGGGGTGTATTTGTTTCTCAGTGTGTCTGTGTGTTTCTGGGTGTGTGCCTGTGAGTGGGTTCCTGTGTGTGTCTGTGTTTTTGTGTGCTTTTGGCTGTGTGTGTGTGTGTCTGTGTTTTTATGTGTTTCTGTGTGTGTGTGTGTGTGTGTGTGTGTGTGTGTGTGTGTGTGTGTGTTCCTGGTTGTGTGTTTGTTTTTCTGCGTGTGTGTGATTGTTCCTTGGTGTGAGTTTGTGTGTGTGTTTCTGGCTGTGTGTTTGTGTGTGTGTTTCTGGGTGTCTGTGTGTTTCTGGGAGTATGTGTGTGTGTTTCTGGTTGTGTGTGTGTGTTTCTGGTGTGTGTGTGTTTCTGGGTGTGTGTTTGTTTCTAGGTGTGTGTGTGTCTGTTTTGCTGTATGTGTGTCTATGTGTTTCTCTGTGTTTGTGTGTATGTTTCAGGGTTTGTTTGTGTGTTTCTGTGTGTGTATGTGTCTGGGTTTGTGTGTGTTTCTGGGGGTGGTTTTGAGTGTTTCTGGCTCTGTGTGTGTGTTTCTGAGTGTGTGTGTGTGTGTGTGTCTGTGTGTGTCTCCGTGTTTGTGTGTGTTTCTGGGTGTGTGGGTGTGTGTTTATGATTCTGGATGGTGGTGTGTGTTTATTTTTCTGGATGCGCGTGTGTGTGTGTGTGTGTGTGTTTCTGGGTGGGCGTGTGTGTGTGTGCGTGTGTTTCTGTGCGCGTGTGTGTTTCTGTGTGTGTGTGTGGGTGTGTGTTTATGTTTCTGGATGGTGGTGTGTGTTTATGTTTCTGGATGCACGTGTGTGTTTGTGTTTCTGGGTGTGTGTGTGTGTTTCTGGTTGTGTGTGTGTGTTTCTGGTTGTGTGTGTGTTTTTCTGGGTGTTTGTTTGTGTGTTTCTGGGTGTACGTTTGTGTCTGTGATTCTCAGTGTATGTGTGTGTGTGTGTGTGTGTTTGTGTGTTTCTGTGTGTGTATGTGTGTTTCTGGTTGTGTGTGTGTGTTTCTGGTGCGTGTATGTTTCTGGGTCTGTGTTTGTTTCTGTGTGTGTGTGTGTGTTTCTGTGTGTGTGTGTATATGTGTCTGGGTTTGTGTATATTTCTGTGGGTGGTTGTGTGTATTTCTGGCTGTCTGTGTGTGTTTCTGAGTGTGTGTGTGTATGTGTGTGCTTCAGGGCAGGAGTGTGTTTGATTGTTTCTGGGCGGGTGTGTGTTTCTGTTCGGGTGTGTGCGTGTGTTTGTAGGTGGGTGTGTGTGTTTCTGGTTGTGTGTTTTTGTTTCTGGTTGTGTGTGTGTATTTCTGGGTGTGTGTCTGTGGGTGGATTTCTGTGTGTGTGTTTCTGGGTGTGTTTGTGTGTGTGTGTGCGTTTCTGGGAGTTTGTGTGTTTGTTTCGGGTTATGTGTTTGTGTTTCTGGGTGTGTGTGCGTGTTTTTGTGTGTGTGTTTGTTTCTGGGTATGTGTGAATGTTTCTTGGTATGTGTTTGTGGGTGTGTTTCTGGGTATGTGTTTCTGTGTGAGTTTCTGGGGGTGTATGTGTATGTTTCTCCATATTTCTGTGTGTGTTTCTATGCTTCTGTGTTTGTTTCTGTGTGTGGGTGTATGTGTTTCTGGGTGTGTATGTGTGTTTCTGGTTGTGTGTGTGTGTTTCTAGGTGTGTGTGTTTATTTCTGGGGGTGTATTTGTTTCTCAGTGTGTCTGTGTGTTTCTGGGTGTGTGCCTGTGAGTGGGTTCCTGTGTGTGTCTGTGTTTTTGTGTGCTTTTGGCTGTGTGTGTGTGTGTCTGTGTTTTTATGTGTTTCTGTGTGTGTGTGTGTGTGTGTGTGTGTGTGTGTGTGTGTGTGTGTGTGTGTGTGTGTGTGTGTGTGTGTGTGTGTGTGTGTGTGTGTTCCTGGTTGTGTGTTTGTTTTTCTGCGTGTGTGTGATTGTTCCTTGGTGTGAGTTTGTGTGTGTGTTTCTGGCTGTGTGTTTGTGTGTGTGTTTCTGGGTGTCTGTGTGTTTCTGGGAGTATGTGTGTGTGTTTCTGGTTGTGTGTGTGTGTTTCTGGTGTGTGTGTGTTTCTGGGTGTGTGTTTGTTTCTAGGTGTGTGTGTGTCTGTTTTGCTGTATGTGTGTCTATGTGTTTCTCTGTGTTTGTGTGTATGTTTCAGGGTTTGTTTGTGTGTTTCTGTGTGTGTATGTGTCTGGGTTTGTGTGTGTTTCTGGGGGTGGTTTTGAGTGTTTCTGGCTCTGTGTGTGTGTTTCTGAGTGTGTGTCTGTGTGTGTGTCTGTGTGTGTCTCCGTGTTTGTGTGTGTTTCTGGGTGTGTGGGTGTGTGTTTATGATTCTGGATGGTGGTGTGTGTTTATTTTTCTGGATGCGCGTGTGTGTGTGTGTGTGTGTGTTTCTGGGTGGGCGTGTGTGTGTGTGCGTGTGTTTCTGTGCGCGTGTGTGTTTCTGTGTGTGTGTGTGGGTGTGTGTTTATGTTTCTGGATGGTGGTGTGTGTTTATGTTTCTGGATGCACGTGTGTGTTTGTGTTTCTGGGTGTGTGTGTGTGTTTCTGGTTGTGTGTGTGTGTTTCTGGTTGTGTGTGTGTTTTTCTGGGTGTTTGTTTGTGTGTTTCTGGGTGTACGTTTGTGTCTGTGATTCTCAGAGTATGTGTGTGTGTGTGTGTGTGTGTTTGTGTGTTTCTGTGTGTGTATGTGTGTTTCTGGTTGTGTGTGTGTGTTTCTGGTGCGTGTATGTTTCTGGGTCTGTGTTTGTTTCTGTGTGTGTGTGTGGGTTTCTGTGTGTGTGTGTATATGTGTCTGGGTTTGTGTATATTTCTGTGGGTGGTTGTGTGTATTTCTGGCTGTCTGTGTGTGTTTCTGAGTGTGTGTGTGTATGTGTGTGCTTCAGGGCAGGAGTGTGTTTGATTGTTTCTGGGCGGGTGTGTGTTTCTGTTCGGGTGTGTGCGTGTGTTTGTAGGTGGGTGTGTGTGTTTCTGGTTGTGTGTTTTTGTTTCTGGTTGTGTGTGTGTATTTCTGGGTGTGTGTCTGTGGGTGGATTTCTGTGTGTGTGTTTCTGGGTGTGTTTGTGTGTGTGTGTGCGTTTCTGGGAGTTTGTGTGTTTGTTTCGGGTTATGTGTTTGTGTTTCTGGGTGTGTGTGCGTGTTTTTGTGTGTGTGTTTGTTTCTGGGTATGTGTGAATGTTTCTTGGTATGTGTTTGTGGGTGTGTTTCTGGGTATGTGTTTCTGTGTGTGTTTCTGGGGGTGTATGTGTATGTTTCTCCATATTTCTGTGTGTGTTTCTATGCTTCTGTGTTTGTTTCTGTGTGTGGGTGTATGTGTTTCTGGGTGTGTATGTGTGTTTCTGGTTGTGTGTGTGTGTTTCTAGGTGTGTGTGTTTATTTCTGGGGGTGTATTTGTTTCTCAGTGTGTCTGTGTGTTTCTGGGTGTGTGCCTGTCAGTGGGTTCTTGTGTGTGTCTGCGTTTTTGTGTGCTTCTGGCTGTGTGTGTGTGTGTCTGTGTTTTTGTGTGTTTCTGGTGTGTGTGTGTGTGTGTGTGTGTGTGTGTGTGTGTGTGTGTGCGCGTGTGTGTGTGTGTGTTTGTGTGTGTGTGTTTCTGGTTGTGTGTTTGTTTTTCTGCGTGTGTGTGATAGTACCTTGGTGTGAGTTTGTGTGTGTGTTTCTGGCTCTGTGTTTGTGTGTGTGTTTCTGGGTGTCTGTGTGTTTCTGGGAGTATGTGTGTGTGTTTCTGGTTGTGTGTGTGTGTTTCTGGTGTGTGTGTGTTTCTGGGTGTGTGTTTGTTTCTAGGTGTGTGTGTGTGTTTTGCTGTATGTGTGTGTATGTGTTTCTCTGTGTTTGTGTGTATGTTTCAGGGTTTGTTTGTGTGTTTCTGTGTGTGTATGTGTCTGGGTTTGTGTGTGTTTCTGGGGGTGGTTTTGAGTGTTTCTGGCTCTGTGTGTGTGTTTCTGAGTGTGTGTGTGTGTGTGTGTGTGTGTGTGTGTCTCTGTGTGTTTCCGTGTTTGTGTGTGTTTCTGGGTGTGTGGGTGTGTGTTTATGATTCTGGATGGTGGTGTGTGTTTATTTTTCTGGATGCGCGTGTGTGTGTGTGTGTGTTTCTGGGTGGGCGTGTGTGTGTGTGCGTGTGTTTCTGTGCGCGTGTGTGTTTCTGTGTGTGTGTGTGGGTGTGTGTTTATGTTTCTGGATGGTGGTGTGTGTTTATGTTTCTGGATGCACGTGTGTGTTTGTGTTTCTGGGTGTGTGTGTGTGTTTCTGGTTGTGTGTGTGTGTTTCTGGTTGTGTGTGTGTTTTTCTGGGTGTTTGTTTGTGTGTTTCTGGGTGTACATTTGCATCTGTGATTCTCAGTGTATGTGTGTGTGTGTGTGTGTTTGTGTGTTTCTGTGTGTGTTTGTGTGTTTCTGGTTGTGGGTGTGTGTTTCTGGTGTGTGTATGTTTCTGGGTCTGTGTTTGTTTCTGTGTGTGTGTGTGTGTTTGTGTGTGTGTGTGTATATGTGTCTGGGTTTGTGTATATTTCTGTGGGTGGTTGTGTGTATTTCTGGCTGTCTGTGTGTGTTTCTGAGTGTGTGTGTGTATGTGTGTGCTTCAGGGCAGGAGTGTGTTTGATTGTTTCTGGGCGGGTGTGTGTTTCTGTTCGGGTGTGTGCGTGTGTTTGTAGGTGGGTGTGTGTGTTTCTGGTTGTGTGTTTTTGTTTCTGGTTGTGAGTGTGTATTTCTGGGTGTGTGTCTGTGGGTGGATTTCTGTGTGTGTGTTTCTGGGTGTGTTTGTGTGTGTGTGTGCGTTTCTGGGAGTTTGTGTGTGTGTTTCGGGTTATGTGTTTGTGTTTCTGGGTGTGTGGGCGTGTTTTTGTGTGTGTGTTTGTTTCTGGGTATGTGTGAGTGTTTCTTGGTATGTGTTTGTGGGTGTGTTTCTGGGTATGTGTTTCTGTGTGTGTTTCTGGGGGTGTATGTGTTTGTTTCTCCATATTTCTGTGTGTGTTTCTATGCATCTGTGTTTGTTTCTGTGTGTGGGTGTATGTGTTTCTGGGTGTGTATGTGTGTTTCTGGTTGTGTGTGTGTGTTTCTAGGTGTGTGTGTTTATTTCTGGGGGTGTATTTGTTTCTCAGTGTGTCTGTGTGTTTCTGGGTGTGTGCCTGTCAGTGGGTTCTTGTGTGTGTCTGTGTTTTTGTGTGCTTTTGGCTGTGTGTGTGTGTGTCTGTGTTTTTGTGTGTTTCTGGGTGTGTGTGTGTGTGTGTGTGTGTGTGTCTGTGTGTGTGTGTGTGTGTGTGTGTGTGTGTGTGTGTATGCGTGTGTGTGTGTGTGTGTTTGTGTGTGTGTGTTCCTGGTTGTGTGTTTGTTTTTCTGCGTGTGTGTGATTGTTCCTTGGTGTGAGTTTGTGTGTGTGTTTCTGGCTGTGTGTTTGTGTGTGTGTGAGCGTTTCTGGGAGTTTGTGTGTGTGTTTCGGGTTATGTGTTTGTGTTTCTGGGTGTGTGTGCGTGTTTGTGTGTGTGTGTTTGTTTCTGGGTATTTGTGAGTGTTTCTTGGTATGTGTTTGTGGGTGTGTTTCTGGGTATGTGTTTCTGTGTGTGTTTCTGGGGGTGTATGTGTTTGTTTCTCCATATTTCTGTGTGTGTTTCTGTGCATCTGTGTTTGTTCAAGTGTGTGGGTGTATGTGTTTCTGGGTGTGTATGTGTGTTTCTGGTTGTGTGTGTGTGTTTCTAGGTGTGTGTGTTTATTTCTGGGGGTGTATTTGTTTCTCAGTGTGTCTGTGTGTTTCTGGGTGTGTGCCTGTGAGTGGGTTCCTGTGTGTGTCTGTGTTTTTGTGTGCTTTTGGCTGTGTGTGTGTGTGTCTGTGTTTTTATGTGTTTCTGTGTGTGTGTGTGTGTGTGTGTGTGTGTGTGTGTGTGTGTGTGTGTGTGTGTGTGTTCCTGGTTGTATGTTTGTTTTTCTGCGTGTGTGTGATTGTTCCTTGGTGTGAGTTTGTGTGTGTGTTTCTGGCTGTGTGTTTGTGTGTGTGTTTCTGGGTGTCTGTGTGTTTCTGGGAGTATGTGTGTGTGTTTCTGGTTGTGTGTGTGTGTTTCTGGTGTGTGTGTGTTTCTGGGTGTGTGTTTGTTTCTAGGTGTGTGTGTGTCTGTTTTGCTGTATGTGTGTGTATGTGTTTCTCTGTGTTTGTGTGTATGTTTCAGGGTTTGTTTGTGGTTTCTGTGTGTGTATGTGTCTGGGTTTGTGTGTGTTTCTGGGGGTGGTTTTGAGTGTTTCTGGCTCTGTGTGTGTGTTTCTGAGTGTGTGTGTGTGTGTGTGTGTCTGTGTGTGTTTCCGTGTTTGTGTGTGTTTCTGGGTGTGTGGGTGTGTGTTTATGATTCTGGATGGTGGTGTGTGTTTATTTTTCTGGATGCGCGTGTGTGTGTGTGTGTGTGTGTTTCTGGGTGGGCGTGTGTGTGTGTGCGTGTGTTTCTGTGCGCGTGTGTGTTTCTGTGTGTGTGTGTGGGTGTGTGTTTATGTTTCTGGATGGTGGTGTGTGTTTATGTTTCTGGATGCACGTGTGTGTTTGTGTTTCTGGGTGTGTGTGTGTGTTTCTGGTTGTGTGTGTGTGTTTCTGGTTGTGTGTGTGTTTTTTTGGGTGTTTGTTTGTGTGTTTCTGGGTGTACGTTTGTGTCTGTGATTCTCAGTGTATGTGTGTGTGTGTGTGTGTTTGTGTGTTTCTGTGTGTGTATGTGTGTTTCTGGTTGTGTGTGTGTGTTTCTGGTGCGTGTATGTTTCTGGGTCTGTGTTTGTTTCTGTGTGTGTGTGTGTGTTTCTGTGTGTGTGTGTATATGTGTCTGGGTTTGTGTATATTTCTGTGGGTGGCTGTGTGTATTTCTGGCTGTCTGTGTGTGTTTCTGAGTGTGTGTGTGTATGTGTGTGCTTCAGGGCAGGAGTGTGTTTGATTGTTTCTGGGCGGGTGTGTGTTTCTGTTCGGGTGTGTGCGTGTGTTTGTAGGTGGGTGTGTGTGTTTCTGGTTGTGTGTTTTTGTTTCTGGTTGTGTGTGTGTATTTCTGGGTGTGTGTCTGTGGGTGGATTTCTGTGTGTGTGTTTCTGGGTGTGTTTGTGTGTGTGTGTGCGTTTCTGGGAGTTTGTGTGTGTGTTTCGGGTTATGTGTTTGTGTTTCTGGGTGTGTGTGCGTGTTTTTGTGTGTGTGTTTGTTTCTGGGTATGTGTGAATGTTTCTTGGTATGTGTTTGTGGGTGTGTTTCTGGGTATGTGTTTCTGTGTGTGTTTCTGGGGGTGTATGTGTATGTTTCTCCATATTTCTGTGTGTGTTTCTATGCTTCTGTGTTTGTTTCTGTGTGTGGGTGTATGTGTTTCTGGGTGTGTATGTGTGTTTCTGGTTGTGTGTGTGTGTTTCTAGGTGTGTGTGTTTATTTCTGGGGGTGTATTTGTTTCTCAGTGTGTCTGTGTGTTTCTGGGTGTGTGCCTGTCAGTGGGTTCTTGTGTGTGTCTGTGTTTTTGTGTGCTTCTGGCTGTGTGTGTGTGTGTCTGTGTTTTTGTGTGTTTCTGGGTGTGTGTGTGTGTGTGTGTGTGTGTGTGTGTGTGTGTGTGTGTGTGTGCGCGTGTGTGTGTGTGTGTTTGTGTGTGTGTGTTTCTGGTTGTGTGTTTGTTTTTCTGCGTGTGTGTGATTGTTCCTTGGTGTGAGTTTGTGTGTGTGTTTCTGGCTCTGTGTTTGTGTGTGTGTTTCTGGGTGTCTGTGTGTTTCTGGGAGTATGTGTGTGTGTTTCTGGTTGTGTGTGTGTGTTTCTGGTGTGTGTGTGTTTCTGGGTGTGTGTTTGTTTCTAGGTGTGTGTGTGTGTTTTGCTGTATGTGTGTGTATGTGTTTCTCTGTGTTTGTGTGTATGTTTCAGGGTTTGTTTGTGTGTTTCTGTGTGTGTATGTGTCTGGGTTTGTGTGTGTTTCTGGGGGTGGTTTTGAGTGTTTCTGGCTCTGTGTGTGTGTTTCTGAGTGTGTGTGTGTGTGTGTGTGTGTGTGTGTCTCTGTGTGTTTCCGTGTTTGTGTGTGTTTCTGGGTGTGTGGGTGTGTGTTAATGATTCTGGATGGTGGTGTGTGTTTATTTTTCTGGATGCGCGTGTGTGTGTGTGTGTGTTTCTGGGTGGGCGTGTGTGTGTGTGCGTGTGTTTCTGTGCGCGTGTGTGTTTCTGTGTGTGTGTGTGGGTGTGTGTTTATGTTTCTGGATGGTGGTGTGTGTTTATGTTTCTGGATGCACGTGTGTGTTTGTGTTTCTGGGTGTGTGTGTGTGTTTCTGCTTGTGTGTGTGTGTTTCTGGTTGTGTGTGTGTTTTTCTGGGTGTTTGTTTGTGTGTTTCTGGGTGTACATTTGCATCTGTGATTCTCAGTGTATGTGTGTGTGTGTGTGTGTGTGTGTGTGTTTGTGTGTTTCTGTGTGTGTTTGTGTGTTTCTGGTTGTGGGTGTGTGTTTCTGGTGTGTGTATGTTTCTGGGTCTGTGTTTGTTTCTGTGTGTGTGTGTGTGTTTGTGTGTGTGTGTATATGTGTCTGAGTTTGTGTATATTTCTGTGGGTGGTTGTGTGTATTTCTGGCTGTCTGTGTGTGTTTCTGAGTGTGTGTGTGTATGTGTGTGCTTCAGGGCAGGAGTGTGTCTGATTGTTTCTGGGCGGGTGTGTGTTTCTGTTCGGGTGTGTGCGTGTGTTTGTAGGTGGGTGTGTGTGTTTCTGGTTGTGTGTTTTTGTTTCTGGTTGTGAGTGTGTATTTCTGGGTGTGTGTCTGTGGGTGGATTTCTGTGTGTGTGTTTCTGGGTGTGTTTGTGTGTGTGTGTGCGTTTCTGGGAGTTTGTGTGTGTGTTTCGGGTTATGTGTTTGTGTTTCTGGGTGTGTGTGCGTGTTTTTGTGTGTGTGTTTGTTTCTGGGTATGTGTGAGTGTTTCTTGGTATGTGTTTGTGGGTGTGTTTCTGGGTATGTGTTTCTGTGTGTGTTTCTGGGGGTGTATGTGTTTGTTTCTCCATATTTCTGTGTGTGTTTCTATGCATCTGTGTTTGTTTCTGTGTGTGGGTGTATGTGTTTCTGGGTGTGTATGTGTGTTTCTGGTTGTGTGTGTGTGTTTCTACGTGTGTGTGTTTATTTCTGGGGGTGTATTTGTTTCTCAGTGTGTCTGTGTGTTTCTGGGTGTGTGCCTGTCAGTGGGTTCTTGTGTGTGTCTGTGTTTTTGTGTGCTTTTGGCTGTGTGTGTGTGTGTCTGTGTTTTTGTGTGTTTCTGGGTGTGTGTGTGTGTGTGTGTGTGTGTGTGTGTGTGTGTGTGTGTGTGTGTGTGTGTGTGTGTGTGTGTATGCGTGTGTGTGTGTGTGTGTGTTTGTGTGTGTGTGTTCCTGGTTGTGTGTTTGTTTTTCTGCGTGTGTGTGATTGTTCCTTGGTGTGAGTTTGTGTGTGTGTTTCTGGCTGTGTGTTTGTGTGTGTGTTTCTGGGTGTCTGTGTGTTTCTGGGAGTATGTGTGTGTGTTTCTGGTTGTGTGTGTGTGTTTCTGGTGTGTGTGTGTTTCTGGGTGTGTGTTTGTTTCTAGGTGTGTGTGTGTGTTTTGCTGTATGTGTGTGTATGTGTTTCTCTGTGTTTGTGTGTATGTTTCAGGGTTTGTTTGTGTGTTTCTGTGTGTGTATTTGTCTGGGTTTGTGTGTGTTTCTGGGGGTGGTTCTGAGTGTTTCTGGCACTGTGTGTGTGTTTCTGAGTGTGTGTGTGTGTGTGTCTGTGTGTGTTTCCGTGTTTGTGTGTGTTTCTGGGTGTGTGGGTGTGTGTTTATGATTCTGGATGGTGGTGTGTGTTTATGTTTCTGGATGCGCGCGTGTGTGTGTGTTTCTGGGTGGGCGTGTGTGTGTGTGTGCGTGTGTTTCTGTGTGTGTGTGTGCTTCTGTGTGTGTGTGTGGGTGTGTGTTTATGTTTCTGGATGGTGGTGTGTGTTTATGTTTCTGTATGCACGTGTGTGTTTGTGTTTCTGGGTGTGTGTGTGTGTTTCTGGTTGTGTGTGTGTGTTTCTGTGTGTGTGTGTGCTTCTGTGTCTGTGTGTGTGTGTGTGTGTGTGTGTGTGTGTGTGCGTGTGTGTGTGTGTGTGTGTGTGTGTGTGTGTTTCTGGTTGTGTGTGTATTTCTGGTTGTGTGTGTGTTTTTCTGGGTGTTTGTTTGTGTGTTTCTGGGTGTACGTTTGCGTCTGTGATTCTCAGTGTGTGTGTGTGTGTGTGTGTGTGTGTGTGTTTGTGTGTTTCTGTGTGTGTATGTGTGTTTCCGGTTGTCTGTGTGTGTGTTTCTGGTGTATGTATGTTTCTGGATCTGTGTTTGTTTCTGTGTGTGTGTGTGTGTTTCTGTGTGTGTGTGTATATGTGTCTGGGTTTGTGTATATTTCTGTGGGTGGTTGTGTGTATTTCTGGCTGTCTGTGTGTGTTTCTGAGTGTGTGTGTGTATGTGTATGTGTGTGCTTCAGGGCAGGAGTGTGTTTGACTGTTTCTGGGCGGGTGTGTGTTTCTGTTCGGGTGTGTGCGTGTGTTTGTAGGTGGGTGTGTGTGTTTCTGGTTGTGTGTGTGTATTTCTGGGTGTGTGTCTGTGGGTGGATTTCTGTGTGTGTGTTTCTGGGTGTGTTTGTGTGTGTGTGTGCGTTTCTGGGAGTTTGTGTGTGTGTTTCGGGTTATGTGTTTGTGTTTCTGGCTGTGAGTGCGTGTTTTTGGGTGTGCGTTTGTTTCTGGGTATGTGTGAGTGTTTCTTGGTATGTGTTTGTGGGTGTGTTTCTGGGTATGTGTTTCTGTGTGTGTTTCTGGGGGTGTATGTGTTTGTTTCTCCATATTTCTGTGTGTGTTTCTGTGCATCTGTGTTAGTTTCTGTGTGTGGGTGTATGTGTTTCTGGGTGTGTATGTGTGTTTCTGGTTGTGTGTGTGTGTTTCTAGGTGTGTGTGTTTATTTCTGGGGGTGTATTTGTTTCTCAGTGTGTCTGTGTGTTTCTGGGTGTGTGCCTGTGAGTGGGTTCTTGTATGTGTCTGTGTTTTTGTGTGCTTCTGGCTGTGTGTGTGTGTGTGTGTGTGTCTGTGTTTTTATGTGTTTCTGGGTGTGTGTGTGTGTGTTTTTCTGGTTGTGTGTTTGTGTTTCTGCGTGTCTGTGATTGTACCTTGTTGTGCGTTTGTGTGTGTGTTTCTGGCTCTGTGTTTGTGTGTGTGTTTCTGGGTTTCTGTGTGTTTCTGGGAGTGTGTGTGTGTGTTTCTGGTTGTGTGTGTGTGTTTCTGGGTGTGTGTTTGTGAGTGTGTTTCTGGGTGTATGTTAGTGTCTGTGATTCTCGGTATATGTGTATGTGTGTGTGTGTTTGTGTGTTTCTGTGTTTGTATGTGTGTTTCTGGTTGTGTGTGTGTGTTTCTGGTGTATGTCTGTTTCTGAGTGTGTGTTTGTTTCTGGGTGTGTGTGTGTTTTTTGGTGTGTGTGTGTGTGTGTATGTGTTTCTCCGTGTTTGTGAGTATGTTTCTGGGTGTTTGTTTGTGTGTTTCTGTGTGTGTATGTGTATGTGTGTGCTTCAGGGCAGGAGTGTGTTTGATTGTTTCTGGGCGGGTGTGTGTTTCTGTTCGGGTGTGTGCGTGTGTTTGTAGGTGGGTGTGTGTGTTTCTGGTTGTGTGTTTTTGTTTCTGGTTGTGAGTGTGTATTTCTGGGTGTGTGTCTGTGGGTGGATTTCTGTGTGTGTGTTTCTGGGTGTGTTTGTGTGTGTGTGTGCGTTTCTGGGAGTTTGTGTGTGTGTTTCGGGTTATGTGTTTGTGTTTCTGGGTGTGTGTGCGTGTTTTTGTGTGTGTGTTTTTTTCTGGGTATGTGTGAGTGTTTCTTGGTATGTGTTTGTGGGTGTGTTTCTGGGTATGTGTTTCTGTGTGTGTTTCTGGGGGTGTATGTGTTTGTTTCTCCATATTTCTGTGTGTGTTTCTATGCATCTGTGTTTGTTTCTGTGTGTGGGTGTATGTGTTTCTGGGTGTGTATGTGTGTTTCTTGTTGTGTGTGTGTGTGTTTCTAGGTGTGTGTGTTTATTTCTGGGGGTGTATCTGTTTCTGGGTGTGTCTGTGTGTTTCTGGGTGTGTGCCTGTGATTGGGTTCTTGTGTGTGTCTGTGTTTTTGTGTGCTTCTGGCTGTGTGTGTGTGTGTGTCTGTGTTTTATGTGTTTCTGGGTGTGTGTGTGTGTGTGTGTGTGTGTGTGTGTGTGTGTGTGTGTGTGTTTTTCTGGTTGTGTGTTTGTGTTTCTGCGTGTGTGTGATTGTACCTTGGTGTGAGTTTGTGTGTGTGTTTCTGGCTCTGTGTTTGAGTGTGTGTTTCTGGGTTTCTGTGTGTTTCTGGGAGTGTGTGTGTGTGTTTCTGGTTGTGTGTGTGTGTTTCTGGGTGTGTGTTTGTGTGTGTGTTTCTGGGTGTATGTTAGTGTCTGTGATTCTCGGTATGTGTGTATGTGTGTGTGTGTTTGTGTGTTTCTGTGTTTGTATGTGTGTTTCTGGTTGTGTGTGTGTGTTTCTGGTGTATGTCTGTTTCTGAGTGTGTGTTTGTTTCTGGGTGTCTGTGTGATTTTTGGTGTGTGTGTGTGTATGTGCTTCTCCGTGTTTGTGAGTATGTTTCTGGGTTTGTTTGTGTGTTTCTGTGTGTGTATGTGTCTGGGTTTGTGTGTGTTTCTGGGCGTGGTTTTGAGTGTTTCTGGCTCTATGTGTGTGTTTCTGAGTGTGTGTGTGTGTGTGTGTGTCTGTGTGTGTTTCAGTGTGTGTGTGTGTTTCTGGGTGTGTGGATGTGTGTTTATGTTTCTGGATGGTGGTGTGTGTTTATGTTTCTGGATGCGCGTGTGTGTGTGCGTTTCTGGGTGGGCGTGTGTGTGTGTGCTTGGGTTTCTGTGCGCGTGTGTGTTTCTGTGTGTGTGTGTGGGTGTGTGTTTATGTTTCTGGATGCCCGTGTGTGTTTGTGTTTCTGGGTGTGTGTGTGTTTCTGGTTGTTTGTGTGTGTTTCTGGTTGTGTGTGTGTGTTTTTCTGGGTGTTTGTTTGTGTGTTTCTGGGTGTACGTTTGCGTCCGTGATTCTCAGTGTGTGTGTGTGTGTGTGTGTGTGTGTGTGTGTGTGTGTGTGTGTGTGTGTGTGTGTGTGTGTGTGTTTCTGTGTGTGTATGTGTGTTTCTGGTTGTGTGTGTGTGTTTCTGGTGTGTGTATGTTTCTGGGACTGTGTTTGTTTCTGTGTGTGTGTGTGTGTTTGTGTTTCTGTGTGTGTGTGTGTATGTGTCTGGGTTTGTGTATGTTTCTGTGGGTGGTTGTGTGTATTTCTGGCTGTCTGTGTGTGTTTCTGAGTGTGTGTGTGTGTGTATGTGTGTGCTTCAGGGCAGGAGTTTTTTTGATTGTTTCTGGGCGGGTGTGTGTTTCTGTTTGGATGTGCGCGTGTGTTTGTAGGTGGGTGGGTGTGTTTCTGGTTGTGTGTTTTTGTTTCTGGTTGTGTGTGTGTATTTCTGGGTGTGTGTCTGTGGGTGGATTTGTGTGTGTGTGTTTCTGGGCGTGTTTGTGTGTGTGTGTGCTTTTCTGGGAGTTTGTGTGTGTGTTTCGGGTTATGTGTTTGTGTTTCTGGCTGTGTGTGCGTGTTTTTGGGTGTGTGTTTGTTTCTGGGTATGTGTGAGTGTTTCTTGGTATGTGTTTGTGGGTGTGTTTCTGGGTATGTGTTTCTGTGTGTGTTTCTGGGGGTGTATGTGTTTGTTTCTCCATATTTCTGTGTGTGTTTCTGTGCATCTGTGTTTTTTTCTGTGTGTGGGTGTATGTGTTTCTGGGTGTGTGTGTGTGTTTCTGGTTGTGTGTGTGTGTTTCTAGGTGTGTGTGTTTATTTCTGGGGGTGTATTTGTTTCTCAGTGTGTCTGTGTGTTTCTGGGTGTGTGCCTGTGAGTGGGTTCCTGTGTGTGCCTGTGTTTTTGTGTGCTTCTGGCTGTGTGTGTGTGTGTCTGTGTTTTTATGTGTTTCTGTGTGTGTGTGTGTGTGTGTCTGTGTGTGTGTGTGTGTTTCTGGTTGTGTGTTTGTGTTTCTTCGTGTGTGTGATTGTTCCTTGGTCTGAGTTTGTGTGTGTTTCTGGCTCTGTGTTTGTGTGTGTGTTTCTGGGTGTCTGTGTGTTTCTGGGAGTGTGTGTGCGTCTTTCTGGGTGCGTGTTGTGTTTTTTTCTGGGTGTGTGTTGTGTTTTTTTCTGTGGGTGTGTTTGTGTTTGCGTTTCTGGTTGTCTGTGTCATTGTTTCTCCGTATTTGTGTCTTTGTTTCTGGGTGTTTGTGTGTGTGTGTGTTTCTGTGTGTGTGTATGTATGTGTGTGTTAATGTCTGGGTGTGTAAGTGTGTTTCTGGTAGTGTGTTTGTTTCTGGGTGTGTATGTGTGTTTCTGGTTGTGTGTGTGTGTCTGTGTTTCTGTGTGTGTGTGTGTATGTGTGTGTTAGTTTCTGGGTGTGTAAGTGTGTTTCTGGTAGTGTGTGTGTTTCTGTGCGTGTGTGTGTCTGGGTTTGTGTGTGTTTCTGGGGGTGGTTGTGTGTGTTTCTGGCTGTGTGTGTGTGTTTCTGAGTGTGTGTGCGTGTGTGTGAGTGAGTGTCTGTGTGTGTTTCTGTGTGTGAGTGTGTTTCTGGGTGTGTGTGTGTGTGTGTTTCTGGTTGTGTGTGTGTGTTTCTTGGTGTGTGTTTGTTCCTTGGCGGGTTTGTGTGTGTGATTCTGGGTGTGTGTTTGTGTGTGTGTTTCTGGGTGTATGTTAGTGTCTGTGATTCTCGGTGTGTGTGTGTGTGTGTGTGCATGTGTGTGTGTGTGTGTGTGTGTGTATGTGTGTTTCTGTGTGTGTGTGTGTTTCTGGTTGTGTGTTTTTGTTTCTGGTGTGTGTGTTTGTGTATTTCTAGGTGTGTGTGTGTGTGTTTTTTTTTTTGTTGTGTTTGTGTCTGTGATTCTCGGTGTGTGTCTGTGTGTTTGTGTGTTTGTGTGTGTGTGTGTGTGTATGTGTGTTTCTGATTGTGTGTGTGTGATTCTTGTGTGTGTGTGTTTCTGGGTGTTTATTTGTTTCTGTGAGTGTGTGTGTTTTTTGGTGTGTGTGTGTATGTGTTTCTCCGTGTTTGTGTGTATGTTTCTGGGTTTGTGTGTGTCTTTCTGTGTGTGTGCGTGTATATGTCTGGGGGGGTGTGTGTATCTGGGGGTGGTTGTGTGTGCTACTGGCTGCGTGTGTGTATTTCTGAGTGTGTATGTGTCTGCGTGTGTGTGTCTGTGTGTTTGTGTCTGTGTGTGTGTTTCTTGGTGTGTGTGTGTGTGTGTATTTCTGTGTGTGTGTTTTTCTGGGTGTGTGTGTGTGTTTACGTTTCTGGATGGTGGTGTGTATTTATGTTTCTGGGTTTGTGTTTGTTTCTGGGTGTTTGTGCGCTTTTTGGTGTGTGTGTGTGTGTGTTTCTCCATGATTGTGTGTAAGTTTCTGGGTT
The DNA here is from genome assembly GCA_026770705.1 of Isurus oxyrinchus. Taxonomy (NCBI): domain Eukaryota; kingdom Metazoa; phylum Chordata; class Chondrichthyes; order Lamniformes; family Lamnidae; genus Isurus; species Isurus oxyrinchus. The sequence goes on from JANJGN010000021.1 coordinate 20,910,955, forward strand.
TGTGTGTAAGTTTCTGTGTGTGTGTGTGTGTGTGTGTGTGTGTGTGTGTGTGTGTGTGTGTGTGTGTGTGTGTGTGTGTGTGTATGTGTATGTGTCTGGGGGGTGTGTTTCTGGCGGTTGTTGTGTGTGTTTCTGGCTGTGTGTGCGTGTTTCTGACTCTGTATGTGTGTGTGTGTGTGTGTGTGTGTGTGTGTGTGTGTGTGTGTGTGTGTGTGCTTCAGGGCAGGAGTGTGTTTGAGTGTTTCTGGGCAGGTATGTGTTTCTGTTTGGGTGTGTGCATGTGTTTGCGGCTGGGTGTGTGTGTTTCTGGGTGTGTATGTGTGTTTCTGGTTCTGTGTGTTTGTTTCTGTGTGTGTGTGTGTTTTTTGGTGTGTATGTATGTGTTTCTCCGTGTTTGTGTGTATGTTTCCGGATTTGTGTGTGTGTTTCTGTGTGTGTGTGTGAGTGTGTATCTGTGTGTGTTTCTGTGTGTGTGTGTGTTTCTGGGCGTGTGTGTGTGTGTGTGTTTATGTTTCTAGATGGTGGTGTGTGTTTACATTTCTGGATGCACATGTGTGTGTGTTTCTGGGTGTGTGTGTGTTTCTGGGTGGGCGTGTTTGTGTGTGCATGCATGTGTTTCTGTGTGTGTGTGTTTCTGTGTGTGTGTGTGTATGTGTTTCTGGTTGTGTGTTTGTGTGTGTGTTTCTGGGTTTGTGTCTGTGTGTGTGTGTTTCAAGGTTTGTGTCTGTGTGTGTGTGTGTTTCTGGGTGTGTGTGTTTCTTGGTGTGTGTGTGTGTGTTTCTGGGTCTGTGTTGTGTGTTTCTCTGGTTGTGTGTTTCTGTGTCTGTATGTGTATGTGTGTCTTTCTCCGTATTTGTGTGTGTGTTTCTGGGTTTGTGTGGGTTTCTGCTTTTGTGTGTATGTGTGTTTCTGGGTGTGTGTTTGTGTTTCTGTGTGTGTGTGTTTGTGTATCTGGTGTGTGTGTGTGTGTGTGTTTCTGGTGTGTGTGTGTGTGTTTTTTTTTGGTGTGTGTGCATGTCTGTTTCTGGGTGTCTGTGTATGTGTTTCTCAGTGTTTGCGTGTATGTTTCTGGATTTGTGTATGTGTTTCTGTGTGTGTGTGTGTGTGTGTCTGGAGGTGTGTGTGTTTCTGGGGGTTGTTGTGTGTGTTTCTGGCTGTGTGTGAATGTTTCTGAGTGTGTGTGTATATGTGTATGTGTGTGTATTTCTGTGTGTGGGTGGAAGTGTTTGTGGGTGTGTATGTGTGTTTCTGGTTGTGTGTGATTGTTCCTTGTTGTGTGTTTGTGCGTATGTTTCTGGGTCTGTGTTTGTGTGTGTGTTTCTGGGTATGTGTCTGTGGGTGGGTTCCTGTGTGTGTGTGTGTGTGTGTGTGTGTGTGTGTGCTTCTGGCTGTGGGTGTGTGTGTGCGTGTTCGTGTGTGTGCATTTCTGTGTGTGTGTGTGTGTGTTTCTGGTTGTGTGTGTGTGTTTCTGCGTGTGTGTGATTGTTCCTTGGTGTGTGTTTGTGTGTCTGTTTCTGGGCCTGTGTTTGTGTGTGTGTTACTCGATGCCTGTGTGATTGTTTCTCCGTATTTGTGACTTTGTTTCTGGGTGCGTGTGTGTCTGTGTGTGTTTCCGTGTGTGTGTGTTTATGGGTGTGTGTGTGTGTGTTTATGTTTCTGGATGGTGGTGTGTGTTTATGTTTCTGGATGTGCGTGTGTGTGTGTGTTTCTGGGTGTGTGTGTGTTTCTGGGTGGGCGTGTGTGTTTATTTCATGATATGTGTGCTTCTGTGTTTATCTGAGTGTGTGTGTGTGTGTGTGTGTTTCTGGGTGTGTGTTTGTGTGTGTGTTTCTGGGTGCGTGTTTCTGGTTGTGTGTTTGTGTGTGTGTTTCTGGGTTTGTGTCTGTGTGTGTGTGTTTCTAGGTTTGTGTCTGTGTGTGTGTGTTTCTGGGTGTGTGTGTTTCTTGGTGTGTGTGTGCGTGTTTCTGGGTCTGTGTTATGTGTTTCTCTGGCTGTGTGTTTCTGTGTCTCTATGTGTACGTGTGTGTGTGTTTCTCTGTATTTGTTTGTGTGTTTCTGGGTTTGTGTGTGTTTCTGCTTTTGTGTGTATGTGTGTTTCTGGGTGTGTGTTTGTGTTTCTGTGTGTGTATTTGTGTTTCTGGTGTGTGTGTGTGTGTGTGTGTTTCTGGTGTGTGTGTGTGTGTGTCTGTGTGTGTGTGTGTTTGTTTGTTTTTTTTTGTGTGTGCATGTCTGTTTCTGGGTGTCTGTGTATGTGTTTCTCCGTGTTTGCGTGTATGTTTCTGGATTTGTGTGTGTGTTGCTGTGTGTGAGTGGGTCTGTGTGTCTGCGGGTGTGTGTGTTTCTGGGGGTTGTTGTGTGTGTTTCTGGCTGTGTGTTAGTGTTTCTGAGTTTGTGTGTATGTCTATGTGTGTGTGTTTCTGTGTGTGGGTGGATGTGTTTCTGGGTGTACATGTATGTTTCTGGTTGTGTGTGTGTGTTTCTGCGTGTGTGTGATTGTTCCTTGTTGTGTGTTTGTGCGTATGTTTCTGGGTCTGTGTTTGTGTGTGTGTTTCTGTGTATGTGTCTGTGGGTGGGTTCCTGTGTGTGTGTGTGCTTCTGTCTGTGGGGGTGTGTGTGTGTGTGTGTTTGTGTGTGTGCATTTCTGGGTGTGTGTGTGTCTGTTTCTGGTTGTGTGTGTGTGTTTCTGCATGTGTGTGATTGTTCCTTGGCTTGTGTTTGTGTGTGTGTTTCTGGGTCTGTGTTTGTGTGTGTTTTTCTGGGTGTCTGTGTGATTGTTTTTCCGTATTTGTGTCTTTCTTTCTGGGTGTGTTTGTGTGTGTGTGTGTGTTTCTGTGTGTGAGCATGTATGTTTGTTTCTGGGTGTGTAAGTGTGTTTCTGGTAGTATGTGTGTTTGTCTGGGTGTGTGTCTGTGTGTTTCTGGGTGTATGTTTGTGTCTGTGATTCTCGGTGTGTGTGTGTGTTTGTGTGTTTGTGTGTGTATGTGTGTTTCTGATTGTGTGTGTGTGATTCTGGTGTGTGTGTGTGTTTCTGGGTGTGTATTTGTTTCTGTGAGTGTGTGTGTTTTTTGGTGTGTGTGTGTGTGTATGTGTTTCTCCGTGTTTATGTGTATGTTTCTGGGTTTGTGTGTGTCTTTCTGTGTGTGTGCGTGTATATGTCTGCGGGGGGGTGTGTATCTGGGGGTGGTTGTGTGTGTTACTGGCTGCGTGTGTGTATTTCTGAGTGTGTATGTGTCTGCGTGTGTGTGTGTCTGTGTGTTTGTGTCTGTGTGTGTGTTTCTTGGTGT
>JANJGN010000021.1:20926738-20931738 GCA_026770705.1 Isurus oxyrinchus
GTTATTCGATGTCTGTGTGATTGTTTCTCCGTATTTGTGACTTTGTTTCTGGGTGTGTGTGTGTGTGTTTCTGTGTGTGAGCATGTATGTTTGTTTCTGGGTGTGTAAGTGTGTTTCTGGTAGTGTGTGTGTTTTTCTGGGTGTGTGTGTGTCTTTCTGGGTGTACGTTTTTGTCTGTGATTCTCGGTGTGTGTGTGTGTGTGTGTGTGTGTGTGTGTGTTTGTGTGTTTCTGTGTGTGTATGTATGTTTCCGATTGTGTGTCTGTGATTCTGGTGTGTGTGTGTTTCTGGGTGTGTATTTGTTTCTGTGAGTGTGTGTGTTTTTTGGTGTGTGTGTGTGTATGTGTTCCTCCGTGTTTGTGTGTATGTTTCTGGGTTTGTGTGTGTCTTTCTGTGTATGTGCGTGTATATGTCTGGGGGTGTGTGTGTATCTGGGGGTGGTTGTGTGTGTTACTGGCTGAGTGTGTGTGTTTCTGAGTGTGTATGTGTGTGTGTGTGTCTGTGTGTTTGTGTCTGTGTGTGTTTCTTGGTGTGCGCGTGAGTGTGTGTGCGTGTGTGTGTGTGTGTGTGTTTCTGTGTGTGAGCATGTATGTTTGTTTCTGGGTGTGTAAGTGTGTTTCTTGGAGTGTGTGGAGTGGGTGCGTGTGTGTGTGTTTCTGGGTGTATGTTTGTGTCTGTGGTTCTCGGTGTGTGTGTGTGTGTGTGCGTGTGTGTGTGTGTTTGTGTGTTTCTGGCTGTGTGTGAGTGTTTCTGAGTGTGTGTGTGTGTGTGTGTATGTCTGTTTGTTTCTGTGTGTGGTTGGGTGTGTTTCTGGGTGTGTATGTGTGTTTCTGGTTGTGTGTGTGAGTTTCTGGGTGTCTGTGTTTATTTCTGGGAGGGTGTTTGTTTCTCGGTGTGTCTGTGTGTTTCTGGGTGTGTGTCTTTGGGTGGGTTCCTGTGTGTGTGTATGTGTGTGTGTGTGTGCCTCTGGCTGTGTCAGTGTGTGTGTGTGTGTGTGTTTCTGCGCGTGTGTGTGTGTGTGTCTCTGGTTGTGTGTGTGTTTTTCTTGGTTTGTGTGTTTGTTCCTTGGCGTGTTTGTGTGTGTGTGTTTCTGGGTGTGTGTGTGTTTCTGGGTGGGCGTGTGTGTTTATTTCATGATATGTGTGCTTCTGTGTTTTTCTGGGTGTGTGTGTGTGTGTGTTTCTGGGTGTGTGTTTGTGTGTGTGTTTCTGGGTGTGTGTTTCTGGTTGTGTGTTTGTGTGTGTGTTTCTGGGTTTGTGTCTGTGTGTGTGTGTGTTTCTGGGTTTGTGTCTGTGTGTGTGTGTTTCTGGTTGTGTGTGTGTGTGTGTTTCTTGGTGTGTGTGTGCGTGTTTCTGGGTCTGTGTTGTGTGTTTCTCTGGTTGTGTGTTTCTGTGTCTGTATGTGTATGTGTGTGTGTGTTTCTCCATATTTGTGTGTGTGTTTCTGGGTTTGTGTGTGTTTCTGCTTTTGTGTGTATGTGTGTTTCTGGGTGTGTGTTTGTGTTTCTGTGTGTGTGTTTGTGTTTCTGGTGTGTGTGTGTGTGTGTGTTTCTGGTGTGTGTGTGTGTGTGTGTTTGTTTTGGTGTGTATGCATATTTGTTTCTGGGTGTCTGTGTATGTGTTTCTCCGTGTTTGTGTGTATGTTTCTGGACTTGTGTGTGTGTTTCTGTGTGTGTGTGTGTCTGTGTGTCTGGGTATTGTGTGTGATTCTGGGGGTGGTTGTGTGTCTGTTTCTGGGTTTGTGTGTGTGTCTGCATTTGTGTGTATGTGTGTTTCTGGGTGTGTGTTTGTGTTTCCGTGTGTGTGTTTGTGTTTCTGGTGTGTGTGTGTGTTTCTGGGTGTGTGTGTGTGTGTGTGTATGTGTTTTTTTTTGGTGTGTGTGCAAGTCTGTTTCTGGGTGTCTGTGTATGTGTTTGTCTGTGTTTGCGGACAGTTTCTGGCTGTGTGTGAGTGCTTCTGAGTGTGTGTGTATGTGTATGTGTGTGTGTTTCTGTGTGTGGGTGGGTGTGTTTCTGGGTGTGTATGTGTGTTTCTGGTTGTGTGTGTGAGTGTCTGGGTGTCTGTGTTTATTTTTGGGGTGGTGTTTGTTTCTCGGTGTGTCTGTGTGTTTCTGGGTTTGTGTTTCTGGGTGTGTGTGTGCTTTTTGTTGTGTGTGTGTATGTTTTTCTCCTTGTTTGTGTGTATGCTTTTGGGTTTGTGTGTGTGCTTCTGTGTGTGTGCATGTGTGTGTGTGTGTGTGTGTGTGTGTTTGTGTGTGTATGTGTGTGTGTGTGTGTGTGTGTGTGTCTGTGTGTGTATATATATCTGGCGGGTGGTGTTTCTGGGGGTGGCTGTGTGTGTTTCCGGCTGTGTGTGTGTGTTGCTGACTGTGTGTGTGTGTGCTTCAGGGCAGGAGTGTGTTTTAGTGTTTCTGGCCGGGTGTGTGTTTCTGTTTCAGTGTGTGCATGTGTTTATGGCTGGGTGTGTGTGTTTCTGGGTGTGTATGTGTGTTTCTGGTTGTGTGTGTGTGTTTCTGCGTGTGTGTGATTGTTCCTTGGTGTGTGTTTGTGTGTGTGTTTCTGGTTGTGCGTTTGTGTGTGTGTTTCTGGGTTTGTGTCTGTGTGTGTGTGTTTCTGGGTTTGTGTCTATGTGTGTGTGTTTCTGGTTGTGTGTGTGTGCGTGTTTCTTGGTCTGTGTTGTGTGTTTCTCTGGTTGTGTGTTTCTGTGTCTGTATGTGTATGTGTGTGTGTTTCTCCATATTTGTGTGTGTGTTTCTGGGTTTGTGTGTGTTTCTGCTTTTGTGTGTATGTGTGTTTCTGGGTGTGTGTTTGTGTTTCTGTGTGTGTGTTTGTGTTTCTGGTGTGTGTGTGTGTGTGTGTGTGTTTTTCTGGTGTGTGTGTGTGTGTGTGTGTGTTTTTTTTTGTGTGTATGCATGTCTGTTTCTGGGTGTCTGTGTATGTGTTTCTCCGTGTTTGTGTGTATGTTTCTGGACTTGTGTGTGTGTTTCCGTGTGTGTGTGTGTCTGTGTGTCTGGGGTTGTGTGTGATTCTGGGGGTGGTTGTGTGTGTTTCTGGCTGTGCGTGAGTGTTTCTGAGTGTGTGTGTATGTGTATGTGTGTGTGTTTCTGTGTGTGGGTGGATGTGTTTCTGGGTGTGTATGTGTGTTTCTGGTTCTGTGCGTGTGTTTCTGCATGTGTGTGATTGTTCCTTGTTGTGTGTTTGTGCGTATGTTTCTGGGTCTGTGTTTGTGTGTGTGTTTCTGTGTATGTGTCTGTGGGTGAGTTCCTGTGTGTGTGTGTGTGTGTGTGTGTGTGTGCTTCTGGCTGTGGGTGTGTGTGTGTGCATGTTTGTGTGTGTGCATTTCTGGGTGTGTGTGTGTGTTTCTGGTTGTGTGTGTGAGTTGCTGGATGTCTGTGTTTATTTCTGGGAGGGATATTTGTTTCTCGTTGTGTCTGTGTGCTTCTGGCTGTGGGTGTGTGTGTGCATGTTTGTGTGTGTGCATTTCTGGGTGTGTGTGTGTGTTTCTGGGTGTGTGTGTGTTTCTGCGTGTGTGTGATTGTTCCTTGGTGTGTGTTTGTGTGTGTGTTTCTGGGTCTGTGTTTGTGTGTGTGTTTCTGGGTGTCTGTGTGATTGTTTCTCCGTATTTGTGTCTTTGTTTCTGGGTTGTGTATGTGTGTGTTTCTGTGTGTGAGCATGTATGCTGGTTCTGGGTGTGTAAGTGTGTTTCTGGTAGTGTGTGTGTTTTACTGGGTGCGTGTGTGTGTGTTTCTGGGTGTATGTTTGTGTCTGTGTTTCTTGGTGTGTGTGTGTGTGTGTGTGTGTGTGTGTGTGTGCGTGTGTGTGTGTGTTTGTGTGTTTCTGTGTGTGTATGTGTGTTTCTGATTGCTTGTGTGTGATTCTGATGTGAGTGTGTTTCTGGGTGTGTATTTGTTTCTGTGAGTGTGTGTGTTTTTTCGTGTGTGTGTATGTGTTTCTCCATGTTTGTGTGTATGTTTCTGGGTTTGTGTGTGTCTTTCTGTGTGTGGGCGTGTATATGTCTGGGGGTGTGTGTGTATCTGGGGGTGGTTGTGTGTGTTACTGGCTGCGTGATTGTGTTTCTGAGTGTGTATGTGTCTGCGTGTGTGTGTTTCTGTGTGTGTTTTTCTGGGTGTGTGTGTTTCTGGGTGTGTGTGTGTGTTTATCTTTCTGGATGGTGGTGTGTATTTATGTTTCTGGATGTTTCTGGGATTGTGTTTGTTTCTGGATGTGTGTGTGCTTTTTGGTGTGTGTGTGTGTATGCGTTTCTCCATGATTGTGTGTATGTTTCTGGGTTTGTGTGTGTGTTTCTGTGTGTGTGTGTGTGTGTGTGGATGAGTGTGTGTGTATGTGTATGTGTCTGGGGAGGTGTGTTTCTGGGGGTGGTTGTGTGTGTTTCTGGCTGTGTGTGCGTGTTTCTGACTCTGTGTGTGTGTGTGTTTGTGTGCTTCAGGGCAGGAGTGTGTTTGAGTGTTTCTGGGCAGGTGTGTGTTTCTGTTTGGGTGTGTGGGTGTGTTTGTGGCTGGGTATGTGAGTTTGTGGGTGTGTATGTGTGTTTCTGGTTGTGTGTGTTTGTTTCTGTGTGTGTGTGTGTTTTTTGGGGTGTGTGTATTGATTCTCCGTGTTTGTGTGTATGTTTACGGATTTGTGTGTGTGTTGCTGTGTGTGTGTGTGTGTGTGTGTGTGTTTCTGGGTGCGTGTGTGTGTGTGTTTCTGTGTGTGTATGTGTCTGGGTGTGTGTGTGTTTCTCGGGGTGGTTGTGTGTGTTTCTGGCTGTGTGTGTGTGTGTTTCTGAGTGAGTGTGTGTGTGTGAGTGTGTGTCTGTGTGTGTTTCTGTGTGCATGTGTGTTTCTGTGTGTGTGTGTGTGTGTTTATGTTTCTGGATGGTGGTGTGCGTTTACGTTTCTGGATGTGCATGTGTGTGTGTTTCTGGGTGTGTGTGTGTTCCCGGATGGGCGTGTGTGTGTGTGTGCTTGTGTTTCATTGTGTATGTGTGTTTCTGGGCGTG
>JANJGN010000021.1:20949238-20954238 GCA_026770705.1 Isurus oxyrinchus
CTCCGTATATGTGCACGTGTTTCTGGATTTCTGAGTGTTTCTGCGTTTGTCTGTATGTGTGTTTCAGTGTGTGTATGTGTGTGTTTCTGGGTCTGTGTTTGTGTGTGTGTTTCTGTGTATGTGTCTGTGGGTGGGTTCCTGTGTGCGTGTGTGTGCTTCTGGCTGTGTGAGTGTGTGTGCATGTGTGTGTGTGTGTTTGTGTGTGTGTATTTCTGGGTGTGTGTGTTTGTTTCTGGTTGTGTGTGTGTGTTTCTCTATGTGTGTGATTGTTCCTTGGTGTGTGTTTGTGTGTGTGTTTCTGGTCTGTGTTTGTGTGTGTGTTTCTTGGTGTGTGTGTGTTTCTGGGTGTTTGTGTGTGTGTTTCTGGGAGTCAGTGTGATTGTTTCTCCGTATTTGTGTCTTTGTTTCTCGGTGTGTGTGTGTGTGTGTGTGTGTGTCTGTGTGTGTGTGTGTGTGTGTGTGTGTGTGTGTGTGTGTGTGTGTGTGTGTGTGTTTGTTTCTGGATGTGTAAGTGTGTTTCTGGTAGAGTGTGTAATTTTCTGTGTGTGTGTGTGTTTGTGTGTGTGTGTGTGTTTCTGGGTGTGCATTTGTTTCTCTGAGTGTGTGTGTTTTTTGGTGTGTGTGTATGTGTTTCTCGATGTTTGTGTGTATGTTTCTGGGTTTGTGTATGTCTTTTTGTGCGTGTGCGTGTATGTGTCTGGGGGTGTGTGTGTTTCTGGGGATGGTTGTGTGTGTTTCTGGATGTGTGTGAGTGTTTCTGGGTGTGTGTGTGTGTGTGAGTGTGTGTGTCTGTGTGTGTTTCTGTGTGTGTGTGTTTCTGGGTGTGTGTGTGTGTGTTTATGTTTCTGGATGGCGGCGTGTGTTTACGTTTCTGGATGTGTGTGTGTGTGTGTTTCTGAGTGTGTGTGTGTTTCTGGGTGGGTTTTTGTGTGTGTGTGTGTGCGTGTGTGTGTGTGTGTGTGTGTGTGTGTGTGTGTTTCTGTGTGTCTGTGTGTTTCTGGGTGTGTGTGTGTGTTTATGTTTCTGGATGGTGGTGTGTGTTTATGTTTCTGGATGCGCGTGTGTGTGTGTTTCTGGTTGTGTGTGTGTGTTTCTGGGTGGCCGTCTGTGTGTATTTCAGGATGTGTGTGCTTCTGTGTTTTTCTGGGTGTGTGTGTGTTTTTGTTTCTGGGTGTGTGTTTGTCTGTGTGTTTCTGGGTGTGCGTTTCTGGTTCTGTATTTGTGTGTGTGTTTCTGGGTTTGTGCTTTTGTGTGTGTTTCTGGGTGTGTGTGTGCGTGTTTCTGGGTCTGTGTTGTGTGTTTCTCTGGTTGTGTGTTTCTGTGTCTGTGTGTGTATGTGTGTGCGCGTTTCTCCGTATTTGTGTGTGTGTTTCTGGGTTTGATTGTGTTTCTGCATGTGTGTGTATGTGTGTGTCTGGGAGTGTGTGTGTGTTTCTGGGTGTGTGTTTGTGTTTCTGGTGCGTGTGTGCGTGTTTGTTTCTGGGTGCGTGTGTATGTATTTCTCCGTGTTTGCGTGTATGTTTCTGGATTTGTGTGTGTGTTTCTGTGTGTGTGTGTGTGTGTCTGTGTGTCTGGGGGTGGGTGTGTTTCTGGGGGTGGTTGTGTGTGTTTCTGGCTGTGTGTGAGTGTTTCTGAGTGTATGTGCGTGTATGTGTGTGTGTTTCTGTGTGTGGGTGGGTTTGTTTCTGGGGGTGTATGTGTGTTTCTGGTTGTGTGTGTGAGTTTCTGGGTGACTGAGTTGTGTGTTTTTCTGGGTGTGTGTTTGAGTGTGTGTTTCTGGGTTTGTGCGTGATTGTTTCTCCGTATTTGTGTACTTGTGTCTGGGTGTGTGTCTGTGTGTGTATGTGTTTCTGTGTGTACGTGTGTGTGTGTGTGTGTGTGTGTGTGTGTGTGTGTGTGTGTGTGTGTGTGTGTGTGTTTGTTTCTGGGTGTGTAAGTGTGTTTCTGGTTGTGTGTGTGTGTTTCTGGGTGTCTGTGTGTGTTACTGGTTGTCTCTGTGTTTTTCTGGTTGTGTGTTTGTGTGTTTCTGGGTGTACGTTTGTGTCTGTGATTCTCGGTTTGTGTGTGTTTGTATGTTTCTGTGTGTGTATATGTGTTTCTGGTGTGTGTGTGTTTCTGGGTGTGTGTTTGTTTCTGGGTGTGTGCGTGCTTTTTGGTGTGTGTGTGTATGTGTTTCTCCTTGTTTGTGTGTATGTTACTGGGTTTGTGTGTGTGTTTCTGTGTGTGTGTATGTGTGTATGTGTCTGGGGGTGTGTGTCTGGGTGTGGTTGTGTGTGTTTCTGGCTGTGAGCGTGTATTTCTGACTGTGTATGTGTGTGTGTGCTTCAGGGCAGGAGTGTGTTTGAGTGTTTCTGGCCGGGTGTGTGTTTCTGTTTCGTTTTGTGCATGTGTTTGTGGCTGGGTGTGTGTGTTTCTGGGTGTGTATTTGTGTTTCTGGTTGTGTGTGTTTCTGCGTGTGTGTGATTGTTCCTTGGTGTGTGTTTGTGTGTGTGTTTCTGGGTGTGTGTTTGTGTGTTTGTTTCTGTGTGTGTGTGTCTGTGGGTGGGTTCCTGTGTGTGTGTGTGCTTCTGGCTGTGTGTGTGTGTGCTTCAGGCTGTGTGTGTGTGTGTTTCGGTGTATTTGTTTCTGGGTGTGTGTGTGTGTGTGTGTGTGTGTGTGTGCTTCAGGGCAGGAGTGTGTTTGAGTGTTTCTGGCCGGGTGTGTGTTTCTGTTTCGGTGTGTGCATGTGTTTGTGGCTGGGTGTGTGTGTTTCTGGGTGTGTATTTGTGTTTCTGGTTGTGTGTGTTTCTGCGTGTGTGTGATTGTTCCTTGGTGTGTGTTTGTGTGTGTGTTTCTGGGTCTGTGTTTGTGTGTTTGTTTCTGTGTGTGCGTCTGTGGATGGGTTCCTGTGTGTGTGTGTGTGCTTCTGGCTGTGTGTGTGTGTGTGTGTGTGTGTGTGTGTGTGTGTGTGTGTGTGTGTGTGTGTGTGTGTGTGTGTGTGTGTGTGTGTGTTTCTGTGTATGTGTTTCTGGGTCTGTGTTTGTATGTGTGTTTCTTGGTGTGTGTGTGTGTTTCTCGGTGTGTTTGTGCGTCTTTCTGGGTCTGTGTTGTGTTTTTATCTGGGGGTGTGTTTGTCTGTTTGTTTCTGGGTGTCTGTGTGATTGTGTCTCCATATTTGTATCTTTGTTTCTGGGTGTGTGTGTATGTGTGTGTGTGTGTTTCTGTGTGTGTGTGTGTGTGTGTGTGTGTGTGTGTTTGTTTCTGGGTGTGTAAGTGTGTTTCTGGTTGTGTATGTGTGTTTCTGGGTGTCTGTGTGTGTTACTGGTTGTCTCTGTGTTTTTCTGGTTGTGTGTTTGTGTGTTTCTGGGTGTACGTTTGTGTCTGTGATTCTCGGTTTGTGTGTGTTTGTATGTTTCTGTGTGTGTATATGTGTTTCTGGTGTGTGTGTGTTTCTGGGTGTGTGCCTGTTTCTGGGTGTGTGTGTGCTTTTTGGTGTGTGTGTGTATGTGTTTCTCCTTGTTTGTGTGTATGTTTCTGGGTTTGTGTGTGTGTTTCTGTGTGTGTGTATGTGTGTATGTGTCTGGGGGTGTGTTTCTGGGTGTGGTTGTGTGTGTTTCTGACTGTGAGCGTGTATTTCTGACTGTGTATGTGTGTGTGTGCTTCAGGGCAGGAGTGTGTTTGAGTGTTTCTGGCCGGGTGTGTGTTTCTGTTTCGTTTTGTGCATGTGTTTGTGGCTGGGTGTGTGTGTTTCTGGGTGTGTATTTGTGTTTCTGGTTGTGTGTGTTTCAGCGTGTGTGTGATTGTTCCTTGGTGTGTGTTTGTGTGTGTGTTTCTGGGTCTGTGTTTGTGTGTTTGTTTCTGTGTGTGTGTCTTTGGGTGGGTTCCTGTGTGTGTGTGTGCTTCTGGCTGTGTGTGTGTGTGCTTCAGGCTGTGTGTGTGTGTGTTTCGGTGTATTTGTTTCTGGGTGTGTGTGTGTGTGTGTGCTTCAGGGTAGGAGTGTGTTTGAGTGTTTCTGGCCGGGTGTGTGTTTCTGTTTCGGTGTGTGCATGTGTTTGTGGCTGGGTGTGTGTGTTTCTGGGTGTGTATTTGTGTTTCTGGTTGTGTGTGTTTCTGCGTGTGTGTGATTGTTCCTTGGTGTGTGTTTGTGTGTGTGTTTCTGGGTCTGTGTTTGTGTGTTTGTTCCTGTGTGTGTGTCTGTGGATGGGTTCCTGTGTGTGGGTGTGTGCTTCTGGCTGTGTGTGTGTGTGTGTGTGTGTGTGTGTGTGTGTGTGTGTGTGTGTGTGTGTGTGTGTGTGTGTGTGTGTGTGTGTGTGTGTGTGTGTGTGTTTCTGTGTATGTGTTTCTGGCTGTGTGTGTGTGTTTCTGCATGTGTGTGATTGTTCCTTATTGTGTGTTTGTGTGTGTGTTTCTGGGTCTGTGTTTGTATGTGTGTTTCTTGGTGTGTGTGTGTGTTTCTGGGTGTGTTTGTGCGTCTTTCTGGGTCTGTGTTGTGTTTTTATCTGGGGGTGTGTTTGTCTGTTTGTTTCTGGGTGTCTGTGTGATTGTGTCTCCGTATTTGTATCTTTGTTTCTGGGTGTGGTTGTATGTGTGTGTGTGTGTGTGTGTGTGTGTGTGTGTGTGTGTGTGTGTGTGTGTGTGTGTGTTTGTTTCTGGGCGTGTAAGTGTGTTTCTGGTAGTGTGTGTGTTTTTCTGGGTTTGTGTGTGTGTGTTTCTGGGTGAATGTTTGTGACGGTGACTCTCGGTGTGTGTGTGTGTCTGTGTGTCTGTGTGTGTGTGTTTGTGTGTTTCTGTGTGTTAATGTCTGTTTCTGGTTCTGTGTGTGTGATTCTGGTGTGTGTGTGTTTCTAGGTGTGTGTTTGTTTCTGTGTGTGTGTGTTTTTTGGTGTGTGTGTGTGTATGTGCTTTTCTGTGTTTGTTTGTATGTTTCTGGGTTTATGTGTGTGTTTCTGTGTGTGTGCATGTATGTCTCTGGGGTGTGTGTGTTTCTGGGGATGGTTGTTTGTGTTTCTAGCTGCGTGTGT
>JANJGN010000021.1:20956738-20966738 GCA_026770705.1 Isurus oxyrinchus
CTGTGTATGTGTCTGTGGGTGGGTTCCTGTGTGCGTGTGTGTGCTTCTGGCTGTGTGAGTGTGTGTGCATGTGTGTGTGTGTGTTTGTGTGTGTGTATTTCTGGGTGTGTGTGTTTGTTTCTGGTTGTGTGTGTGTGTTTCTCTATGTGTGTGATTGTTCCTTGGTGTGTGTTTGTGTGTGTGTTTCTGGTCTGTGTTTGTGTGTGTGTTTCTTGGTGTGTGTGTGTTTCTGGGTGTTTGTGTGTGTGTTTCTGGGAGTCAGTGTGATTGTTTCTCTGTATTTGTGTCTTTGTTTCTCGGTGTGTGTGTGAGTGTGTGTGTGTGTGTGTGTGTGTGTGTGTGTGTGTGTGTGTGTTTGTTTCTGGATGTGTAAGTGTGTTTCTGGTAGAGTGTGTAATTTTCTGTGTGTGTGTGTGTTTGTGTGTGTGTGTGTGTGTGTGTGTGTTTCTGGGTGTGCATTTGTTTCTCTGAGTGTGTGTGTTTTTTGGTGTGTGTGTGTATGTGTTTCTCCATGTTTGTGTGTATGTTTCTGGGTTTGTGTATGTCTTTTTGTGCGTGTGCGTGTATGTGTCTGGGGGGGTGTGTGTTTCTGGGGATGGTTGTGTGTGTTTCTGGATGTGTGTGAGTGTTTCTGGGTGTGTGTGTGTGTGTGTGTGTGTGTGTGTGAGTGTGTGTCTGTGTGTGTTTCTGTGTGTGTGTGTTTCTGGGTGTGTGTGTCTGTGTTTATGTTTCTGGATGGCGGCGTGTGTTTACGTTTCTGGATGTGTGTGTGTGTGTGTTTCTGAGTGTGTGTGTGTTTCTGGGTGGGTTTTTGTGTGTGTGTGTGTGCGTGTGTGTGTGTGTGTGTGTGTGTGTTTCTGTGTGTCTGTGTGTTTCTGGGTGTGTGTGTGTGTTTATGTTTCTGGATGGTGGTGTGTGTTTATGTTTCTGGATGTGCGTGTGTGTGTGTTTCTGGTTGTGTGTGTGTGTTTCTGAGTGGCCGTCTGTGTGTATTTCAGGATGTGTGTGCTTCTGTGTTTTTCTGGGTGTGTTTGTGTTTATGTTTCTGGGTGTGTGTTTGTCTGTGTGTTTCTGGGTGTGCGTTTCTGGTTCTGTATTTGTGTGTGTGTTTCTGGGTTTGTGCTTTTGTGTGTGTTTCTGGGTGTGTGTGTGCGTGTTTCTGGGTCTGTGTTGTGTGTTTCTCTGGTTGTGTGTTTCTGTGTCTGTGTGTGTATGTGTGTGCGTGTTTCTCCGTATTTGTGTGTGTGTTTCTGGGTTTGATTGTGTTTCTGCATGTGTGTGTATGTGTGTGTCTGGGTGTGTGTGTGTGTTTCTGGGTGTGTGTTTGTGTTTCTGGTGCGTGTGTGCGTGTTTGTTTCTGGGTGCGTGTGTATGTATTTCTCCGTGTTTGCGTGTATGTTTCTGGATTTGTGTGTGTGTTTCTGTGTGTGTGTGTGTGTGTGTCTGTGTGTCTGGGGGTGGGTGTGTTTCTGGGGGTGGTTGTGTGTGTTTCTGGCTGTGTGTGAGTGTTTCTGAGTGTATGTGCGTGTATGTGTGTGTGTTTCTGTGTGTGGGTGGGTTTGTTTCTGGGTGTGTATGTGTGTTTCTGGTTGTGTGTGTGAGTTTCTGGGTGTCTGAGTTATGTGTTTTTCTGGGTGTGTGTTTGTGTGTGTGTTTCTGGGTTTGTGCGTGATTGTTTCTCCGTATTTGTGTACTTGTGTCTGGGTGTGTGTCTGTGTGTGTATGTGTTTCTGTGTGTACGTGTGTGTGTGTGTGTGTGTGTGTGTGTGTTTGTTTCTGGGTGTGTAATTGTGTTTCTGGTTGTGTGTGTGTGTTTCTGGGTGTCTGTGTGTGTTACTGGTTGTCTCTGTGTTTTTCTGGTTGTGTGTTTGTGTGTTTCTGGGTGTACGTTTGTGTCTGTGATTCTCGGTTTGTGTGTGTTTGTATGTTTCTGTGTGTGTATATGTGTTTCTGGTGTGTGTGTGTTTCTGGGTGTGTGTTTGTTTCTGGGTGTGTGCGTGCTTTTTGGTGTGTGTGTGTATGTGTTTCTCCTTGTTTGTGTGTATGTTACTGGGTTTGTGTGTGTGTTTCTGTGTGTGTGTATGTGTGTATGTGTCTGGGGGTGTGTTTCTGGGTGTGGTTGTGTGTGTTTCTGGCTGTGAGCGTGTATTTCTGACTGTGTATGTGTGTGTGTGCTTCAGGGCAGGAGTGTGTTTGAGTGTTTCTGGCCGGGTGTGTGTTTCTGTTTCATTTTGTGCATGTGTTTGTGGCTGGGTGTGTGTGTTTCTGTGTGTGTATTTGTGTTTCTGGTTGTGTGTGTTTCTGCGTGTGTGTGATTGTTCCTTGGTGTGTGTTTGTGTGTGTGTTTCTGGGTGTGTGTTTGTGTGTTTGTTTCTGTGTGTGTGTGTCTGTGGGTGGGTTCCTGTGTGTGTGTGTGCTTCTGGCTGTGTGTGTGTGTGCTTCTGGCTGTGTGTGTGTGTGTTTCGGTGTATTTGTTTCTGGGTGTGTGTGTGTGTGTGTGTGTGTGCTTCAGGGCAGGAGTGTGTTTGAGTGTTTCTGGCCGGGTGTGTGTTTCTGTTTCGGTGTGTGCATGTGTTTGTGGCTGGGTGTGTGTGTTTCTGGGTGTGTATTTGTGTTTCTGGTTGTGTGTGTTTCTGCGTGTGTGTGATTGTTCCTTGGTGTGTGTTTGTGTGTGTGTTTCTGGGTCTGTGTTTGTGTGTTTGTTTCTGTGTGTGTGTCTGTGGATGGGTTCCTGTGTGTGTGTGTGTGCTTCTGGCTGTGTGTGTGTGTGTGTGTGTGTGTGTGTGTGTGTGTGTGTGTGTGTGTGTGTGTGTGTGTTTCTGTGTATGTGTTTCTGGGTCTGTGTTTGTATGTGTGTTTCTTGGTGTGTGTGTGTGTTTCTCGGTGTGTTTGTGCGTCTTTCTGGGTCTGTGTTGTGTTTTTATCTGGGGGTGTGTTTGTCTGTTTGTTTCTGGGTGTCTGTGTGATTGTGTCTCCATATTTGTATCTTTGTTTCTGGGTGTGTGTGTATGTGTGTGTGTGTGTTTCTGTGTGTGTGTGTGTGTGTGTGTGTGTGTGTTTGTTTCTGGGTGTGTAAGTGTGTTTCTGGTTGTGTATGTGTGTTTCTGGGTGTCTGTGTGTGTTACTGGTTGTCTCTGTGTTTTTCTGGTTGTGTGTTTGTGTGTTTCTGGGTGTACGTTTGTGTCTGTGATTCTCGGTTTGTGTGTGTTTGTATGTTTCTGTGTGTGTATATGTGTTTCTGGTGTGTGTGTGTTTCTGGGTGTGTGCCTGTTTCTGGGTGTGCGTGTGCTTTTTGGTGTGTGTGTGTATGTGTTTCTCCTTGTTTGTGTGTATGTTTCTGGGTTTGTGCGTGTGTTTCTGTGTGTGTGTATGTGTGTATGTGTCTGGGGGTGTGTTTCTGGGTGTGGTTGTGTGTGTTTCTGGCTGTGAGCGTGTATTTCTGACTGTGTATGTGTGTGTGTGCTTCAGGGCAGGAGTGTGTTTGAGTGTTTCTGGCCGGGTGTGTGTTTCTGTTTCGTTTTGTGCATGTGTTTGTGGCTGGGTGTGTGTGTTTCTGGGTGTGTATTTGTGTTTCTGGTTGTGTGTGTTTCTGCGTGTGTGTGATTGTTCCTTGGTGTGTGTTTGTGTGTGTGTTTCTGGGTCTGTGTTTGTGTGTTTGTTTCTGTGTGTGTGTCTGTGGATGGGTTCCTGTGTGTGTGTGTGTGCTTCTGGCTGTGTGTGTGTGTGTGTGTGTGTGTGTGTGTGTGTGTGTGTGTGTGTGTGTGTGTGTGTGTGTGTGTGTGTGTGTGTGTGTGTGTGTGTGTGTGTGTTTCTGTGTATGTGTTTCTGGGTCTGTGTTTGTATGTGTGTTTCTTGGTGTGTGTGTGTGTTTCTCGGTGTGTTTGTGCGTCTTTCTGGGTCTGTGTTGTGTTTTTATCTGGGGGTGTGTTTGTCTGTTTGTTTCTGGGTGTCTGTGTGATTGTGTCTCCATATTTGTATCTTTGTTTCTGGGTGTGTGTGTATGTGTGTGTGTGTGTTTCTGTGTGTGTGTGTGTGTGTGTGTGTGTGTTTGTTTCTGGGTGTGTAAGTGTGTTTCTGGTTGTGTATGTGTGTTTCTGGGTGTCTGTGTGTGTTACTGGTTGTCTCTGTGTTTTTCTGGTTGTGTGTTTGTGTGTTTCTGGGTGTACGTTTGTGTCTGTGATTCTCGGTTTGTGTGTGTTTGTATGTTTCTGTGTGTGTATATGTGTTTCTGGTGTGTGTGTGTTTCTGGGTGTGTGCCTGTTTCTGGGTGTGTGTGTGCTTTTTGGTGTGTGTGTGTATGTGTTTCTCCTTGTTTGTGTGTATGTTTCTGGGTTTGTGCGTGTGTTTCTGTGTGTGTGTATGTGTGTATGTGTCTGGGGGTGTGTTTCTGGGTGTGGTTGTGTGTGTTTCTGGCTGTGAGCGTGTATTTCTGACTGTGTATGTGTGTGTGTGCTTCAGGGCAGGAGTGTGTTTGAGTGTTTCTGGCCGGGTGTGTGTTTCTGTTTCGTTTTGTGCATGTGTTTGTGGCTGGGTGTGTGTGTTTCTGGGTGTGTATTTGTGTTTCTGGTTGTGTGTGTTTCTGCGTGTGTGTGATTGTTCCTTGGTGTGTGTTTGTGTGTGTGTTTCTGGGTCTGTGTTTGTGTGTTTGTTTCTGTGTGTGTGTCTTTGGGTGGGTTCCTGTGTGTGTGTGTGCTTCTGGCTGTGTGTGTGTGTGCTTCAGGCTGTGTGTGTGTGTGTTTCGGTGTATTTGTTTCTGGGTGTGTGTGTGTGTGTGTGCTTCAGGGTAGGAGTGTGTTTGAGTGTTTCTGGCCGGGTGTGTGTTTCTGTTTCGGTGTGTGCATGTGTTTGTGGCTGGGTGTGTGTGTTTCTGGGTGTGTATTTGTGTTTCTGGTTGTGTGTGTTTCTGCGTGTGTGTGATTGTTCCTTGGTGTGTGTTTGTGTGTGTGTTTCTGGGTCTGTGTTTGTGTGTTTGTTCCTGTGTGTGTGTCTGTGGATGGGTTCCTGTGTGTGGGTGTGTGCTTCTGGCTGTGTGTGTGTGTGTGTGTGTGTGTGTGTGTGTGTGTGTGTGTGTGTGTGTGTGTGTGTGTGTGTGTGTGTGTGTGTGTGTGTGTGTGTTTCTGTGTATGTGTTTCTGGTTGTGTGTGTGTGTGTGTTTCTGGCTGTGTGTGTGTGTTTCTGCATGTGTGTGATTGTTCCTTATTGTGTGTTTGTGTGTGTGTTTCTGGGTCTGTGTTTGTATGTGTGTTTCTTGGTGTGTGTGTGTGTTTCTGGGTGTGTTTGTGCGTCTTTCTGGGTCTGTGTTGTGTTTTTATCTGGGGGTGTGTTTGTCTGTTTGTTTCTGGGTGTCTGTGTGATTGTGTCTCCGTATTTGTATCTTTGTTTCTGGGTGTGGTTGTATGTGTGTGTGTGTGTTTCTGTGCGTGTGTGTGTGTGTGTGTGTGTGTGTGTGTGTGTGTGTGTGTGTGTGTGTGTGTGTGTGTGTGTGTGTGTGTGTTTGTTTCTGGGCGTGTAAGTGTGTTTCTGGTAGTGTGTGTGTTTTTCTGGGTTTGTGTGTGTGTGTTTCTGGGTGAATGTTTGTGACGGTGACTCTCGGTGTGTGTGTGTGTCTGTGTGTCTGTGTGTGTGTGTTTGTGTGTTTCTGTGTGTTAATGTCTGTTTCTGGTTCTGTGTGTGTGATTCTGGTGTGTGTGTGTTTCTAGGTGTGTGTTTGTTTCTGTGTGTGTGTGTTTTTTGGTGTGTGTGTATGTGCTTTTCTGTGTTTGTTTGTATGTTTCTGGGTTTATGTCTGTGTTTCTGTGTGTGTGCATGTATGTCTCTGGGGTGTGTGTGTTTCTGGGGATGGTTGTTTGTGTTTCTAGCTGCGTGTGTGTGTTTCTGAATGTGTATGTGAGTGTGTGTGTTTCTGGTTGTGTGTGTGTGCGTGTGTGTGTGTGAGTGTGTGTGTGTGTGTGTTTGTGTGTGTGTGTGTGTGTTTCTGTATGTGTTTCTGTGTGTGTGTGTGTGTTTCTGGGTGTGTGTGTGTTTATGTTTCTGGTTGGTGGTGTGTGTTTACGTTTCTGGATGTTTCTGGGTGTTTGTTTGTTTATGGGTGTGTGTATGCTTTTTGGTGTGTGTGTATGCGTTTCTCCATGTTTGTGTGCATGTTTCTGGGTTGTGTGTGGTTCTGCGTGTGTGTGTGTGTGTGTGTGTTTCTGGGTGTGTGTGTGTTTCTGGGTGTGTATTTGTGTTTCTGGTGTGAGTGTGCGTGTCTGTTTCTAGGTGTGTGTGTATATGTTTCTCCGTGTTTGTGTTTATGTCTCCGGATTTGTGTGTGTGTGTTTCTGTGTGTGTGTGTGTGTGTGTGTGTGTGTGTGTGTGTGTGTGTGTGTGTGTGTGTGTGTGTGTGTGTGTGTCTGTGTGTCTGGGGGTGGGTGTGTTTCTGAGGGTGGTTGTGTATGTTTCTGGCTGTGTGTGAGTGTTTCTGAGTGTGTGTGTCTGTGTATGTGTGTGTGTTTCTGTGTGTGGGTGGGTGTGTTTCTGGGTGTGTATGTGTGTTTCTGCTTGTGTGTGTGAGTTTCTGGGGGTGTGTGTTGTGTTTTTCTGGGTGTGTATTTGCGTGTGTGTTTCTGGGTGTGTGTGTGATTGTTTCTCCGTCTTTGTGTTTTTGTGTCTGAGTGTATGTGTGTGTGTATGTGTTTCTGTGTGTATGTGGGTGTGTGTGTGTGTGTGTTTGTTTCTGGGTTTGTACGTGTGTTTCTGGTTGTGTGTGTGTGTTGCTGGGTGTGTGTGTGTGTGTTTCTGGTTGTCTGTTTTTCTGGGTGTGTGTGTGTATGTTTATGGGTGTATGTTTGTGTCTGTGATTCTCGGTGTGTGTGTGTGCATTTGTATGTTTCTGTGTGTGTATATGTGTTTCTGGTGTGTGTGTGTTTCTGGGTGTGTGTTTGTTTCTGTGTGTGTGTTTGCTTTTTTGTGTGTGTCTATGTGTTTCTCCGTGTTTGTGTGTATGTTTCTGGATTTGTGTGTGTGTTTCTGTGTGTGTGTATGTGTGTCTGTGTGTGTATGTGTCTGGGGGTGGGTGTGTTTCTAGGGGTGGTTGTGTGTGTTTCTGGCTGTGTGTGAGTGTTTCTGAGTGTGTGTTTGTGTGTGTATGTGTCTATGTTTCTGGGTGTGTGTGTGTGTGTGTGTTTCTGGTTGTCTGTGTGTGTTTCTGGGTGTGGGTGTGTGTGTTTCTGGGTGTGTGTTGTGTGTTTTTCTGGGTTTGTGTTTGTGTGTGTGTTTCTGGGTGTGTGTGTGATTGTTTCTCCATATTTGTGTATTTGTGTCTGGGTGTGTGTGTGTGTATGTATGTGTTTCTGTGTGTATGTGTGGGTGTGTGTGTGTGTTTGTTCCTGGGTGTGTAAGTGTGTTTCTGGTTGTGTGTGTGTGTTTCTGGGTGTGTGTCTGTGTTTCTGGTTGTGCGTGCGTTTTTCTGGGTGTGTGTGTGTGTGTTTCTGTGAGTACATTTGTGTCTGTAATCCTCGGTGTGTGTGTGTGTTTGTGTATTTCTGTGTGTGGATATGTGTTTCTCGTGTGTGTGTGTTTCTGGGTGTGTGTGTGTGTTTATGTTTCTGGATGGTGGTGTGTGTTTATATTTCTGGATGCGCGTGTGTGTGTGTTTCTGGGTGTCTGTGTGATTGTTTCTCTGTATTTGTGTCTTTGTTTCTGGGTGTGTGTGTGTGTGTCTTTCTGTGTGTGTGCATGTGTGTTTGTTTCTGGGTGTGTAAGTGTGTTTCTGGTAGTGTGTGTGTTTTGCTGTTTGTGTGTGTGTGTTTCTGCGTGTATGTTTTTGTCTGTGATTCTCGGTGTGTGTGTGTGTGTGTGTGTGTGTGTGTGTGTGTGTGTGTGTTTGTGTGTTTGTGTGTGTGTATGTGTGTTTCTGATTGTGTGTGTGTGTGTTTCTGGGTGTGTGTTTGTTTCTGGGTGTGTGCGTGCTTTTTGGTGTGTGTGTGTATGTGTTTCTGGGTTTGTGTTTGTGTGTTTCTGGGTCTGTGTTTTGTGTTTCTCTGGTTGTGTGTTTCGGTGTCTGTGTCTGTATGTGTGAGGGTGTGTTTCTCCGTATATGTGCACGTGTTTCTGGGTTTCTGAGTGTTTCTGCGTTTGTCTGTATGTGTGTTTCAGTGTGTGTATGTGTGTGTTTCTGGGTCTGTGTTTGTGTGTGTGTTTCTGTGTATGTGTCTGTGGGTGGGTTCCTGTGTGCGTGTGTGTGCTTCTGGCTGTGTGAGTGTGTGTGCATGTGTGTGTGTGTGTTTGTGTGTGTGTATTTCTGGGTGTGTGTGTTTGTTTCTGGTTGTGTGTGTGTGTTTCTCTATGTGTGTGATTGTTCCTTGGTGTGTGTTTGTGTGTGTGTTTCTGGTCTGTGTTTGTGTGTGTGTTTCTTGGTGTGTGTGTGTTTCTGGGTGTTTGTGTGTGTGTTTCTGGGAGTCAGTGTGATTGTTTCTCTGTATTTGTGTCTTTGTTTCTCGGTGTGTGTGTGAGTGTGTGTGTGTGTGTGTGTGTGTGTGTGTGTGTGTGTGTGTGTGTGTGTGTGTGTGTGTGTGTGTGTGTGTGTGTGTTTGTTTCTGGATGTGTAAGTGTGTTTCTGGTAGAGTGTGTAATTTTCTGTGTGTGTGTGTGTTTGTGTGTGTGTGTGTGTGTGTGTGTGTGTGTTTCTGGGTGTGCATTTGTTTCTCTGAGTGTGTGTGTTTTTTGGTGTGTGTGTGTATGTGTTTCTCCATGTTTGTGTGTATGTTTCTGGGTTTGTGTATGTCTTTTTGTGCGTGTGCGTGTATGTGTCTGGGGGGGTATGTGTTTCTGGGGATGGTTGTTGTGTGTTTCTGGATGTGTGTGAGTGTTTCTGGGTGTGTGTGTGTGTGTGTGTGTGTGTGAGTGTGTGTCTGTGTGTGTTTCTGTGTGTGTGTGTTTCTGTGTGTGTGTGTGTGTGTGTGTTATGTTTCTGGATGGCGGCGTGTGTTTACGTTTCTGGATGTGTGTGTGTGTGTGTGTTTCTGAGTGTGTGTGTGTTTCTGGGTGGGTTTTTGTGTGTGTGTGTGCGCGTGTGTGTGTGTGTGTGTGTGTGTTTCTGTGTGTCTGTGTGTTTCTGGGTGTGTGTGTGTGTTTATGTTTCTGGATGGTGGTGTGTGTTTATGTTTCTGGGTGTGTGTGTGCGTGTTTCTGGGTCTGTGTTGTGTGTTTCTCTGGTTGTGTGTTTCTGTGTCTGTGTGTGTATGTGTGTGCGTGTTTCTCCGTATTTGTGTGTGTGTTTCTGGGTTTGATTGTGTTTCTGCATGTGTGTGTATGTGTGTGTCTGGGTGTGTGTGTGTGTTTCTGGGTGTGTGTTTGTGTTTCTGGTGCGTGTGTGCGTGTTTGTTTCTGGGTGCGTGTGTATGTATTTCTCCGTGTTTGCGTGTATGTTTCTGGATTTGTGTGTGTGTTTCTGTGTGTGTGTGTGTGTGTCTGTGTGTCTGGGGGTGGGTGTGTTTCTGGGGGTGGTTGTGTGTGTTTCTGGCTGTGTGTGAGTGTTTCTGAGTGTATGTGCGTGTATGTGTGTGTGTTTCTGTGTGTGGGTGGGTTTGTTTCTGGGTGTGTATGTGTGTTTCCGGTTGTGTGTGTGAGTTTCTGGGTGTCTGAGTTGTGTGTTTTTCTGGGTGTGTGTTTGTGTGTGTGTTTCTGGGTTTGTGTGTGATTGTTTCTCCGTATTTGTATACTTGTGTCTGGGTGTGTGTCTGTGTGTGTATGTGTTTCTGTGTGTACGTGTGTGTGTGTGTGTGTGTGTGTGTGTGTGTTTATTTCTGGGTGTGTAAGTGTGTTTCTGGTTGTGTGTGTGTGTTTCTGGGTGTCTGTGTGTGTTTCTGGTTGTCTCTGTGTTTTTCTGGTTGTGTGTTTGTGTGTTTCTGGGTGTACGTTTGTGTCTGTGATTCTCGGTTTGTGTGTGTTTGTATGTTTCTGTGTGTGTATATGTGTTTCTGGTGTGTGTGTTTCTGGGTGTGTGTTTGTTTCTGGGTGT
>JANJGN010000021.1:20976738-20979238 GCA_026770705.1 Isurus oxyrinchus
GTCTGTGTTTGTGTGTGTGTTTCTGTGTATGTGTCTGTGGGTGGGTTCCTGTGTGCGTGTGTGTGCTTCTGGCTGTGTGAGTGTGTGTGCATGTGTGTGTGTGTGTTTGTGTGTGTGTATTTCTGGGTGTGTGTGTTTGTTTCTGGTTGTGTGTGTGTGTTTCTCTATGTGTGTGATTGTTCCTTGGTGTGTGTTTGTGTGTGTGTTTCTTGGTGTGTGTGTGTTTCTGGGTGTTTGTGTGTGTGTTTCTGTGAGTCAGTGTGATTGTTTCTCCGTATTTGTGTCTTTGTTTCTCGGTGTGTGTGTGTGTGTGTGTGTGTGTGTGTGTGTGTGTGTGTGTGTATGTGTGTGTGTGTGTGTGTGTGTGTGTGTTTGTGTGTGTGTGTGTGTGTTTGTTTCTGGATGTGTAAGTGTGTTTCTGGTAGAGTGTGTAATTTTCTGTGTGTGTGTGTGTTTGTGTGTGTGTGTGTGTGTGTGTTTCTGGGTGTGCATTTGTTTCTCTGAGTGTGTGTGTTTTTTGGTGTGTGTGTATGTGTTTCTCCATGTTTGTGTATGTCTTTTTGTGCGTGTGCGTGCATGTGTCTGGGGGTGTGTGTGTTTCTGGGGATGGTTGTGTGTGTTTCTGGATGTGTGTGAGTGTTTCTGGGTGTGTGTGTGTGTGTGTGTGTGTGTGAGTGTGTGTGTCTGTGTGTGTTTCTGTGTGTGTGTGTTTCTGGGTGTGTGTGTGTGTGTTTATGTTTCTGGATGGCGGCGTGTGTTTACGTTTCTGAATGTGTGTGTGTGTGTGTGTTTCTGAGTGTGTGTGTGTTTCTGGGTGGGTTTTTGTGTGTGTGTGTGTGCGTGTGTGTGTGTGTGTGTTTCTGTGTGTCTGTGTGTTTCTGGGTGTGTGTGTGTGTTTATGTTTCTGGATGGTGGTGTGTGTTTATGTTTCTGGATGTGCGTGTGTGTGTGTTTCTGGTTGTGTGTGTGTGTTTCTGGGTGGCCGTCTGTGTGTATTTCAGGATGTGTGTGCTTCTGTGTTTTTCTGGGTGTGTGTGTGTTTATGTTTCTGGGTGTGTGTTTGTCTGTGTGTTTCTGGGTGTGCGTTTCTGGTTCTGTATTTGTGTGTGTGTTTCTGGGTTTGTGCTTTTGTGTGTGTTTCTGGGTGTGTGTGTGCGTGTTTCTGGGTCTGTGTTGTGTGTTTCTCTGGTTGTGTGTTTCTGTGTCTGTGTGTGTATGTGTGTGCGTGTTTCTCCGTATTTGTGTGTGTGTTTCTGGGTTTGATTGTGTTTCTGCATGTGTGTGTATGTGTGTGTCTGGGTGTGTGTGTGTGTTTCTGGGTGTGTGTTTGTGTTTCTGGTGCGTGTGTGCGTGTTTGTTTCTGGCTGCGTGTGTATGTATTTCTCCGTGTTTGCGTGTATGTTTCTGGATTTGTGTATGTGTTTCTGTGTGTGTGTGTGTGTGTCTGTGTGTTTGGGGGTGGGTGTGTTTCTGGGGGTGGTTGCGTGTGTTTCTGGCTGTGTGTGAGTGTTTCTGAGTGTATGTGCGTGTATGTGTGTGTGTTTCTGTGTGTGGGTGGGTTTGTTTCTGGGTGTGTATGTGTGTTTCTGGTTGTGTGTGTGAGTTTCTGGGTGTCTGAGTTGTGTGTTTTTCTGGGTGTGTGTTTGTGTGTGTGTTTCTGGGTTTGTGTGTGATTGTTTCTCCGTATTTGTGTACTTGTGTCTGGGTGTGTGTCTGTGTGTGTAGGTGTTTCTGTGTGTACGTGTGTGTGTGTGTGTGTGTGTGTGTGTGTGTTTGTTTCTGGGTGTGTAAGTGTGTTTCTGGTTGTGTGTGTGTGTTTCTGGGTGTCTGTGTGTGTTTCTGGTTGTCTCTGTGTTTTTCTGGTTGTGTGTTTGTGTGTTTCTGGGTGTACGTTTGTGTCTGTGATTCTCGGTTTGTGTGTGTTTGTATGTTTCTGTGTGTGTATATGTGTTTCTGGTGTGTGTGTTTCTGGGTGTATGTTTGTTTCTGGGTGTGTGTGTGCTTTTTGGTGTGTGTGTGTATGTGTTTCTCCTTGTTTGTGTGTATGTTTCTGGGTTTGTGTGTGTGGTTCTGTGTGTGTGTATGTGTGTATGTGTCTGGGGGTGTGTTTCTGGGTGTGGTTGTGTGTGTTTCTGGCTGTGAGCGTGTGTTTCTGACTGTGTATGTGTGTGTGTGCTTCAGGGCAGGAGTGTGTTTGAGTGTTTCTGGCCGGGTGTGTGTTTCTGTTTCGTTTTGTGCATGTGTTTGTGGCTGGGTGTGTGTGTTTCTGGGTGTGTATTTGTGTTTCTGGTTGTTTGTGTTTCTGCGTGTGTGTGATTGTTCCTTGGTGTGTGTTTGTGTGTGTGTTTCTTGGTCTGTGTTTGTGTGTTTGTTTCTGTGTGTGTGTCTGTGGGTGGGTTCCTGTGTGTGTGTGTGCTTCTGGCTGTGTGTGTGTGTGTTTCGGTGTATTTGTTTCTGGGTGTGTGTGTGTGTGTGTGTGTGTGTGTGTGTGTGTGTGTGT
>JANJGN010000021.1:20986738-20989238 GCA_026770705.1 Isurus oxyrinchus
TTGTGTGTGTGTTTCTGTGTGTGTGTGTGTGTGTCTGTGTGTCTGGGGGTGGGTGTGTTTCTGGGGGTGGTTGTGTGTGTTTCTGGCTGTGTGTGAGTGTTTCTGAGTGTATGTGCGTGTATATGTGTGTGTTTCTGTGTGTGGGTGGGTTTGTTTCTGGGTGTGTATGTGTGTTTCTGGTTGTGTGTGTGAGTTTCTGGGTGTCTGAGTTGTGTGTTTTTCTGGGTGTGTGTTTGTGTGTGTGTTTCTGGGTTTGTGTGTGATTGTTTCTCCGTATTTGTGTACTTGTGTCTGGGTGTGTGTCTGTGTGTGTATGTGTTTCTGTGTGTACGTGTGTGTGTGTGTGTGTGCGTGTGTGTGTGTGTGTGTTTATTTCTGGGTGTGTAAGTGTGTTTCTGGTTGTGTGTGTGTGTTTCTGGGTGTCTGTGTGTGTTTCTGGTTGTCTCTGTGTTTTTCTGGTTGTGTGTTTGTGTGTTTCTGGGTGTACGTTTGTGTCTGTGATTCTCGGTTTGTGTGTGTTTGTATGTTTCTGTGTGTGTATATGTGTTTCTGGTGTGTGTGTTTCTGGGTGTGTGTTTGTTTCTGGGTGTGTGCGTGCTTTTTGGTGTGTGTGTGTGTGTTTCGGTGTATTTGTTTCTGGGTGTGTGTGTGTGTGTGTGCTTCAGGGCAGGAGTGTGTTTGAGTGTTTCTTGCCGGGTGTGTGTTTCTGTTTCGGTGTGTGCATGTGTTTGTGGCTGGGTGTGTGTGTTTCTGGGTGTGTATTTGTGTTTCTGGTTGTGTGTGTTTCAGCGTGTGTGTGATTGTTCCTTGGTGTGTGTTTGTGTGTGTGTTTCTGGGTCTGTGTTTGTGTGTTTGTTTCTGTGTGTGTGTCTGTGGATGGGTTCCTGTGTGTGTGTGTGTGTGCTTCTGGCTGTGTGTGTGTGTGTGTGTGTGTGTGTGTGTGTGTGTTTCTGTGTATGTGTTTCTGGGTCTGTGTTTGTATGTGTGTTTCTTGGTGTGTGTGTGTGTTTCTCGGTGTGTATGTGCATCTTTCTGGGTCTGTGTTGTGTTTTTATCTGGGGGTGTGTTTGTCTGTTTGTTTCTAGGTGTCTGTGTGATTGTGTCTCCATATTTGTATCTTTGTTTCTGGGTGTGTGTGTATGTGTGTGTGTGTGTTTGTGTGTGTGTGTGTGTGTGTGTGTGTGTGTGTTTGTTTCTGGGTGTGTAAGTGTGTTTCTGGTTGTGTATGTGTGTTTCTGGGTGACTGTGTGTGTTACTGGTTGTCTCTGTGTTTTTCTGGTTGTGTGTTTGTGTGTTTCTGGGTGTACGTTTGTGTCTGTGATTCTCGGTTTGTGTGTGTTTGTATGTTTCTGTGTGTGTATATGTGTTTCTGGTGTGTGTGTGTTTCTGGGTGTGTGCCTGTTTCTGGGTGTGTGTGTGCTTTTTGGTGTGTGTGTGTATGTGTTTCTCCTTGTTTGTGTGTATGTTTCTGGGTTTGTGTGTGTGTTTCTGTGTGTGTGTATGTGTGTATGTGTCTGGGGGTGTGTTTCTGGGTGTGGTTGTGTGTGTTTCTGACTGTGAGCGTGTATTTCTGACTGTGTATGTGTGTGTGTGCTTCAGGGCAGGAGTGTGTTTGAGTGTTTCTGGCCGGGTGTGTGTTTCTGTTTCGTTTTGTGCATGTGTTTGTGGCTGGGTGTGTGTGTTTCTGGGTGTGTATTTGTGTTTCTGGTTGTGTGTGTTTCAGCGTGTGTGTGATTGTTCCTTGGTGTGTGTTTGTGTGTGTGTTTCTGGGTTTGTGTTTGTGTGTTTGTTTCTGTGTGTGTGTCTTTGGGTGGGTTCCTGTGTGTGTGTGTGCTTCTGGCTGTGTGTGTGTGTGCTTCTGGCTGTGTGTGTGTGTGTTTCGGTGTATTTGTTTCTGGGTGTGTGTGTGTGTGTGTGTGCTTCAGGGCAGGAGTGTGTTTGAGTGTTTCTGGCCGGGTGTGTGTTTCTGTTTCGGTGTGTGCATGTGTTTGTGGCTGGGTGTGTGTGTTTCTGGGTGTGTATTTGTGTTTCTGGTTGTGTGTGTTTCTGCGTGTGTGTGATTGTTCCTTGGTGTGTGTTTGTGTGTGTGTTTCTGGGTCTGTGTTTGTGTGTTTGTTTCTGTGTGTGTGTCTGTGGATGGGTTCCTGTGTGTGGGTGTGTGCTTCTGGCTGTGTGTGTGTGTGTGTGTGTGTGTGTGTGTGTGTGTGTGTGTGTGTGTGTGTGTGTGTTTCTGTGTATGTGTTTCTGGTTGTGTGTGTGTGTGTGTGTTTCTGGCTGTGTGTGTGTGTTTCTGCATGTGTGTGATTGTTCCTTATTGTGTGTTTGTGTGTGTGTTTCTGGGTCTGTGTTTGTATGTGTGTTTCTTGGTGTGTGTGTGTGTTTCTGGGTGTGTTTGTGCGTCTTTCTGGGTCTGTGTTGTGTTTTTATCTGGGGGTGTGTTTGTCTGTTTGTTTCTGGGTGTCTGTGTGATTGTGTCTCCGTATTTGTATCTTTGTTTCTG
>JANJGN010000021.1:20991738-20996738 GCA_026770705.1 Isurus oxyrinchus
TGTGTGTGTGTGTGTGTATGTGTTTGTGTGTTTGTGTGTGTGTATGTGTGTTTCTGATTGTGTGTGTGTGTGTTTCTGGGTGTGTGTTTGTTTCTGGGTGTGTGCGTGCTTTTTGGTGTGTGTGTGTATGTGTTTCTGGGTTTGTGTTTGTGTGTTTCTGGGTCTGTGTTTTGTGTTTCTCTGGTTGTGTGTTTCGGTGTCTGTGTCTGTATGTGTGAGGGTGTGTTTCTCCGTATATGTGCACGTGTTTCTTGGTTTCTGAGTGTTTCTGCGTTTGTCTGTATGTGTGTTTCAGTGTGTGTATGTGTGTGTTTCTGGGTCTGTGTTTGTGTGTGTGTGTCTGAGTATGTGTCTGTGGGTGGGTTCCTGTGTGCGTGTGTGTGCTTCTGGCTGTGTGAGTGTGTGTGCATGTGTGTGTGTGTGTGTTTGTGTGTGTGTATTTCTGGGTGTGTGTGTTTGTTTCTGGTTGTGTGTGTGTGTTTCTCTATGTGTGTGATTGTTCCTTGGTGTGTGTTTGTGTGTGTGTTTCTGGTCTGTGTTTGTGTGTGTGTTTCTTGGTGTGTGTGTGTTTCTGGGTGTTTGTGTGTGTGTTTCTGGGAGTCAGTGTGATTGTTTCTCTGTATTTGTGTCTTTGTTTCTCGGTGTGTGTGTGTGTGTGTGTGTGTGTGTGTGTGTGTGTGTGTGTGTGTGTGTGTGTGTGTGTGTGTGTGTGTGTGTGTGTGTGTGTGTGTGTTTGTTTCTGGATGTGTAAGTGTGTTTCTGGTAGAGTGTGTAATTTTCTGTGTGTGTGTGTGTGTGTGTGTGTGTGTGTGTGTGTGTGTGTGTGTTTCTGGGTGTGCATTTGTTTCTCTGAGTGTGTGTGTTTTTTGGTGTGTGTGTATGTGTTTCTCCATGTTTGTGTGTATGTTTCTGGGTTTGTGTATGTCTTTTTGTGCGTGTGCGTGTATGTGTCTGGGGGTGTGTGTGTTTCTGGGGATGGTTGTGTGTGTTTCTGGATGTGTGTGAGTGTTTCTGGGTGTGTGTGTGTGTGTGTGTGTGAGAGTGTGTGTCTGTGTGTGTTTCTGTTTGTGTGTGTTTCTGGGTGTGTGTGTGTGTGTTTATGTTTCTGGATGGCGGCGTGTGTTTACGTTTCTGGATGTGTGTGTGTGTGTGTTTCTGAGTGTGTGTGTGTTTCTGGGTGGGTTTGTGTGTGTGTGTGTGTGTGTGTGTGTTTCTGTGTGTCTGTGTGTTTCTGGGTGTGTGTGTGTGTTTATGTTTCTGGATGGTGGTGTGCGTTTATGTTTCTGGATGCGCGTGTGTGTGTGTTTCTGGTTGTGTGTGTGTGTTTCTGGGTGGCCGTCTGTGTGTATTTCAGGATGTGTGTGCTTCTGTGTTTTTCTGGGTGTGTGTGTGTTTATGTTTCTGGGTGTGTGTTTGTCTGTGTGTTTCTGGGTGTGCGTTTCTGGTTCGGTATTTGTGTGTGTGTTTCTGGGTTTGTGCTTTTGTGTGTGTTTCTGGATGTGTGTGTGCGTGTTTCTGGGTCTGTGTTGTGTGTTTCTCTGGTTGTGTGTTTCTGTGTCTGTGTGTGTATGTGTGTGCGCGTTTCTCCGTATTTGTGTGTGTGTTTCTGGGTTTGATTGTGTTTCTGCATGTGTGTGTATGTGTGTGTCTGGGTGTGTGTGTGTGTTTCTGGGTGTGTGTTTGTGTTTCTGGTGCGTGTGTGCGTGTTTGTTTCTGGGTGCGTGTGTATGTATTTCTCCGTGTTTGCGTGTATGTTTCTGGATTTGTGTGTGTGTTTCTGTGTGTGTGTGTGTGTGTCTGTGTGTCTGGGGGTGGGTGTGTTTCTGGGGGTGGTTGTGTGTGTTTCTGGCTGTGTGTGAGTGTTTCTGAGTGTATGTGCGTGTATGTGTGTGTGTTTCTGTGTGTGGGTGGGTTTGTTTCCGGGTGTGTATGTGTGTTTCTGGTTGTGTGTGTAAGTTTCTGGGTGTCTGAGTTGTGTGTTTTTCTGGGTGTGTGTTTGTGTGTGTGTTTCTGGGTTTGTGTGTGATTGTTTCTCCGTATTTGTGTACTTGTGTCTGGGTGTGTGTCTGTGTGTGTATGTGTTTCTGTGTGTACGTGTGTGTGTGTGTGTGTGTGTGTGTGTGTGTGTGTGTGTGTGTGTGTGTGTGTGTGTGTGTGTGTGTGTGTGTGTGTGTTTGTTTCTGGATGTGTAAGTGTGTTTCTGGTAGAGTGTGTAATTTTCTGTGTGTGTGTGTGTGTGTGTGTGTGTGTGTGTGTGTGTGTGTGTGTGTTTCTGGGTGTGCATTTGTTTCTCTGAGTGTGTGTGTTTTTTGGTGTGTGTGTATGTGTTTCTCCATGTTTGTGTGTATGTTTCTGGGTTTGTGTATGTCTTTTTGTGCGTGTGCGTGTATGTGTCTGGGGGTGTGTGTGTTTCTGGGGATGGTTGTGTGTGTTTCTGGATGTGTGTGAGTGTTTCTGGGTGTGTGTGTGTGTGTGTGTGTGTGAGAGTGTGTGTCTGTGTGTGTTTCTGTTTGTGTGTGTTTCTGGGTGTGTGTGTGTGTGTTTATGTTTCTGGATGGCGGCGTGTGTTTACGTTTCTGGATGTGTGTGTGTGTGTGTTTCTGAGTGTGTGTGTGTTTCTGGGTGGGTTTTTGTGTGTGTGTGTGTGTGTGTGTGTTTCTGTGTGTCTGTGTGTTTCTGGGTGTGTGTGTGTGTTTATGTTTCTGGATGGTGGTGTGTGTTTATGTTTCTGGATGCGCGTGTGTGTGTGTTTCTGGTTGTGTGTGTGTGTTTCTGGGTGGCCGTCTGTGTGTATTTCAGGATGTGTGTGCTTCTGTGTTTTTCTGGGTGTGTGTGTGTTTATGTTTCTGGGTGTGTGTTTGTCTGTGTGTTTCTGGGTGTGCGTTTCTGGTTCGGTATTTGTGTGTGTGTTTCTGGATTTGTGCTTTTGTGTGTGTTTCTGGGTGTGTGTGTGCGTGTTTCTGGGTCTGTGTTGTGTGTTTCTCTGGTTGTGTGTTTCTGTGTCTGTGTGTGTATGTGTGTGCGCGTTTCTCCGTATTTGTGTGTGTGTTCCTGGGTTTGATTGTGTTTCTGCATGTGTGTGTATGTGTGTGTCTGGGTGTGTGTGTGTGTTTCTGGGTGTGTGTTTGTGTTTCTGGTGCGTGTGTGCGTGTTTGTTTCTGGGTGCGTGTGTATGTATTTCTCCGTGTTTGCGTGTATGTTTCTGGATTTGTGTGTGTGTTTCTGTGTGTGTGTGTGTGTGTCTGTGTGTCTGGGGGTGGGTGTGTTTCTGGGGGTGGTTGTGTGTGTTTCTGGCTGTGTGTGAGTGTTTCTGAGTGTATGTGCGTGTATGTGTGTGTGTTTCTGTGTGTGGGTGGGTTTGTTTCCGGGTGTGTATGTGTGTTTCTGGTTGTGTGTGTAAGTTTCTGGGTGTCTGAGTTGTGTGTTTTTCTGGGTGTGTGTTTGTGTGTGTGTTTCTGGGTTTGTGTGTGATTGTTTCTCCGTATTTGTGTACTTGTGTCTGGGTGTGTGTCTGTGTGTGTATGTGTTTCTGTGTGTACGTGTGTGTGTGTGTGTGTGTGTGTGTGTGTGTGTGTTTGTTTCTGGGTGTGTAAGTGTGTTTCTGGTTGTGTGTGTGTGTTTCTGGGTGTCTGTGTGTGTTACTGGTTGTCTCTGTGTTTTTCTGGTTGTGTGTTCGTGTGTTTCTGGGTGTACGTTTGTGTCTGTGATTCTCGGTTTGTGTGTGTTTGTATGTTTCTGTGTGTGTATATGTGTTTCTGGTGTGTGTGTGTTTCTGGGTGTGTGTTTGTTTCTGGGTGTGTGCGTGCTTTTTGGTGTGTGTGTGTATGTGTTTCTCCTTGTTTGTGTGTATGTTACTGGGTTTGTGTGTGTGTTTCTGTGTGTGTATATGTGTGTATGTGTCTGGGGGTGTGTTTCTGGGTGTGGTTGTGTGTGTTTCTGGCTGTGAGCGTGTATTTCTGACTGTGTATGTGTGTGTGTGCTTCAGGGCAGGAGTGTGTTTGAGTGTTTCTGGCCGGGTGTGTGTTTCTGTTTCGTTTTGTGCATGTGTTTGTGGCTGGGTGTGTGTGTTTCTGGGTGTGTATTTGTGTTTCTGGTTGTGTGTGTTTCTGCGTGTGTGTGATTGTTCCTTGGTGTGTGTTTGTGTGTGTGTTTCTGGGTGTGTGTTTGTGTGTTTGTTTCTGTGTGTGTGTCTGTGGGTGGGTTCCTGTGTGTGTGTGTGCTTCTGGCTGTGTGTGTGTGTGCTTCTGGCTGTGTGTGTGTGTGTTTCGGTGTATTTGTTTCTGGGTGTGTGTGTGTGTGTGTGCTTCAGGGCAGGAGTGTGTTTGAGTGTTTCTGGCCGGGTGTGTGTTTCTGTTTCGGTGTGTGCATGTGTTTGTGGCTGGGTGTGTGTGTTTCTGGGTGTGTATTTGTGTTTCTGGTTGTGTGTGTTTCGGCGTGTGTGTGATTGTTCCTTGGTGTGTATTTGTGTGTGTGTTTCTGGGTCTGTGTTTGTGTGTTTGTTTCTGTGTGTGTGTCTGTGAATTGGTTCCTGTGTGTGTGTGTGTGCTTCTGGCTGTGTGTGTGTGTGTGTGTGTGTGTGTGTGTGTGTGTGTGTGTGTGTGTGTGTGTGTGTTTCTGTGTATGTGTTTCTGGGTCTGTGTTTGTATGTGTGTTTCTTGGTGTGTGTCTGAGTTTCTCGGTGTGTTTGTGCGTCTTTCTGGGTCTGTGTTGTGTTTTTATCTGGGGGTGTGTTTGTCTGTTTGTTTCTGGGTGTCTGTGTGATTGTGTCTCCATATTTGTATCTTTGTTTCTGGGTGTGTGTCTATGTATGTGTGTGTGTGTTTCTGTGTGTGTGTGTGTGTGTGTGTGTGTTTGTGTGTTTGTTTCTGGGTGTGTAAGTGTGTTTCTGGTTGTGTATGTGTGTTTCTGGGTGTCTGTGTGTGTTACTGGTTGTCTCTGTGTTTTTCTGGTTGTGTGTTTGTGTGTTTCTGGGTGTACGTTTGTGTCTGTGATTCTCGGTT
>JANJGN010000021.1:20999238-21034238 GCA_026770705.1 Isurus oxyrinchus
TGTGTGTTGCTGGGTGTGTGTGTGTGTGTTTCTGGTTGTCTGTTTTTCTGGGTGTGTGTGTGTATGTTTATGGGTGTATGTTTGTGTCTGTGATTCTCGGTGTGTGTGTGCATTTGTATGTTTCTGTGTGTGTATATGTGTTTCTGGTGTGTGTGTGTTTCTGGGTGTGTGTTTGTTTCTGTGTGTGTGTTTGCTTTTTTGTGTGTGTCTATGTGTTTCTCCGTGTTTGTGTGTATGTTTCTGGATTTGTGTGTGTGTGTTTCTGTGTGTGTGTATGTGTGTCTGTGTGTGTATGTGTCTGGGGGTGGGTGTGTTTCTAGGGGTGGTTGTGTGTGTTTCTGGCTGTGTGTGAGTGTTTCTGAGTGTGTGTTTGTGTGTGTATGTGTCTATGTTTCTGGGTGTGTGTGTGTGTGTGTTTCTGGTTGTCTGTGTGTGTTTCTGGGTGTGTGTGTGTGAGTTTCTGGGGGTGTGTTGTGTGTTTTTCTGGGTGTGTGTTTGTGTGTGTGTTTCTGAGTGTGTGTGTGATTGTTTCTCCGTATTTGTGTGTTTGTGTCTGCGTGTATGTGTGTGTGTATGTGTTTCTGTGTGTATGTGTGTGTGTGTGTGTGTGTGTGTTTGTTTCTGGGTTTGTAAGTGTGTTTCTGGCTGTGTGTGTGTTTCTGAGTGTCTGTGTGTGTTTGCGGTTGTCTGAGAGTTTTTCTGGGTGTGTGTGTGTGTCTGTTTCTGGGTGTTCGTTTGTGTCTGTGATTCTCAGTGTGTGTGTGTGTTTGTACGTTTCTGTGTGTGTATACGTGTTTCTGGTGTGTGTGTGTTTCTGGGTGTGTGTTTGTTTCTGGGTGTGTGTGTGTGTTTCTGGTTGTCTGTGTGTGTTTCTGGGTGTGTGTGTGTGAGTTGCAGGGGGTGTGTTGTGTGTTTTTCTGGGTGTGTGTTTGTGTGTGTGTTTCTGAGTGTGTGTCTGATTGTTTCTCCGTATTTGTGTGTTTGTGTCTGCGTGTATGTGTGTGTGTATGTGTTTCTGTGTGTATGTGTGTGTGTGTGTGTGTGTGTGTGTGTGTGTGTTTGTTTCTGGGTTTGTAAGTGTGTTTCTGGCTGTGTGTGTGTTTCTGAGTGTCTGTGTGTGTTTGCGGTTGTCTGAGAGTTTTTCTGGGTGTGTGTGTGTGTCTGTTTCTGGGTGTTCGTTTGTGTCTGTGATTCTCAGTGTGTGTGTGTATTTGTACGTTTCTGTGTGTGTATACGTGTTTCTGGTGTGTGTGTGTTTCTGGGTGTGTGTTTGTTTCTGGGTGTGTGTGTGTGTTTCTGGGTGGGCGTGTGTGTGTATTTCAGGATGTATGTGCTTCTGTGTTTTTCTGTGTGTGTGTGTGTGTGTGTGTGTGTGTTTCTGGGTGTGTGTTTGTGTGTGTGTTTCTGCGTGTGTGTTTCTGGTTGTGTGTTTGTGTGTGTGTTTCTGGGTTTGTGTCTGTGTGTGTGTGTTTCTGGGTGTGTGTGTGTGTGTGTTTCTGTGTGTGTGTGTGCGTGTTTCTGGGTCTGTGTTGTGTGTTTCTCTGGTTGTGTGTTTCTGTGTCTGTATGTGTATGTGTGTGTGTGTTTCTCCGTATTTGTGTGTCTGTTTCTGGGTTTGTGTGTGTTTCTGCATTTGTGTGTATGTGTGTTTCTCGGTGTGTGTTTGTGTTTCTGTGTGTGTGTTTGTGTTTCTGGTGTGTGTGTGTATGTTTCTGGGTGTGTTTGTGCGTCTTTCTGGGTCTGAGTTGTGTTTTTATCTGGGGGTGTGTTTGTCTGTTTGTTTCTGGGTGTCTGTGTGATTGTGTCTCCATATTTGTATCTTTGCTTCTGGGTGTGTGTGTATGTGTGTGTGTGTGTTTCTGTATGTGTGTGTGTGTGTGTGTGTGTTTGTTTCTGGGTGTGTAAGTGTGTTTCTGGTTGTGTATGTGTGTTTCTGGGTGTCTGTGTTTGTATGTGTGTTTCTTGGTGTGTGTGTGTGTTTCTGGGTGTGTTTGTGCGTCTTTCTGGGTCAGTGTTGTGTTTTTATCTGGGGGTGTGTTTGTCTGTTTGTTTCTGGGTGTTTGTGTGATTGTGTCTCCATATTTGTATCTTTGTTTCTGGGTGTGTGTGTATGTGTGTGTGTGTGTTTCTGTGTGTGTGTGTGTGTGTGTGTGTGTGTGTGTGTGTGTTTGTTTCTGGGTGTGTAAGTGTGTTTCTGGTTGTGTATGTGTGTTTCTGGGTGTCTGTGTGTGTTACTGGTTGTCTCTGTGTTTTTCTGGTTGTGTGTTTGTGTGTTTCTGGGTGTACGTTTGTGTCTGTGATTCTCGGTTTGTGTGTGTTTGTATGTTTCTGTGTGTGTATATGTGTTTCTGGTGTGTGTGTGTTTCTGGGTGTGTGTTTGTTTCTGGGTGTGTGTGTGCTTTTTGGTGTGTGTGTGTATGTGTTTCTCCTTGTTTGTGTGTATGTTTCTGGGTTTGTGTGTGTGTTTCTGTGTGTGTGTATGTGTGTATGTGTCTGGGGGTGTGTTTCTGGGTGTGGTTGTGTGTGTTTCTGGCTGTGAGCGTGTATTTCTGACTGTGTATGTGTGTGTGTGCTTCAGGGCAGGAGTGTGTTTGAGTGTTTCTGGCCGGGTGTGTGTTTCTGTTTCGTTTTGTGCATGTGTTTGTGGCTGGGTGTGTGTGTTTCTGGGTGTGTATTTGTGTTTCTGGTTGTGTGTGTTTCAGCGTGTGTGTGATTGTTCCTTGGTGTGTGTTTGTGTGTATGTTTCTGGGACTGTGTTTGTGTGTTTGTTTCTGTGTGTGTGTCTTTGGGTGGGTTCCTGTGTGTGTGTGTGCTTCTGGCTGTGTGTGTGTGTGCTTCTGGCTGTGTGTGTGTGTGTTTCGGTGTATTTGTTTCTGGGTGTGTGTGTGTGTGTGTGTGCTTCAGGGCAGGAGTGTGTTTGAGTGTTTCTGGCCGGGTGTGTGTTTCTGTTTCGGTGTGTGCATGTGTTTGTGGCTGGGTGTGTGTGTTTCTGGGTGTGTATTTGTGTTTCTGGTTGTGTGTGTTTCTGCGTGTGTGTGATTGCTCCTTGGTGTGTGTTTGTGTGTGTGTTTCTGGGTCTGTGTTTGTGTGTTTCTTTCTGTGTGTGTTCTGTGGATGGGTTCCTGTGTGTGGGTGTGTGCTTCTGGCTGTGTGTGTGTGTGTGTGTGTGTGTGTGTGTGTGTGTGTGTGTGTGTGTGTGTGTGTGTGTGTGTGTGTGTGTGTTTATGTGTATGTGTTTCTGGTTGTGTGTGTGTGTGTGTTTCTGGCTGTGTGTGTGTGTTTCTGCATGTGTGTGATTGTTCCTTATTGTGTGTTTGTGTGTGTGTTTCTGGGTCTGTGTTTGTATGTGTGTTTCTTGGTGTGTGTGTGTGTTTCTGGGTGTGTTTGTGCGTCTTTCTGGGTCTGTGTTGTGTTTTTATCTGGGGGTGTGTTTGTCTGTTTGTTTCTGGGTGTCTGTGTGATTGTGTCTCCGTATTTGTATCTTTGTTTCTGGGTGTGTTTGTATGTGTGTGTGTGTGTTTCTGTGCGTGTGTGTGTGTGTGTGTGTGTGTGTGTGTGTGTGTGTGTGTGTGTGTGTGTTTGTTTCTGGGCGTGTAAGTGTGTTTCTGGTAGTGTGTGTGTTTTTCTGGGTTTGTGTGTGTGTGTTTCTGGGTGAATGTTTGTGACGGTGACTCTCGGTGTGTGTGTGTGTCTGTGTGTCTGTGTGTGTGTGTTTGTGTGTTTCTGTGTGTTAATGTCTGTTTCTGGTTCTGTGTGTGTGATCCTGGTGTGTGTGTGTTTCTGGGTGTGTGTTTGTTTCTGTGTGTGTGTGTTTATTGGTGTGTGTGTGTATGTGTTTTTCTGTGTTTGTTTGTATGTTTCTGGGTTTATGTGTGTGTTTCTGTGTGTGTGCATGTATGTCTCTGGGGTGTGTGTGTTTCTGGGGATGGTTGTTTGTGTTTCTAGCTGCGTGTGTGTGTTTCTGAATGTGTATGTGAGTGTGTGTGTTTCTGGTTGTGTGTGTGTGCGTGTGTGTGTGTGTGAGTGTGTGTGTGTGTTTCTGTATGTGTTTCTGTGTGTGTGTGTGTGTGTGTGTGTGTGTTTCTGGGTGTGTGTGTGTTTATGTTTCTGGTTGGTGGTGTGTGTTTACGTTTCTGGACGTTTCTGGGTGTTTGTTTGTTTATGGGTGTGTCTATGCTTTTTGGTGTGTGTGTATGCGTTTCTCCATGTTTGTGTGCATGTTTCTGGGTTGTGTGTGGTTCTGCGTGTGTGTGTGTGTGTGTGTGTGTTTCTGGGTGTGTGTGTGTTTCTGGGTGTGTATTTGTGTTTCTGGTGTGAGTGTGCGTGTCTGTTTCTAGGTGTGTGTGTATATGTTTCTCCGTGTTTGTGTTTATGTCTCCGGATTTGTGTGTGTGTGTTTCTGTGTGTGTGTGTGTGTGTGTGTGTGTGTGTGTGTGTGTGTGTGTGTGTGTGTGTGTGTGTGTGTGTGTGTGTGTGTGTGTGTGTGTCTGGGGGTGGGTGTGTTTCTGGGGGTGGTTGTGTATGTTTCTGGCTGTGTGTGAGTGTTTCTGAGTGTGTGTGTCTGTGTATGTGTGTCTGTTTCTGTGTGTGGGTGGGTGTGTTTCTGGGTGTGTATGTGTGTTTCTGCTTGTGTGTGTGAGTTTCTGGGGGTGTGTGTTGTGTTTTTCTGGGTGTGTATTTGCGTGTGTGTTTCTGGGTGTGTGTGTGATTGTTTCTCCGTATTTGTGTTTTTGTGTCTGAGTGTATGTGTGTGTGTATGTGTTTCTGTGTGTATGTGGGTGTGTGTGTGTGTGTGTGTGTTTGTTTCTGGGTTTGTACGTGTGTTTCTGGTTGTGTGTGTGTGTTGCTGGGTGTGTGTGTGTGTGTTTCTGGTTGTCTGTTTTTCTGGGTGTGTGTGTGTATGTTTATGGGTGTATGTTTGTGTCTGTGATTCTCGGTGTGTGTGTGCATTTGTATGTTTCTGTGTGTGTATATGTGTTTCTGGTGTGTGTGTGTTTCTGGGTGTGTGTTTGTTTCTGTGTGTGTGTTTGCTTTTTTGTGTGTGTCTATGTGTTTCTCCGTGTTTGTGTGTATGTTTCTGGATTTGTGTGTGTGTGTTTCTGTGTGTGTGTATGTGTGTCTGTGTGTGTATGTGTCTGGGGGTGGGTGTGTTTCTAGGGGTAGTTGTGTGTGTTTCTGGCTGTGTGTGAGTGTTTCTGAGTGTGTGTTTGTGTGTGTATGTGTCTATGTTTCTGGGTGTGTGTGTGTGTGTGTGTTTCTGGTTGTCTGTGTGTGTTTCTGGGTGTGTGTGTGTGTGAGTTTCTGGGGGTGTGTTGTGTGTTTTTCTGGGTGTGTGTTTGTGTGTGTGTTTCTGAGTGTGTGTGTGATTGTTTCTCCGTATTTGTGTGTTTGTGTCTGTGTGTATGTGTGTGTGTATGTGTTTCTGTGTGTATGTGTGTGTGTGTGTGTGTGTGTGTTTGTTTCTGGGTTTGTAAGTGTGTTT
The DNA here is from genome assembly GCA_026770705.1 of Isurus oxyrinchus. NCBI lineage: Eukaryota > Metazoa > Chordata > Chondrichthyes > Lamniformes > Lamnidae > Isurus > Isurus oxyrinchus. The sequence continues at coordinate 21,004,721 of JANJGN010000021.1, forward strand.
CTGGCTGTGTGTGTGTTTCTGAGTGTCTGTATGTGTTTGCGGTTGTCTGAGAGTTTTCTGGGTGTGTGTGTGTGTCTGTTTCTGGGTGTTCGTTTGTGTCAGTGATTCTCAGTGTGTGTGTGTGTTTGTACGTTTCTGTGTGTGTATACGTGTTTCTGGTGTGTGTGTGTTTCTGGGTGTGTGTTTGTTTCTGGGTGTGTGTGTGTGTTTCTGGGTGGGCGTGTGTGTGTATTTCAGGATGTATGTGCTTCTGTGTTTTTCTGTGTGTGTGTGTGTGTTTCTGGGTGTGTCTTTCTGTATGTGTTTCTGCGTGTGTGTTTCTGGTTGTGTGTTTGTGTGTGTGTTTCTGGGTTTGTGTCTGTGTGTGTGTGTTTCTGGGTGTGTGTGTGTGTGTGTGTTTCTGGGTGTGTGTGTGCGTGTTTCTGGGTCTGTGTTGTGTGTTTCTCTGGTTGTGTGTTTCTGTGTCTGTATGTGTATGTGTGTGTGTGTTTCTCTGTATTTGTGTGTCTGTTTCTGGGTTTGTGTGTGTTTCTGCATTTGTGTGTATGTGTGTTTCTCGGTGTGTGTTTGTGTTTCTGTGTGTGTATTTGTGTTTCTGGTGTGTGTGTGTATGTTTCTGGGTGTGCGTGTGTGTGTGTTTTTTTTGGTGTGTGTGCATGTCTGTTTCTGGGTGTCTGTGTATGAGTTTGTCCGTGTTTGTGTGAATGTTTCTGGATTTGTGTGTGTGTTTCTGTGTGTGTGGTGTGTGTGTGTGTGTGTGTGTCTGTGTGTCTGGGGGTGTGTGTGTTTCTGGGGGTGGGTGTGAGTATTTCTGGCTGTGTGTGAGTGCTTCTGAGTGTGTGTGTATGTGTATGCGTGTGTGTTTATGTGTGTGGGTGGGTGTGTTTCTGGGTGTGTATGTGTGTTACTGGTTGTGTGTGTGAGTTTCTGGGTGTCTGTGTTTATTTTTGGGGTGGTGTTTGTTTCTCGGTGTGTCTGTGTGTTTCTGGGTTTGTGTTTCTGGGTGTGTCTGTGCTTTTTGTTGTGTGTGTGTATGTTTTTCTCCTTGTTTGTGTGTATGCTTTTGGGTTTGTGTGTGTGCCTCTGTGTGTGTGCATGTGTGTGTGTGTGTGTGTGTGTGTGTGTGTGTGTGTGTGTGTGTGTGTGTGTGTGTGTGTTTGTGTGTGTATATATATCTGGCGGGTGGTGTTTTTGGGGGTGGCTGTGTGTGTTTCCGGCTGTGTGTGTGTGTTTCTGACTGTGTATGTGTGTGCTTCAGGGCAGGAGTGTGTTTTAGTGTTTCTGGCCGGGTGTGTGTTTCTGTTTCAGTGTGTGCATGTGTTTATGGCTGGCTGTGTGTGTTTCTGGGTGTGTATGTGTGTTTCTGGTTGTGTGTGTGTGTTTCTGCGTGTGTGTGATTGTTCCTTGGTGTGTGTTTGTGTGTGTTTCTGGTTGTGTGTTTGTGTGTGTCTTTCTGGGTAGGTGTCTGTGGGTGGTTTCCTGTGTGTGTGTGTGTGTGTGTGCTTCTGGCTGTGTGTGTGTGTGTGTGTGTGTGTGTGTGTGTGTGTGTGTGTGTGTGTGTGTGTGTTTGTGTGTGTGTGTGTTTCTGCCCGTGTGTGTGTGTGTGTGTGTCTCTGGTTGTGTGTGTTTTTTTCTTGGTTTGTGTGTTTGTTCCTTGGAGTGTTTGTGTGTGTGTGTTTCTGGGTGTGTGTTTGTGTGTGTGTTTCTGGGTGTATGTTAGTGTCTGTGATTCTAAATGTGTGTGTGTGTGTGTGTGTGTGTGTGTGTTTGTGTGTTTCTGTGTGTATATGTGAGTTTCTGGTTATGTCTGTGTGTTTCTGGTGTGTGTGTGTTTCTGGGTGTGTTTTTGTTTCTGGGGCTGTGTGTGTGTTTTTTTGGTTTGTGTGTGTGTGTGTATGTGTTTCTCCGTGTTTGTGTGTATTGTCTGGGTTTGTGTGTGTATTTCTGTGTGTGCATGTGTCTGGGTTTGTGTGTGTTTCTGGGGGTGGTTGTGTGTGTTTCTGGCTGTGTGTGTGTGTTTCTGAGTGTGTGTGTGTGTGTGTGTGTGTGAGTGTGTGAGTGTGTGTCTGTGTGTGTTTCTGTGTGTGTGTCTTTCTGGGTGTGTGTGTGCTTGTTAATGTTTCTGGATGGTGGTGATTGTTTACGTTTCTGGATGCGCTTATGTGTGTGTTTCTGGGTGTGTGAGTGTTTCTGGGAGGGGATCTGTGTGTGTGTGTGTGTGTGTACGTGTGTTTCTGTGTGTGTGTGTTTCTGGGTGTGTTTGTGTGTGTGTTTATGTTTCTGGATGGTGGTGTGTGTTTATATTTCTGGATGCGCGTGTGTCTGTGTTGCTGGGTGTCTGTGTGATTGTTTCTCCGTATTTGTGTCTTTGTTTCTGGGTGTGTGTGTGTGTGTGTTTCTGTGTGTTTGCATGTGTGTTGGTTTCTGGGTGTGTAAGTGTGTTTCTGGTAGTGTGTGTGTTTTGCTGTTTGTGTGTGTGTGTTTCTGGGTGTATGTTTTTGTCTGTGATTCTCGGTGTGTGTCTGTGTGTGTGTGTGTTTGTGTGTTTGTGTGTGTGTATGTGTGTTTCTGATTGTGTGTGTGTGATTCTGGTTGTGTGTATGTTTCTGGGTGTGTGTTTGTTTCTGGGTGTGTGCGTGCTTTTTGGTGTGTGTGTGTATGTGTTTCTGGGTTTGTGTTTGTGTGTTTCTGGGTCTGTGTTGTGTGTTTCTCTGGTTGTGTGTTTCGGTGTGTGTGTCTGTATGTGTGAGGGTGTGTTTCTCCGTATATGTGCATGTGTTTCTGAGTTTCTGAGTGTTTCTGCGTTTGTCTGCATGTGTGTTTCAGTGTGTGTATGTGTGTGTTTCTGGGTGTGTGTTTGTGTTTCTGGTGTGTGTGCGTGTGTTTCTAGGTGTGTGTGTGTGTGTTTGTTTTTTTTTTGTGTGTGTGTGTCTGTTTCTGGCTGTGTGTGTGTATGTGTTTCTCCCTGTTTGTGTGTATGCTTCTGGATTTGTGAGTGCGTTTCTGTGTGTGTGTGTGTGTGTGTGTGTGTGTGTGTGTGTGTGTGTGTGTGTGTGTGTGTGTGTGTGTGTGTGTGTGTGTGTGTGTGTGTGTTTGTGTGTGTGTGTGTGTGTCTGTGAGTCTGGGAGTGTGTGTTTTTCTGCAGGTGGTTGTGTGTGTTTCTGAGTGAGTGTGTGTGTGTATGTGAGTGTGTTTCTGTGTGGGGGTGGATGTGTTTCTGGGAGTGTATGTGTGTTTCTGGTTGTGTGTGTGAGTTTCTGGGTGTCTGTGTTTATTTCTGGGGGTGTGTTTGTTTCTTGGTGTGTCTGTGTGTCTCTGGGTGTGTGTTTTTGGGTGAGTTACTTTGTGTGTGTGTATGTGTGTGTGTGTGTGTGTGTTTGTGTGTGTGTGTGTGTGTGTGCTTCTGGCTGTGTCAGTGTGTGTGTGTGTGTGTGTGAGTGTTTCTGGGTGTGTGAGTGTGTGTGTGTTTCTGGTTGTGTGTGTGTGTTTCTGGGTGTGTGTGTTTGTTCCTTGGCGTGTTTGTGTGTGTGTTTCTAGGTGTGTGTTTGTGTGTGTGTTTCTGGGTGTATGTTAGTGTCTGCGATTCTCGCTGTGTGCTTGTGTGTGTGTGTTTGTGTGTGTGTATGTGCCTTTCTGGTTGTGTGTGTGTGTTTCTGGTGTGTGTTTGTTTCTGGGTGTGTGTTTGTTTCTGGGTGTGTGTGTGCTTTTTGTCGTGTGTGTGTATGTTTTTCTCCGTGTTTGTGTGTATGTTTCTGGATTTGTGTGTGTGTTTCTGTGCGTGTATGTGTCTGGTTTGTGTGTGTTTCTGGGGCTGGTTGTGTGTGTTTCTGGCTGTGTGTGTGTGTTTCTGAGTGTGTGTGTGTGTGTGTGTGTGTGTGTGTGTGCATGTGTGTGTGTGTGTGTTTTGGTGTGTGTGCGTGTCTGTTTCTGGGTGTGTGTGTATGTGTTTCTCTGTGTTTGCGTGTATGTTTCTGGATTTGTGTGTGTGTTTCTGTGTGTCTGTGTGTCTGTGTGTCTGGGGATGTATGTGTTTCTGGGGGTGGTTGTGTGTGTTTCTGGCTCTGTGTGAGTGTTTCTGAGTGTGTGTGTTTGTGTGCGTGTGTCTGTGTGTGGGTCAGTGTGTTTCTGGGTGAGTATGTGTGTTTCTGGTTGTGTGTGTGAGTTTCTGGATGTCTGTGTTTATTTTTGGGGCGTGTTTGTTTCTCGATGTGTCTGTGTGTTTCTGGGTGTGTGTCTTTGGGTGGGTTCCTGTGTGAGTGTGTTTGTGTGTGTGTCTGTGTGCGCTTCTGGCTGTGTCTGTGTGTGTGTGTGTGTGACTTTCTGTGTGTGTGTGTGTGTGTGTGTTTCTGGTTGTGTATGTGTGTTTCTTGGTGTGTGTGTTTGTTTCTCGGCGTGTTTGTGTGTGTTTTTGGGTGTGTGTTTGTGTGTGTGTTTCTGGGTGCGTGTGTGTTTCTGGTTGTGTGTGTGTGTTTCTGGGTGTGGGTGTGTGCGTTTCTGGGTGTGTGTGCGTGTATGTGTGTGTGTTTCTGTGTGTGGGTGGGTGTGTTTCTGGGTGTGTATGTGAGTTTCTGGTTGTGTGTGTGAGTTTCTGGGTGTCTGTGTTGTGTGTTTTTCTGGGTGTGTGTTTGTGTGTGTGTTTCTGGGTTTGTGTGTGATTGTTTCTCCGTATTTGTGTGCTTGTGTCAGGGTGTGTGTCTGTGTGTGTATGTGTTTCTGTGTGTATGTGTGTGTGTGTTTGTTTCTGGGTGTGTAAGTGTGTTTCTGGTTGTGTGTGTGTGTTTCTGGGTGTCTGTGTGTGTTTCTGGTTGTCTCTGTGTTTTTTCTGGTTGTGTGTTTGTGTGTTTCTGGGTGTACGTTTGTGTCTGTGATTCTCGGTTTGTGTGTGTTTGTATGTTTCTGTGTGTGTATATGTGTTTCTGGTGTGTGTGTGTTTCTGGGTGTGTGTTTGTTTCTGGGTGTGTGTGTGCTTTTTGGTGTGTGTGTGTGTATGTGTTTCTCCTTGTTTGTGTGTGTGTTTCTGAGTTTGTGTGTGTGTTTCTGTGTGTGTGTGTGTATGTCTGGGGCGGTGTTTCTGGATGTGGTTGTGTGTGTTTCTGGTTGTGTGTGTGTGTTTCTGACTGTATATGTGTGTGTGTGTGCGTCAGGGCAGGAGTGTGTGTGTGTGTTTCTGGCTGGGTGTGTGTTTCTATTTCGTTTTGTGCATGTGTTTGTGGCTGGGTGTGTGTGTTTCTGGGTGTGTATGTGTGTTTCAAGTTGTGTGTGTGTGTTTCTGCGTGTCTGTGTGATTGTTCCTTGGTGTGTGTTTGTGTGTGTGTTTCTGGGTCTGTGTTTGTGTGTGTGTTTCTGTGTATGTGTCTGTGGGTGGGTTCCTGTGTGCATGTGTGTGCTTCTGGCTGTGTGAGTTTGTGTGTGTGTGTGTGTGTGTGTGTGTGTGTGTGTGTGTTTGTGTGTGTGTATTTCTGGGTGTGTGTGTGTGTTTCTTGGTTGTGTGTGTGTGTTTCTGCGAGTGTGTGATTGTTTCTTGGTGTGTGTTTGTGTGTGTGTTTCTGGGTCTGTGTTTGTGTGTGTGTTTCTTGGTGTATGTATGTTTCTGGGTGTGTGTGTGCGTCTTTCTGGGTGTGTGTTGTGTTTTTTTCTAGGGGTGTGTTTGTGTGTGTGTTTCTGGGTGTCTCTGTGATTGTTTCTCCGTATTTGTGTCTTTGTTTCTGGGTGTGTGTGTGTGTGTTTGTTTCTGTGTGTGTGTGTTTTTTGGTGTGTGTGTGTGTGTATGTGTTTCTCTTTGTTTCTGTGTATGTTTCTGGGTTTATGTGTGTGTTTCTGTGTGTGTGCATGTATGTCTCTGGGGTGTGTGTGTTTCTGGGGATGGTTGTTTGTGTTTCTGGCTGCGTATGTGTGTTTCTGAATGTGTATGTGTGTGTGTGTGTGTGTGTGTGTGTGTGTGTGTGTGAGAGAGAGTTTGTGTCGGTGTGTGTGTTTCTGGTTGTGTGTGTGTGTGTGTGTGTGTGTGTGTGTGTGTCTGGGGATGTATGTGTTTCTGGGGGTGGTTGTGTGTGTTTCTGGCTCTGTGTGAGTGTTTCTGAGTGTGTGTGTTTGTGTGTGTGTGTCTGTGTGTGGGTCAGTGTGTTTCTGGGTGAGTATGTGTGTTTCTGGTTGTGTGTGTGAGTTTCTGGATGTCTGTGTTTATTTTTGGGGCGTGTTTGTTTCTCGATGTGTCTGTGTGTTTCTGGGTGTGTGTCTTTGGGTGGGTTCCTGTGTGAGTGTGTTTGTGTGTGTGTCTGTGTGCGCTTCTGGCTGTGTCTGTGTGTGTGTGTGTGATTTTCTGTGTGTGTGTGTGTGTGTGTGTGTGTTTCTGGTTGTGTATGTGTGTTTCTTGGTGTGTGTGTTTGTTTCTCGGCGTGTTTGTGTGTGTGTTTTTGGGTGTGTGTTTGTGTGTGTGTTTCTGGGTGCGTGTGTGTTTCTGGTTGTGTGTGTGTGTTTCTGGGTGTGGGTGTGTGCGTTTCTGGGTGTGTGTGCGTGTATGTGTGTGTGTTTCTGTGTGTGGGTGGGTGTGTTTCTGGGTGTGTATGTGAGTTTCTGGTTGTGTGTGTGAGTTTCTGGGTGTCTGTGTTGTGTGTTTTTCTGGGTGTGTGTTTGTGTGTGTGCTTCTGGGTTTGTGTGTGATTGTTTCTCCGTATTTGTGTGCTTGTGTCAGGGTGTGTGTCTGTGTGTGTATGTGTTTCTGTGTGTATGTGTGTGTGTGTGTGTGTGTGTGTGTGTGTGTGTTTGTTTCTGGGTGTGTAAGTGTGTTTCTGGTTGTGTGTGTGTGTTTCTGGGTGTCTGTGTGTGTTTCTGGTTGTCTCTGTGTTTTTTCTGGTTGTGTGTTTGTGTGTTTCTGGGTGTACGTTTGTGTCTGTGATTCTCGGTTTGTGTGTGTTTGTATGTTTCTGTGTGTGTATATGTGTTTCTGGTGTGTGTGTGTTTCTGGGTGTGTGTTTGTTTCTGGGTGTGTGTATGCTTTTTGGTTTGTGAGTGTGTATGTGTTTCTCCTTGTTTGTGTGTATGTTTCTGAGTTTGTGTGTGTGTTTCTGTGTGTGTGTGTGTATGTCTGGGGCGGTGTTTCTGGATGTGGTTGTGTGTGTTTCTGGCTGTGTGTGTGTGTTTCTGACTGTATATGTGTGTGTGTGTGTGTGCGTCAGGGCAGGAGTGTGTGTGTGTGTTTCTGGCTGGGTGTGTGTTTCTATTTCGTTTTGTGCATGTGTTTGTGGCTGGGTGTGTGTGTTTCTGGGTGTGTATGTGTGTTTCAAGTTGTGTGTGTGTGTTTCTGCGTGTCTGTGTGATTGTTCCTTGGTGTGTGTTTGTGTGTGTGTTTCTGGGTCTGTGTTTGTGTGTGTGTTTCTGTGTATGTGTCTGTGGGTGGGTTCCTGTGTGCATGTGTGTGCTTCTGGCTGTGTGAGTTTGTGTGTGTGTGTGTGTTTGTGTGTGTGTATTTCTGGGTGTGTGTGTGTGTTTCTTGGTTGTGTGTGTGTGTTTCTGCGAGTGTGTGATTGTTTCTTGGTGTGTGTTTGTGTGTGTGTTTCTGGGTCTGTGTTTGTGTGTGTGTTTCTTGGTGTGTGTATGTTTCTGGGTGTGTGTGTGCGTCTTTCTGGGTGTGTGTTGTGTTTTTTTCTAGGGGTGTGTTTGTGTGTGTGTTTCTGGGTGTCTCTGTGATTGTTTCTCCGTATTTGTGTCTTTGTTTCTGGGTGTGTGTGTGTGTGTTTGTTTCTGTGTATGTTTCTGGGTTTCTGTGTGTGTTTCTGTGTGTGTGCATGTATGTCTCTGGGGTGTGTGTGTTTCTGGGGATGGTTGTTTGTGTTTCTGGCTGCGTATGTGTGTTTCTGAATGTGTATGTGTGTGTGTGTGTGTGTGTGTGTGTGTGTGTGTGTGTGAGAGAGAGAGAGTTTGTGTCGGTGTGTGTGTTTCTGGTTGTGTGTGTGTGTGTGTGTGTGTGTGTGTGTGTGTGTGTGTGTGTGTGTGTGTGTTTCTGTATGTATTTCTGTGTGTGTGTGTGTTTCTGGGTGTGTGTGTGTTTATGTTTCTGGTTGGTGGTGTGTGTTTACGTTTCTGGATGTTTCTGGGTGTGTGTTTGTTTATAGGTGTGTGTGTGCTTTTTGGTGTGTGTGTATGCGTTTCTCCATGTTTGTGTGTATGTTTCTGGGTTGCATGTGTTTCTGGGTGTGTATTTGTGTTTCTGGTGTGAGTGTGCGTGTCTGTTTCTAGGTGTGTGTGTGTATGTCTCTGGATTTGTGTGTGTGTGTTTCTGCGTGTGTGTGTGTGTGTGTGTGTGTGTGTGTGTGTGTGTGTGTGTGTGTGTGTGTGTGTGTGTGTGTGTGTGTGTGTCTCTGTGTCTGGGGGTGGGTGTGTTTCTGGGGGTGGTTATGTGTGTTTCTGGCTGTGTGTGAGTGTTTTTTTTGTGTGTGTGTGTGTATGTGTGTGTCTTTCTGTGTGTGGGTGGGTGTGTTTCTGGGTGTGTATGTGTGTTTCTGCTTGTGTGTGTGAGTTTCTGGGGGTGTGTGTTGTGTTTTTCTGGGTGTGTATTTGCGTAGTGTTTCTGGGTGTGTGTGTGATAGTTTCTCCATATTTGTGTTTTTGTGTCTGAGTGTACGTGTGTGTGTATGTGTTTCTGTGTGCATTTGGGTGTGTGTGTGTGTTTGTTTCTGGGTTTGTACGTGTGTTTCTGGTTGTGTGTGTGTGTTTCTGGGTGTGTGTGTGTGTTCCCGTTATCTGTGTGTTTTTCTGGGTGTGTGTGTGTATGTTAATGGGTGTACGTTTGTGTCTGTGATTCTCGGTGTGTGTGTGTTTGTATGTTTCTGTGTGTGTATATGTGTTTCTGGTGTGTGTGTGTTTCTGGGTGAGTGTTTGTTTCTGTGTGTGTGTTTGCTTTTTTGTGTGTGTCTATGTGTTTCTTCGTGTTTGTGTGTGTGTTTCTGGATTTGTGTGTGTGTGTTTCTGTGTGTGTGTATGTGTGTGTGTGTGTCTGTCTGTCTGGGGGTGGGTGTGTTTCTAGGGGTGGTTGTGTGTGTTTCTGGCTGTGTGTGAGTATTTCTGTGTGTGTGTGTGTGTGTGTGTATGTGTCTGTGGTTCTGGATGTGTGTGTGTGTGTGTTTCTGGTTGTCTGTGTGTGTTTCTGGGTGTGTGTGTGTGAGTTTCTGGGGGTGTGTTGTGTGTTTTTCTGGGTGTGTGTTTGTGTGTGTGTTTCTGAGTGTGTGTGTGATTGTTCCTTGGTGTGTGTTTCTGTGTCTGTGTTTGTATGTTTGTTTCAATGTGTGTGTCTGTGGGTGGGTTCCTGTGTGTGTGTGTGTGCTTCAGGCTGTGTGTGTGTGTGTGTGTGTGTGTGTGTGTGTGTGTGTGTGTGTGTGTGTGTGTGTGTGTGTGTGTGTGTGTGTGTCTTTCTGTGTGTGGGTAGGTGTGTTTCTGGGTGTGTATGTGTGTTTCTGCTTGTGTGTGTGAGTTTCTGGGGGTGTGTGTTGTGTTTTTCTGGGTGTATATTTGCGTAGTGTTTCTGGGTGTGTGTGTGATAGTTTCTCCATATTTGTGTTTTTGTGTCTGAGTGTACCTGTGTGTGTATGTGTTTCTGTGTGCATGTGGGTGTGTGTGTGTGTGTGTGTGTGTTTGTTTCTGGGTTTGTACGTGTGTTTCTGGTTGTGTGTGTGTGTTTCTGGGTGTGTGTGTGTGTTCCCGTTATCTGTGTGTTTTTCTGGGTGTGTGTGTGTATGTTAATGGGTGTACATTTGTGTCTGTGATTCTCGGTGTGTGTGTGTTTGTATGTTTCTCTGTGTGTATATGTGTTTCTGGTGTGTGTGTGTTTCTGGGTGTGTGTTTGTTTCTGTGTGTGTGTTTGCTTTTTTGTGTGTGTCTATGTGTTTCTTCGTGTTTGTGTGTGTGTTTCTGGATTTGTGTGTGTGTGTTTCTGTGTGTGTGTATGTGTGTGTGTGTGTCTGTGTGTCTGGGGGTGGGTGTGTTTCTAGGGGTGGTTGTGTGTGTTTCTGGCTGTGTGTGAGTATTTCTGAGTGTGTGTGTGTGTGTGTATGTGTCTGTGGTTCTGGATGTGTGTGTGTGTGTGTTTCTGGTTGTCTGTGTGTGTTTCTGGGTGTGTGTGTGTGAGATTCTGGGGGTGCGTTGTGTGTTTTTCTGGGTGTGTGTTTGTGTGTGTGTTTCTGAGTGTGTGTGTGATTGTTCCTTGGTGTGTGTTTCTGTGTCTGTTTTTGTATGTTTGTTTCAATGTGTGTGTCTGTGGGTGGGTTCCTGTGTGTGTGTGTGTGCTTCAGGCTGTGTGTGTGTGTGTGTGTGTGTGTGTGTGTGTGTGTGTGTGTGTGTGTGTGTGTCTGTGTATGTGATTCTAAGTGTGTGTGTGTGTGTGTGTGTGTGTGTGTGTGTGTGTTCTGGTTGTGTGTGTGTGTTTCTGCATGTGTGTGATTGTTCCTTGGTGTGTGTTTGTGTGTGTGTTTCTGGGTCTGTGTTTGTGTGTGTTTTTCTTGGTGTGTGTGTGTTTCTGGGTGTGTTTGTGCGTCTTTCTGGGTGTATGTTGTGTTTTTTTCTGAGGGTGTGTTTGTGTGTGTTTTTCTGGGTGTCTGTGTGATTGTGTCTCCGTATTTGTGTCTTTGTTTCTGGGTGTGTGTGTGTGTGTGTGTGTGTGTGTGTGTGTGTGTGTGTGTGTGTGTGTGTGTGTGTGTGTGTGTGTGTGTGTGTGTGTGTGTGTGTGTGTGTGTGTTTCTGTGTGTGTGTGTGTGTGTGTGTGTGTTTTTTTTTCTGGGCGTATAAGTGTGTTTCTGGTAGTGTGTGTTTTTTCTGGGTTTGTGTGTGTGTGTTTCTGGGTGTATGTTTGTGTCTGTGATTATCGGTCTGTGTGTGTGTGTCTGTGTGTGTGTGTGTGTGTGTTTTTGTGTTTCTGTGTATGTATGTGTGTTTCTGGTTGTGTGTGTGTGATTCTGGTGCGTGTGTGTTTCTGGGTGTGTGTTTGTTTCTGGGTGTGTGTGTGCTTTTTGGTGTGTGTGTGTGTATGTGTTTCTCCTTGTTTGTGTGTATGTTTCTGGGTTTGTGTGTGTGTTTCTGTGTTTGTGTGTGTGTATGTGTCTGGGGGGTGTTTCTGGGTGTGGTTGTGTGTGTTTCTGGCTGTGTGTGTGTGTCTGGCTGTGTATGTGTGTGTGTGTGTGTGTGCTTCAGGGCAGGAGTGTGTTTGAGTGTTTCTGGCTGGGTATGTGTTTCTGTTTCGATGTGTGCGTGTGTTTGTGGTTGGGTGTGTGTGTTTCTGGGTGTGTATGTGTGTTTCTGGTTGTGTGTGTGTGTTTCTGTGTGTGTGTGATTGTTCCTTGGTGTGTGTTTGTGTGTGTGTTTCTGGGTCTGTGTTTGTGTGTGTGTTTCTTGGTGTGTGCGTCTTTCTGGGTGTGTGTTGTGTTTTTTTCTGGGGGTGTGTTTGTGTGTGTGTTTCTGGGTGTCTCTGTGAATGTTTCTCCGTATTTGTGTCTTTGTTTCTGGGTGTGTGTGTGTCTGTGTTTGTTTCTGGGTGTGTAAGTGTGTTTCTGGTAGAGTGTGTGATTTTCTTGGTGTGTGTGTGTCTCTTTCTAGGTGTATGTTTGTGTCTGTGATTCTTGATGTGTGTGTTTGTGTTTGTGTGTTTCTGTGTGTGTATGTGTGTTTCTTATTGTGTACGTGTGATTCTGGTGTGTGTTTGTGTGTTTCTGGGTGTGTATTTGTTTTTCTGTGTGTGTGTGTTTTTTTGGTGTGTGTGTATGTGTTTCTCCGCTTTTGTGTGTATGTTTCTGTGTTTGTGTATGTCTTTTTGTGTGTGTGTGTGTATGTGTCTGGGGGTGTGTGTGTTTCTGGGGGTGGTTGTGTGTGTTACTGGCTGCGTGTGTGTGTTTCTGAGTGTGTATGTGTGTGTGTGTGTGTGTGTGTGTGTATGTGTTTCTCCGTGTTTGTGTGTATGTTTCTGGGTTTGTGTGTGTTTCTGTGTGTGTATGTGTCTGGGTTTGCGTGTGTTTCTCGGGGTTGGTTGTGTGCTTTTCTGGCTGTGTGTGTGTGTTTCTGAGTGTGTGTGTGTGTGTGTGAGTGTGTGTCTGTGTGTGTTTCTGTGTGTGTGTGTGTGTGTGTGTGTGTGTGTGTGTGTGTTTCTGGGTGGGCTTGTGTGTGTGTGTGTGTGTTTCTCTGTGTGTGTGTGTTTCTGGGTGTGTGTGTGTGTGTTTATGTTTCTGGATGATGGTGTGTGTTTATGTTTCTTGATGCGCGTGTGTGTGCGTGTATCTGTTTGTGTGTGTGTCTTTCTGGGTGGGCGTGTGTGTGTATTTCAGGATGTGTGTGCTTCTGTGTTTTTCTGGGTGTGTGTGTGTTTATGTTTCTGGGTGTGTGTTTGTGTGTGTGTTTCTGGCTGTGTGCTTGTGTGTGTGTTTCTGGGTTTATGTTTTTGTGTGTGTTTCTGGGTGTGTGTGTGTGTGTGTGTGTGTGTTTCTGGGTGTGTGTGTGTGTGTGTTTCTTGGTCAGTGCTGTGTGTTTCTCTGGTTGTGTGTTTCTGTGTCTGTGTGTGCATGTGGGTGTGTGTTTCTCCATATTTGTGTGTGTGTTTCTGGGTTTGTTTGTGTTTCTGCGTGTGTGTGTGTGTATGTGAGTTTCTGGGAGTGTGTGTGTGTTTCTGGGTGTGTGTGTATGTGTTTCTCCGTGTTTGTGAGTATGTTTCTGGATTTGTGTGTGTGTGTTTCTGTGTGTTTGTGTGTGTGTGTGTTTGTGTCTGTGTGTCTGGGGGTGGGTGTGTTTCTGGGGGTGGTTGTGTGTGTTTCAGGCTGTGTGTGAGTGTTTCTGAGTGTGTGTGTGTGTGTGTATCTGTGTGTGTTTCTGTGCGTGGGTGGGTGTGTCTCTGGGTGTATATGTGTGTTTCTGGTTGTGTGTGTGAGTTTCTGGGGGTGTGTTGTGTGTTTTTCTGGGTGTGTGTTTGTGTGAGTGTTTCTGGGTGTGTGTTTGATTGTTTCTCCATATTTGTGTGTTTGTGTCTGGGTGTGTGTGTGTGTGTGTATGTGTTTCTGTGTGTATGTGGGTGTGTGTGTGTGTGTGTGTGTGTGTGTGTGTGTGTGTATGTGTGTGTGTGTGTATGTGTGTGTTTGTTTCTGGGTGTGTAATTGTGTTTCTGGTTGTGTGTGTGTATCTCTGGGTGTGTGTGTGTTTTTCTGGGTGTGTGTGTGTGTGTTTCTGAGTGTACCATTGTGTCTGTGATTCTCGGTGTGTGTGTGATTGTATGTTTCTATGTGTGTATATGTGTTTCTGGTGTGTGTGTGTGTTTCTGGGTGTGTGTTTGTTTCCGGGTGTGTGTCTGCTTTTTGGTGTGTGTGTATGTGTTTCTCCTTGTTTGTGTGTATGTTTCTGGCTTTGTGTGTGTGTTTCTGTGTGTGTGTGTGTGTGTGTGTGTGTGTGTGTGTGTGTGTGTGTGTGTGTGTGTGTGTGTGTGTGTGTGTGTATGTGTCTGGGGGGGGGGTGTTTCTGGGTGTGGTTGTGTGTGTTTCTGGCTGTGTTGTGTATTTCTGACTGTGTATGTGTGTGTGTGTGTGTGTGTGTGTGTGTGTGCTTCAGGGCAGGAGTGTGTCTGAGTGTTTCTGGCCGGATGTGTGTTTCTGTTTCGGTGTGTGCGTGTGTTTGTGGCTGGGTGTGTGTGTTTCTGGGTGTATATGTGTGTTTCTGGTTGTGTGTGTGTGTTTCTGTGTGTGTGTGATTGTTCCTTGGTGTGTGTTTCTGTGTCTGTGTTTGTATGTTTGTTTCTGTGTGTGCGTCTGTGGGTGGGTTCCTGTGTGTGTGTGTGTGCATCTGGCTGTGTGTGTGTGTGTGTGTGTGTGTGTGTGTGTGTGTGTGTGTGTGTGTGTGTGTGTGTGTGTGTTTGTGTATGTGTTTCTAAGTGTGTGTGTTTGTGGGTGTTTCTGGTTGTGTGTGTGTGTTTCTGCATGTGTGTGATTGTTCCTTGGTGTGTGTTTGTGTGTGTGTTTCTGGGTCTGTGTTAGTGTGTGTGTTTCTTGGTGTGTGTGTGTTTCTGGGTGTGTTGTGTGTTTTCTGGGTGTGTGTTGTTTTTTTTCTGAGGGTGTGTTTGTCTGTGTGTTTCTGGGTGTCTGTGTGATTGTGTCTCCGTATTTGTGTCTTTGTTTCTGGGTGTGTGTGTGTGTGTGTGTGTGTGTGTTTCTGTGTGTGCGTGTGTGTGTGTGTGTGTGTGTGTGTGTTTGTTTCTGGGCGTATAAGTGTGCTTCTGGTAGTGCATGTGTTTTTCTGGGTTTGTGTGTGTGTGTTTCTGGGAGTATGTTTGTGTCTGTGATTCTCGGTGTGTGTGCGTGTGTGTCTGTGTGTCTGTGTGTTTTTGTGTTTCTGTGTGTGTATGTGTGTTTCTCGTTGTGTGTGTGTGATTCTGGTGTGTGTGTGTTTCTGGGTGTGTGTTTGTTTCTGGGTGTGTGTGTGCTTTTTGGTGTGTGTGTGTGTATGTGTTTCTCCTTGTTTGTGTGTATGTTTCTGGGTTTGTGTGTGTGTTTCTGTGTGTGTGTGTGTGTGTGTGTGTATGGGTGTGTGTATGTGTCTGGGGGGTTGTTTCTGGGTGTGGTTGTGTGTGTTTCTGGCTGTGTGTGTGTGTTTCTGACTGTGTATGTGTGTGTGTGTGTGTGTGTGTGTGTGTGCTTCAGGGCAGGAGTGTGTCTGAGTGTTTCTGGCCGGATGTGTGTTTCTGTTTCGGTGTGTGCGTGTGTTTGTGGCTGGGTGTGTGTGTTTCTGGGTGTATATGTGTGTTTCTGGTTGTGTGTGTGTGTTTCTGTGTGTGTGTGATTGTTCCTTGGTGTGTGTTTCTGTGTCTGTGTTTGTATGTTTGTTTCTGTGTGTGCGTCTGTGGGTGGGTTCCTGTGTGTGTGTGTGTGCATCTGGCTGTGTGTGTGTGTGTGTGTGTGTGTGTGTGTGTGTGTGTGTGTGTGTGTGTGTGTGTGTGTGTGTGTGTGTGTGTGTGTGTTTGTGTATGTGTTTCTAAGTGTGTGTGTTTGTGGGTGTTTCTGGTTGTGTGTGTGTGTTTCTGCATGTGTGTGATTGTTCCTTGGTGTGTGTTTGTGTGTGTGTTTCTGGGTCTGTGTTAGTGTGTGTGTTTCTTGGTGTGTGTGTGTTTCTGGGTGTGTTGTGTGTTTTCTGGGTGTGTGTCGTTTTTTTTCTGAGGGTGTGTTTGTCTGTGTGTTTCTGGGTGTCTGTGTGATTGTGTCTCCGTATTTGTGTCTTTGTTTCTGGGTGTGTGTGTGTGTGTGTGTGTGTGTGTTTCTGTGTGTGCGTGTGTGTGTGTGTGTGTGTGTGTGTGTTTGTTTCTGGGCGTATAAGTGTGTTTCTGGTAGTGCATGTGTTTTTCTGGGTTTGTGTGTGTGTGTTTCTGGGAGTATGTTTGTGTCTGTGATTCTCGGTGTGTGTGCGTATGTGTCTGTGTGTCTGTGTGTTTTTGTGTTTCTGTGTGTGTATGTGTGTTTCTCGTTGTGTGTGTGTGATTCTGGTGTGTGTGTGTTTCTGGGTGTGTGTTTGTTTCTGGGTGTGTGTGTGCTTTTTGGTGTGTGTGTGTGTATGTGTTTCTCC
This sequence comes from Isurus oxyrinchus, assembly GCA_026770705.1. Classification (NCBI taxonomy): domain Eukaryota; kingdom Metazoa; phylum Chordata; class Chondrichthyes; order Lamniformes; family Lamnidae; genus Isurus; species Isurus oxyrinchus. Next base: position 21,020,291 of record JANJGN010000021.1, read on the forward strand.
TTGTTTGTGTGTATGTTTCTGGGTTTGTGTGTGTGTTTCTGTGTGTGTGTGTGTGTGTATGGGTGTGTGTATGTGTCTGGGGAGTTGTTTCTGGGTGTGGTTGTGTGTGTTTCTGGCTGTGTGTGTGTGTTTCTGGCTGTGTATGTGTGTGTGTGTGTGTGTGTGCTTCAGGGCAGGAGTGTGTTTGAGTGTTTCTGGCCGGGTGTGTGTTTCTGTTTCGGTGTGTGCGTGTGTTTGTGGCTGGGTGTGTGTTTTTCTGGCTGTGTGTGTGTGTTTCTGAGTGTGTGTGTGTGTATGAGTGTGTGTCTGTGTGTGTTTCTGTGTGTGTCTGTGTGTGTGTGTGTGTTTCTGGGTGGGCTTGTGTGTGTGTGTGTGTGTGTGTGTGTGTGTGTGTGTGTGTGTGTGTGTGTGTGTGTGTGTTTCTCTGTATGTGAGTGTTTCTGGGTGTGTGTGTGTGTGTTTATGTTTCTGGATGATGGTGTGTGTTTATGTTTCTCGATGCGCGTGTGTGTGTGTGTTTCTGGTTGTGTGTGTGTATTTCTGAGTCGGCATGTGTGTGTATTTCAGGATGTGTGTGCTTCTGTGTTTTTCTGGGTGTTTGTGTGTTTATGTTTCTGGTTGTGTGTTTGTGTGTGTGTTTCTGGGTGTGTGTTTCTGGCTGAGTGTTTGTGTGTGTGTTTCTGGGTTTGTATTTTTGTGTGTGTTTCTGGGTGTGTGTGTGCGTGTTTCTGGGTCAGTGTTGTGTGTTTCTCTGGTTGTGTGTTTCTGCGTAAGTGTGTGTATGTGGGTGTGTGTTTCTCCATATTTGTGTGTGTGTTTCTGGGTGTGTGTGTGCGTGTTTCTGGGTCAGTGTTGTGTGTTTCTCTGGTTGTGTGTTTCTGCGTCTGTGTGTGTATTTGGGTGTGTGTTTCTCCATATTTGTGTGTGTGTTTCTGGGTTTGTTTGTGTTTCTGCATGTGTGTGTATGTGTATTTCTGCATGTGTGTGTTTGTTTCTGGGTGTGTAAGTGTGTTTCTGGTTGTGTGTGTGTGTTTCTGGGTGTGTGTGTGTGTTTCTGGGTGTCTGTGTGTTTGTCTGGGTGTGTGTGTGTGTGTTTCTGTTTGTGTGTGTGTGTGTGCGTGTCTGTTTCTGGGTCTGTGTGTGCATGTGTTTCTCCATGTTTGTGTGTATGTTTCTGGATTTGTGTGTGCGTTTCTTGGTGTCTGTGTGTGTGTGTGTGTGTGTGTGTGTCTGTGTGTCTGGGGGTGGGTGTGTTTCTGGGGGTGGTTGTGTGTGTTTCTCGCTGTGTGTGAGTGTTTCTGTGTGTGTGTGTGTGTGTGTGTGTGTATGTTTGTGCGTTTCTGTGTGTGGGTGGGTGTGTTTCTGGTTGTGTATGTGTGTTTCTGGTTGTGTGTGTGAGTTTCTGGGGGTGTGTTGTGTTTTTTTCTGGGTGTGTGTTTGTGTGTGTGTTTCTGGGTGTGTGTTTGATTGTATCTCTGTATTTGTGTGTTTGTGTCTGGGTCTATGTGTGTGTGTAAGTGTTTCTGTGTGTATATGGGTTTGTGTGTGTGTGTGTGTGTTTGTTTCTGGGTGTGTAAGTGTGTTTCTGGTTGTGTGTGTGTGTTTCTGGATGTGTGTGTGTGTGTTTCTGGGTGTACGTTTGTGTCTGTGATTCTCGGTGTGTGTGTGTGTTTGTATGTTTCTGTGTGTGTATATGTGTTTCTGGTGTGTGTGTGTTTCTGGGTGTGCGTGTGCTTTTTGATGTGTGTGTATGTGTTTCTCCTTGTTTGTGTGTATGTTTCTGGGTTTGTGTGTGTGTTTCTTTGTGTGTGTGTGTGTGTGTATGTATGTGTCTGTGGGGGTTGTTTCTGGGTGTGGTTGTATGTTTTTCTGGCTGTGTATGTGTGTGTGTGTGTGCGTGCTTCAGGGCAGGGGTGTGTTTGAGTGTTTCTGGCCGGGTGTGTGTTTCTGTTTCGTTGTTGTTTGTGGCTGGTTGTGTGGGTTTCTGGGTGTGTATGTGTGTTTCTGGTTGTGTGTGTGTTTCTGTGTGTGTGTGATTGTTCCTTGGTGTGTGTTTCTGTGTCTGTGCTTGTATGTTTGTTTCTGTGTGTGTGTCTGTGGGTGGGTTCCTGTGTGTGTGTGTGTGCTTCTGGCTGTGTGTGTGTGTGTGTGTTTCTGTGTATGTGTTTCTGCATGTGCGTGATTGTTCCTTGGTGTGTGTTTGTGTGTGTGTTTCTGGGTCTGTGTTTGTGTGTGTGTTTCTGGGTGTGTGTATGTATCTGGGTGTGTTTGTGCGTCTTTCTAGGTGTGTGTTGTGTTTTTTTCTGAGGATGTGTTTGTCTGTGTGTTTCTGGGTGTCTGTGTGATTGTGTCTCCGTATTTGTGTCTTTGTTTCTGGGTGTGTGTGTGTGTGTGTGTGTGTGTGTGTGTGTGTGTGTGTTTCTGTGTGTGTGTGTGTGTGTGTGTGTGTGTGTGTGTGTGTGTGTGTGTGTGTTTGTTTCTGGGCGTATAAGTGTTTTTCTGGTAGTGTGTGTGTTTTTCTGGGTTTGTGTGTGTGTGTTCCTGGGTGTATGTTTGTGTCTGTGATTCTCGGTGTCTGTGTGTGTGTCTGTGTGTGTGTGTGTGTGTGTTTGTGTTTCTGTGTGTGTATGTGTGTTTCTGGTTGTGTGTGTGTGTGATTCTGGTGTGTGTATGTTTCTGGGTGTGTGTTTGTTTCTGTGTGTGTGTGTTTTTTCGTGTGTGTGTGTGTGTTTCTCCGTGTTTGTGTGTATGTTTCTGGGTTTGTGTGTGTTTTTCTGTGTGTGTGCATGTATGTGTCTGGGGGTGTGTGTGTTTCTGGGGATGGTTGTGTGTGTTTCTGGCTGCGTGTGTGTGTTTCTGAGTGTGTATGTGTGTGTGTGTGTGTGTTTGTGTCTGTGTGTGTGTTTCTTGGTGTGTGTGTGTGTGTGTGTGTGTGTGTTTCTGTGTGTGTGTGTGTTTCTGGGTGTATGTGTTTGTTTCTGCATGTATGTGAGTGTTTCTGGGTGTGTGTCTGTGGGTGGGTCCCTGTGTGTGTGTTTCTGGGTGTGTTTGTGTGTTTGTTTGTGTGTGTTTCTGGGAGTTTGTTTGTGTGTTTCGTGTTATGTGTGTGTGTTTCTGGGTTTGTGTGCGTGTTTCTGGGTGTGTGTGTGTGTGTTTGTTTGTGTGTGTTTGTGGCTTAGTTTCTGGGTGTGTGTTTCTGTGTGTGTTTCTGGGTCTGTGTGTGTTTGTTTCTCCGTATTTTTGTGCGTGTTTCTGTGTGTCTGTGTGTGTTTCTGTGTGTGTGTGTGTGTTTCTGGGTGTGTATGTGGGTTTCTTGTTGTGTGTGAGTGTTTCTGGGTGTGTGTGTTTAGTTGCTGGGGGTGTGTTTGTTTCTCAGTGTGTCAGTGTGTTTCTGGGTATGTTTCGGTGGGTGGGTTCCTGTGTGTGTGTGTTTATGGCTGTGTGTGTGTGTGTGTTTGTGTGTGTGTGTGTGTGTGTGTGTGTGTTTGTGTGTGTGTGTTTCTGGGTGTGTGTGTGTGTGTGTGTGTGTGTGTGTGTGTGTGTGTGTGTGTGTGTGTGTGTGTGTGTTTGTGTGTGTGTTTCTGGTTGTGTGTGTTTGTTTCTCTGTATGTGTGATTGTTGCTTGGTGTGTGTTTGTGTGTGTGTTTCTGGGTGTGTGTGTGTTTCTGGGTGACTGTGTGATTGTTTCTCCGTATTTGTGTCTTTGTTTCTGGGTGTGTGTATGTGTGTGTTTTTCTGTGTCTGTGTGTGTGCTTGTTTCTGGGTGTGTATGTGTGTTTCCGGTAGTGTGTGTGTTTCTGCGTGCGTGTGTGTGTCTCTGGTTGTGTGTGTGTTTTTCTGGATGTGTGTGTGTGTTTCTGGGTGTACTTTTGTGTTTGTGATTCTTCGTGCGTGTGTGTGCGTGTGTGTGTGTGTTTGTGTGTTTCTGTGTGTGTATGTGTGTTTCTGGTTGTGTGTGTGTGATCCTGGTGTGTGTGTATTTCTGGGTGTGTGTTTTTTTCTGGGTGTGCGCTTTTTGGTTTGTGTGTATGTGTTTCTCCGTGTTTGTGTGTATGTTTCTGGGTTTGTGTGTGTGTTTCTGTGTGTGTGCGTGTATGTGTCTGGGGGTGTGTGTGTTTCTGGGGGTGGTTGTGTGCGTTTCTGGATGTGTGTGCTTCTGTGTTTTTCTGGGTGTGTGTATGTTTCTGTGTGTGTGTTTGTGTGTGTGTTTATGGGTGTGTGTTTTTGTTTGTGTGTTTCTGGGTTTTGTTTGTGTGAGTGTTTCTGGCTGTGTGTGTGTTTGTGTTTCTGTGTGTGTGTGTGTGTTTCTGGGTCTGTGTTGTGTGTTTCTCTGGTTGTGTGTTTTGGTGTGTGTGACTGTGCATGTGTGTGTGTGTCTCCGTATTTGTGTGTGTGTTTCTGGGTTTGTGTGTGTTTCTGCGTGTGTGCGTATGTGTGTTTCTGGGTGTGTGTGTGTGCTTCTGGGTGTGTGTTTGTGTTTGTGTTGTGTGTGTATGTGTTTCTCGGTGTGTGTGTGTGTGTGTTTTTTTTTGGTGTGTGCGTGTGTCTGTTTCTGGGTGTGTGTGTATGTGTTTCTCCGTGTTTGTGTGTATGTTTCTGGGTTTGTGTGTGTGTTTCTGTGTGTGTGTGTGTCTGGGGGCGTCTGGGGGTGTGTGTGTTTCTGCAGGTGGTTGTGTGTGTTTCTGGCTGTGTGTGTGTGTTTCTGAGTGTGTGTGTGGGTGAGTGTGTGTGTGTGTCTGTGTGTCTGTGTGTGTGTTTCTTGGTGTGTATGTGTGTGTGTGTGTTGTATGTGTGTGTGTGAGTTTTTTTTTTGATAGTGTGTTTCTTTGTGTGTGTGTGTGTATGTGTGTGCGTGTGCGCTTTATGTTTCTGGATGGCTGTGTGTGTTTATGCTTCTGGATGTGCGTGTGTGTGTATTTCTGGGTGTGCATGTGTGTGTGTGTTTCTGGTTGGGCGTGTGTGTGTGTATTTCAGAGTGTGTGTGCTTCTGTGTTTTGCTCTGTGTGTGGCTGTGTGTTTCTGGGTGTCTGTTTGTGTGTGTGGTTGTGGGTGTGTGTTTGTGTGTATCTGGTTGTGTGTTTGTGTGTGTGTTTCTGGGTTTGTGTTTGTGTGTGTGTTTCTGTGTGTGTGTGTGTGTTTCTGTGTGTGTGTGTGCGTGTTTCTGGGTCTGTGTTGTGTGTTCCTCTGGTTGTGTGTTTGTGTGTGTGTTTCTGTATGTTTGTGTGTGTGTTTCTCCGTATTTGTGTGCGTGTTCTGGGTGTGTGTGTGTTTGTGTTTCTGTCTGTTTGTGTGTGTGTGTGTGTGTGTGTGTGTGTGTGTGTGTGTGTTTCTGGGTGTCTCTGTGCGTTTCTGGGTGTTTGTGTGTTTTTCTGTGTTTTTGTGTGTTTGTGTGTGTGTGTATGTGTTTCTGGGTGAGTGTGTCTGTGTGTATCAGGGTGTATGTGTATATTGGTTTGTGTGTGCTGGTTTACGCATGTGTGTTTATGGGTTTCTGAGTTTGTGTGTATGTGCTTCTGCGTGTATGTGTTTGTGTTTCTGGTTGTGTGTGCGTGTGTTTTCTGGGTGTTTCTGGGTGTTTCTGTGTGTGTGTGTGTGTGTGTGTGTGTGTGTGTGTGTGTGTGTGTGTGTGTGTGTGTGTGTTTGTGTGTATGTGTTTCTCCGTGTTTGTGTGTATGTTTCTGGGTTTGTGTGTGTGTTTCTGTGTGTGTATGTGTCTGGGTTTGTGTGTGTTTCTGGGGTTTGTTGTGTGTTTTTCTGGCTGTGTGTGTGTGTTTCTGAGTGTGTGTGTGTGTGTGAGTGTGTGTCTGGGTGTGTTTCTCTGTGTGTGTGTGTTTCAGGATGGCCTTGTGTGTGTGTGTGTGTATGTGTGTGTATGTGTGTGTGTGTGTGTTTCTGTGTGTGTGTGTGTTTCTGGGTGTGTGTGTGTGTTTATGTTTCTCGATGCACGTCTGTGTGTGTGTGTTTCTGGTTGTGTGTGTGTATTTCTGGGTGGGCGTGTGTGTGTATTTCAGGATGTGTGTGCTTCTGTGTTTTTCTGGGTGTGTGTGTGTTTATGTTTCTGGTTGTGTGTTTGTGTGTGTGTTTTCTGGGTGTGTGTTTCTGGCTGTGTGTTTGTGTGTGTGTTTCTGGGTTTGTGTTTTTGTGTGTGTTTCTGGGTGTGTGTGTGTTTCTGGGTGTGTGTGCATGTTTCTGGGTCAGTGTTGCGTGTTTCTCTGGTTGTGTGTTTCTGTGTCTGTGTGTGTATGTGGGTGTGTGTTTCTCCATATGTGTGTGTGTTTTTCTGGGTTTGTTTGTGTTTCTGCGTGTGTGTGTGTATATGTGTGTTTCTCGGAGTGCGTGTGTGTTTCTGGGTGAGATGTATGTGTTTCTCCGTGTTTGTGTGTATGTTTCTGGATTTGTGTGTGTGTGTTTCTGTGTGTGTGTGCGTGTATGTGTCTGGAGGTGTGTGTGTTTCTGGGGGTGGTTGTGTGTGTTTCTGGCTGCCTGTGTGTGTTTCTGAGTGTGTGTGTGTTTGTGTCTGTGTGTGTGTGTTTCTTGGTGTGTGTGTGTGTGTGTGTGTGTGTGTGCGAGTGTACGTCTGTTTCTGTGTGTGTGTGTTTCTGGGTGTGTGTGTGTGTTTATGTTTCTGGACAGTGGTGTGCGTTTACGTTTTGGGATGTGTTTGTGTGTGTGTTTCTGGGTGGGCGTGTGTGTGTATTTCTGGATGTGTGTGCTTCTGTCTTTTTCTGGGTGTGTGTATGTTTCTGCGTGTGTGTTTGTGTGTGTGTTTATTGGTGTGTGTTTCTGGTTTTGTGTTTCTGGGTTTTTTTTGTGTGAGTGTTTCTGGGTGTGTGTGTGTTTGTGTTTCTGTGTGTGTGTGTGTGTTTCTGGGTCTGTGTTGTGTGTTTCTCTGGTTGTGTGTTGTGGTGTGTGTGTCTGTGCGTGTGTGTGTGTTTCTCCGTATTTGTGTGTGTGTTTCTGGGTTTGTGTGTGTTTGTGCGTGTGTGCATATGTGTGTTTCTGGCTGTGTGTGTGTGCTTCTGGGTGTGTGTTTGTGTTTGTGTTGTGTGTGTATGTGTTTCTGGGTGTGTGTGTGTGTGTGTGTGTGTTTTGGTGTGTGTGTGTGTCTGTTTCTGGGTGTGTGTGTGTATGTGTTTCTCCGTGCTGTGTGTATGTTTCTGGGTTTGTGTGTGTGCTTCTGTGTGTGTGTGTGTCTGGGGGCGTCTGGGGGTGTGTGTGTTTCTGCAGGTGGTTGTGTGTGTTTCTGGCTGTGTGTGTGTGTTTCTGAGTGTGTGTGTGTGTGTGTGTGTGTGAGTGTGTGTGTGTGTGTGTGTGTGTGTCTGTGTGTCTGTGTGTGTGTTTCTGGGTGTGTATGTGTGTGTGTTTATATGTGTGTGCGTGTGTTTTTGTGTGATAGTGTGTTTCTGAGTGTGTGTGTGTGTATGTGTGTATGTGCGTGTGCGCTTTATGTTTCTGGATGGCTGTGTGTGTTTATGCTTCTGGATGTGCGTGTGTGTGTATTTCTGGGTGTGCATGTGTGTGTGTGTTTCTGGTTGGGCGTGTGTGTGTGTATTTCAGGGTGTGTGTGCTTCTGTGTTTTGCTCTGTGTATGGCTGTGTGTTTCTGGGTGTCTGTGTGTGTGGTTGTGGGTGTGTGTTTGTGTGTATCTGGTTGTGTGTTTGTGTGTGTGTATCTGGGTTTGTGTTTGTGTGTGTGTTTCTGTGTGTGTGTGTGTTTCTGGGTGTGTGTGTGTGTGTTTCTGGGTCTGTGTTGTGTGTTCCTCTGGTTGTGTGTTTGTGTGTGTGTTTCTGTATGTTTGTGTGTGTGTTTCTCCGTATTTGTGTGCGTGTTCTGGATGTGTGTGTGTTTGTGTGTGTGTCTGTGTGTGTGTTTCTGGGTGTCTGTGTGCGTTTCTGGGTGTTCCTGTGTTTTTGTGTGTTTGTGTGTGTATGTGTTTCTGGGTGAGTGTGTCTGTGTGTATCAGGGTGTATGTGTATTTGGGTTTGTGTGTGTTGGTTTACGCATGTGTGTTTATGGGTTTGTGTGTGTGTGTGTGTGTGTGTGTGTTTGTGTGTTCTGTGTGTGTGTGTGTTTATGTTTCTCGATGCGCGCGTGTGTGTGTGTTTCTGGTTGTGTATGTGTATTTCTGGGTGGGCGTGTGTGTGTATTTCAGGATGTGTGTGTTTCTGTGTTTTTCTGGGTGTGTGTGTGTGTTTATGTTTCTGGTTGTGTGTTTGTGTGTGTGTTTTCTGGGTGTGTGTTTCTGGCTGTGTGTTTGTGTGTGTGTTTCTGGGTGTGTGTGTGTGTGTTTCTGGGTGTGTGTGTGTGTGTTTCTGGGTCAGTGTTGTGTGTTTCTCTGGTTGTATGTTTCTGCGTCTGTGTGTGTATGTGGGTGTGTGTTTCTCCATATTTCTGTGTGTGTTTCTGGGTTTGTTTGTGTTTCTGCATGTGTGTGTGTGTATGTGTGTTTCTGGGAGTGTGTGTGTGTTTCTGGGTGTGTGTGTATGTGTTTCTCCGTGTTTGTGTGCATGTTTCTGGATTTGTGTGTGTTTCTGTGTGTGTGTGTGTGTGTGTGTGTGTGTGTGTGTGTGTGTGTGTGTGTGTGTGTGTCTGTGTGTGTGTCTGTGTGTCTGTGTGTCTGGGGGTGTGTTTCTGGTTGTGCGTGTGTGTGTCTGGTGTGTGTGTATTTCTGGGTGTGTGTTTTGTTCTGTGTGTGTTTTTTGGTGTGTATGTATGTGTTTCTCCGTGTTTGTGTGTATGTTTCTGGGTTTGTGTGTGTGTTTCTGTGTGTGCGTGTATGTGTTTCTGAGTGTGTATGTGTGTGTGTGTGTGTGTGTGTGTGTGTGTTTGTTTGTGTCTGTGTGTGTGTTTCTTGGTGTGTGTGTGTGTGTTTCTGTGTGTGTGTGTGTTTCTGGGTGTGTGTGTGTGTGTTTATGTTTCTGGATGGTGGTGTGTGTTTACGTTTCTGGATGTTTCTGGGTGTGTGTTTGTTTCTGGGTGTGTGTGTGTGCTTTTTGATGTGTGTGTATGTGTTTGTCCTTGTTTGTGTGTATGTTTCTGGGTTTGTGTGTGTGTTTCTGTGTGTGTGTGTGTGTGTGTGTGTGTGTGTTTGTGTGTGTGTATGTGTCTGGGTTTGTATGTGTTTCTGGGGGTGGTTGTGTGTGTTTCTGGCTGTATGTGTGGGTGTTTCTGACTGTGTATGTGTGTGTGTGTGCTTCAGGGCAGGAGTGTGTTTGAGTGTTTCTGGGCGGGTGTGTGTTTCTGGTTGTGTGTGTGTATTTCTGGGTGGGCGTGTGTGTGTATTTCAGGATGTGTGTGCTTCTGTGTTTTTCTGGGTGTGTGTGTGTTTATGTTTCTGGTTGTGTGTTTGTGTGTGTGTTGTCTGGGTGTGTGTTTCTGGCTGTGTGTTTGTGTGTGTGTTTCTGGGTTTGTGTTTTTGTGTGTGTTTCTGGGTGTGTGTGTGTTTCTGGGTGTATGTGCATGTTTCTGGGTCAGTGTTGTGTGTTTCTCTGGTTGTGTGTTTCTGTGTCTGTGTGTGTATGTGGGTGTGTGTTTCTCCATATGTGTGTGTGTTTTTCTGGGTTTGTTTGTGTTTCTGCGTGTGTGTGTGTAGATGTGTGTTTCTCGGAGTGCGTGTGTGTTTCTGGGTGAGATGTATGTGTTTCTCCATGTTAGTGTGTATGTTTCTGGATTTGTGTGTGTGTGTTTCTGTGTGTGTGTGCGTGTATGTGTCTGGAGGTGTGTGTGTTTCTGGGGGTGGTTGTGTGTGTTTCTGGCTGCCTGTGTGTGTTTCTTGGTGTGTGTGTGTGTGTGTGTGTGTGTGTGTGTGTGTGTGTGTGTGCGAGTGTACGTCTGTTTCTGTGTGTGTGTGTTTCTGGGTGTGTGTGTGTGTGTTTATGTTTCTGGACAGTGGTGTGCGTTTACGTTTCGGCATGTGTTTGTGTGTGTGTTTCTGGGTGGGCGTATGTGTGTATTTCTGGATGTGTGTGCTTCTGTCTTTTTCTGGGTGTGTGTATGTTTCTGCGTGTGTGTTTGTGTGTGTGTTTATGGGTGTGTGTTTCTGGTTGTGTGTTTCTGGGTTTTGTTTGTGTGAGTGTTTCTGGGTGTGTGTGTGTTTGTGTTTCTGTGTGTGTGTGTGTGTTTCTGGGTCTGTGTTGTGTGTTTCTCTGGTTGTGTGTTGTGGTGTGTGTGTCTGTGCGTGTGTGTGTGTTTCTCCGTATTTGTGTGTGTGTTTCTGGGTTTGTGTGTGTTTGTGCGTGTGTGCATATGTGTGTTTCTGGCTGTGTGTGTGCGCTTCTGGGTGTGTGTTTGTGTTTGTGTTGTGTGTGTATGTGTTTCTGGGTGTGTGTGTGTGTGTGTGTGTGTGTGTTTTGGTGTGTGTGTGTGTCTGTTTCTGGGTGTGTGTGTATGTGTTTCTCCGTGTTTGTGTGTATGTTTCTGGGTTTGTGTGTGTGCTTCTGTGTGTGTGTGTGTCTGGGGGCGTCTGGGGGTGTGTGTGTTTCTGCAGGTGGTTGTGTGTGTTTCTGGCTGTGTGTGTGTGTTTCTGAGTGTGTGTGTGTGTGTGTGTGAGTGTGTGTGTGTGTGTGTGTGTGTGTGTCTGTGTGTCTGTGTGTGTGTTTCTGGGTGTGTATGTGTGTGTGTTTGTATGTGTGTGCGTGTGTTTTTGTGTGATAGTGTGTTTCTGAGTGTGTGTGTGTATGTGTGTGTGTGCGTGTGCGCTTTATGTTTCTGGATGGCTGTGTGTGTTTATGCTTCTGGATGTGCGTGTGTGTGTATTTCTAGGTGTGCATGTGTGTGTGTGTTTCTGGTTGGGCGTGTGTGTGTGTATTTCAGGGTGTGTGTGCTTCTGTGTTTTGCTCTGTGTATGGCTGTGTGTTTCTGGGTGTCTGAGTGTGTGGTTGTGGGTGTGTGTTTGTGTGTATCTGGTTGTGAGTTTGTGTGTGTGTATCTGGGTTTGTGTTTGTGTGTGTGTTTCTGTGTGTGTGTGTGTTTCTGGGTGTGTGTGTGTGTGTTTCTGGGTCTGTGTTGTGTGTTCCTCTGGTTGTGTGTTTGTGTGTGTGTTTCTGTATGTTTGTGTGTGTGTATTTATGGGTGGGCGTGTGTGTGTATTTCAGGATGTGTGTGTTTCTGTGTTTTTCTGGGTGTGTGTGTGTGTTTATGTTTCTGGTTGTGTGTTTGTGTGTGTGTTTTCTGGGTGTGTGTTTCTGGCTGTGTGTTTGTGTGTGTGTTTCTGGTTTTGTGTTTTTGTGTGTGTTTCTGGGTGTGTGTGTGTGTGTTTCTGGGTGTGTGTGTGTGTGTTTCTGGGTCAGTGTTGTGTGTTTCTCTGGTTGTGTGTTTCTGCGTCTGTGTGTGTATGTGGGTGTGTGTTTCTCCATATTTGTGTGTGTGTTTCTGGGTTTGTTTGTGTTTCTGCATGTGTGTGTGTGTATGTGTGTTTCTGGGAGTGTGTGTGTGTTTCTGGGTGTGTGTGTATGTGTTTCTCCGTGTTTGTGTGTATGTTTCTGGATTTGTGTGTGTTTCTGTGTGTGTGTGTGTGTGTGTGTGTGTGTGTGTCTGTGTGTCTGTGTGTCTGGGGGTGTGTTTCTGGTTGTGTGTGTGTGTGTGTCTGGTGTGTGTGTATTTCTGGGTGTGTGTTTTGTTCTGTGTGTGTTTTTTGGTGTGTGTGTATGTGTTTCTCCGTGTTTGTGTGTATGTTTCTGGGTTTGTGTGTGTGTTTCTGTGTGTGCGTGTATGTGTTTCTGAGTGTGTATGTGTGTGTGTGTGTGTGTGTGTGTGTGTGTGTGTTTGTTTGTGTCTGTGTGTGTGTTTCTTGGTGTGTGTGTGTGTGTGTTTCTGTGTGTGTGTGTGTTTCTGGGTGTGTGTGTGTGTGTTTATGTTTCTGGATGGTGGTGTGTGTTTACGTTTCTGGATGTTTCTGGGTGTGTGTTTGTTTCTGGGTGTGTGTGTGTGCTTTTTGATGTGTGTGTATGTGTTTGTCCTTGTTTGTGTGTATGTTTCTGGGTTTGTGTGTGTGTTTCTGTGTGTGTGTGTGTGTGTGTGTGTGTGTTTGTGTGTGTGTATGTGTCTGGGTTTGTGTGCGTTTCTGGGGGTGGTTGTGTGTGTTTCTGGCTCTATGTGTGGGTGTTTCTGACTGTGTATGTGTGTGTGTGTGCTTCAGGGCAGGAGTGTGTTTGAGTGTTTCTGGGCGGGTGTGTGTTTCTGTTTGGGTGTGTGCCTGTGTTTGTGGCTGGATGTGTTTGTTTCTGGGTGTGTAAGTGTGTTTCTGGTTGTGTGTGTGTTTCTGGGTGTGTGTGTGTGTGTTTCTGGGTGTCTGTGTGTTTTTCTGGGTGTGTGTGTGTGTGTGTGTGCGTGTCGTTTTCTGGGTCTGTGTGTGCATGTGTTTCTCCATGTTTGTGTGTATGTTTCTGGATTTGTGTGTGTGAGTTTCTGGGGGTGTGTTGTGTTTTTTTCTGGGTGTGTGTTTGTGTGTGTGTTTCTGGGTGTGTGATTGTTACTCCGTATTTGTGTGTTTGTGTCTGGGTCTATGTGTGTGTGTTTGTGTTTCTGTGTGTATATGGGTGTGTGTGTGTGTGTGTGTGTGTGTGTGTGTGTGTGTGTGTGTGTGTGTGTTTGTTTCTGGGTGTGTAAGTGTGTTTCTGGTTGTGTGTGTGTGTTTCTGGATGTGTGTGTGTGTGTGTTTCTGGGTGTACGTTTGTGTCTGTGATTCTCGGTGTGTGTGTGTGTTTGTATGTTTCTGTGTGTGTATATGTGTTTCTGGTGTGTGTGTGTTTCTGGGTGTGTGTTTGTTTCTGGGTGTGCGTGTGCTTTTTGATGTGTGTGTATGTGTTTCTCCTTGTTTGTGTGTATGTTTCTGGGTTTGTGTGTGTGTTTCTTTGTGTGTGTGTGTGTGTGTATGTATGTGTCTGTGGGGGAGTGTTTCTGGGTGTGGTTGTGTGTTTTTCTGGCTGTGTTGTGTGTTTCTGACTGTATATGTGTGTGTGTGCGTGCTTCAGGGCAGGGGTGTGTTTGAGTGTTTCTGGCCGGGTGTGTGTTTCTGTTTCGTTGTTGTTTGTGGCTGGTTGTGTGGGTTTCTGGGTGTGTATGTGTGTTTCTGGTTGTGTGTGTGTTTCTGGGTGTATGTTTGTTTCTGGGTGTGCGTGTGCTTTTTGATGTGTGTGTATGTGTTTCTCCTTGTTTGTGTGTATGTTTCTGGGTTTGTGTGTGTGTTTCTTTGTGTGTGTGTGTGTGTATGTATGTGTCTGTGGGGGAGTGTTTCTGGGTGTGGTTGTGTGTTTTTCTGGCTGTGTTGTGTGTTTCTGACTGTATATGTGTGTGTGTGCGTGCTTCAGGGCAGGGGTGTGTTTGAGTGTTTCTGGCCGGGTGTGTGTTTCTGTTTCGTTGTTGTTTGTGGCTGGTTGTGTGGGTTTCTGGGTGTGTTTGTGTGTTTCTGGTTGTGTGTGTGTTTCTGTGTGTGTGTGATTGTTCCTTGGTGTGTGTTTCTGTGTCTGTGCTTGTACGTTTGTTTCTATGTGTGTGCCTGTGGGTGGGTTCCTGTGTGTGTGTGTGTGCTTCTGGCTGTGTGTGTGTGTGTGTGTGTGTGTGTGTGTGTGTGTGTGTGTTTCTGTGTATGTGTTTCTGCATGTGTGTGATTGTTCCTTGGTGTGTGTTTGTGTGTGTGTTTCTGGGTCTGTGTTTGTGTGTGTGTGTTTCTGGGTGTGTGTATGTATCTGGGTGTGTTTGTGCGTCTTTCTAGGTGTGTGTTGTGTTTTTTTCTGAGGATGTGTTTGTCTGTGTGTTTCTGGGTGTCTGTGTGATTGTGTCTCCGTATTTGTGTCTTTGTTTCTGGGTGTGTGTGTGTGTGTGTGTGTGTGTGTGTGTGTGTTTCTGTGTGTGTGTGTGTGTGTGTGTGTGTGTGTGTGTGTGTGTGTGTGTGTGTGTGTTTGTTTGTTTCTGGGCGTATAAGTGTTTTTCTGGTAGTGTGTGTGTTTTT
>JANJGN010000021.1:21039238-21069238 GCA_026770705.1 Isurus oxyrinchus
GTGTTTCTGGGTGTCTGTGTGTGTGGTTGTGGTGTGTGTTTGTGTGTATCTGGTTGTGTGTTTGTGTGTGTGTATCTGGGTTTGTGTTTGTGTGTGTGTTTCTGTGTGTGTGTGTGTTTCTGGGTGTGTGTGTGTGTGTTTCTGGGTCTGTGTTGTGTGTTCCTCTGGTTGTGTGTTTGTGTGTGTGTTTCTGTATGTTTGTGTGTGTGTTTCTCCGTATTTGTGTGCGTGTTCTGGGTGTGTGTGTGTTTGTGTTTCTGTGTGTTTGTGTGTGTGTTTCTGTATGTTTGTGTGTGTGTTTCTCCGTATTTGTGTGCGTGTTCTGGATGTGTGTGTGTTTGTGTGTGTGTCTGTGTGTGTGTTTCTGGGTGTCTGTGTGCGTTTCTGGGTGTTTCTGTGTTTTTGTGTGTTTGTGTGTGTATGTGTTTCTGGGTGAGTGTGTCTGTGTGTATCAGGGTGTATGTGTATTTGGGTTTGTGTGTGTTGGTTTACGCATGTGTGTTTATGGGTTTGTGTGTGTGTGTGTGTGTGTGTGTGTGTGTGTGTTTGTGTGTTTCTGTGTGTGTGTGTGTGTGTGTGTGTTTATGTTTCTCGATGCGCGTGTGTGTGTGTGTTTCTGGTTGTCTGTGTGTATTTCTGGGTGGACGTGTGTGTGTATTTCAGGATGTGTGTGTTTCTGTGTTTTTCTGGGTGTGTGTGTGTTTTTATGTTTCTGGTTGTGTGTTTGTGTGTGTGTTTTCTGGGTGTGTGTTTCTGGCTGTGTGTTTGTGTGTGTGTTTCTGGTTTTGTGTTTTTGTGTGTGTTTCTGGGTGTGTGTGTGTGTGTTTCTGGGTGTGTGTGTGTGTTTCTGGGTCAGTGTTGTGTGTTTCTCTGGCTGTGTGTTTCTGCGTCTATGTGTGTATGTGGGTGTGTGTTTCTCCATATTTCTGTGTGTGTTTCTGGGTTTGTTTGTGTTTCTGCATGTGTGTGTGTGTATGTGTGTTTCTGGGAGTGCGTGTGTGTTTCTGGGTGTGTGTGTGTATGTGTTTCTCCGTGTTTGTGTGTATGTTTCTGGATTTGTGTGTGTTTCTGTGTGTGTGTGTGTGTGTGTGTGTGTGTGTCTGTGTGTGTGTGTGTGTCTGTGTGTCTGTGTGTCTGGGGGTGTGTTTCTGGTTGTGTGTGTGTGTGTGTGTGTCTGGTGTGTGTGTATTTCTGTGTGTGTGTTTTGTTCTGTGTGTGTTTTTTGGTGTGTGTGTATGTGTTTCTCCGTGTTTGTGTGTATGTTTCTGGGTTTGTGTGTGTGTTTCTGTGTGTGCTTGTATGTGTTTCTGAGTGTGTATGTGTGTGTGTGTATGTGTGTGTGTGTGTTTGTGTCTGTGTGTGTGTTTCTTGGTGTGTGTGTGTGTGTGTTTCTGTGTGTGTGTGTGTGTTTCTGGGTGTGTGTGTGTATGTTTATGTTTCTGGATGGTGGTGTGTGTTTACGTTTCTGGATGTTTCTGGGTGTGTGTTTGTTTCTGGGTGTGTGTGTGTGCTTTTTGATGTGTGTGTATGTGTTTGTCCTTGTTTGTGTGTATGTTTCTGGGTTTGTGTGTGTTTTACTGTGTGTGTGTGTTTGTGTGTGTGTTTGTGTGTGTGTATGTGTCTGGGTTTGTGTGTGTTTCTGGGGGTGGTTGTGTGTGTTTCTGGCTGTATGTGTGGGTGTTTCTGACTGTGTATGTGTGTGTGTGTGCTTCAGGGCAGGAGTGTGTTTGAGTGTTTCTGGGCGGGTGTGTGTTTCTGTTTGGGTGTGTGCCTGTGTTTGTGGCTGGATGTGTTTGATTCTGGGTGTGTAAGTGTGTTTCTGGTTGTGTGTGTGTTTCTGGGTGTGTGTGTGTGTGTTTCTGGGTGTCTGTGTGTTTTTCTGGTTGTGTGTGTGTGTTTCTGTGTGTGTGTGTGTGTGTGTGTGTGTCGTTTTCTGGGTCTGTGTGTGCATGTGTTTCTCCATGTTTGTGTGTACGTTTCTGGATGTCTGTGTGTCTGGGGGTGGGTGTGTTTCTGGGGGTGGTTGTGTGTGTTTCTCGCTGTGTGTGAGTGTTTCTGTGTGTGTGTGTGTGTCTGTGTGTATGTTTGTGCGTTTCTGTGTGTGGGTGGGTGTGTTTCTGGTTGTGTATGTGTGTTTCTGGTTGTGTGTGTGAGTTTCTGGGGGTGTGTTGTGTTTTTTTCTGGGTGTGTGTTTGTGTGTGTGTTTCTGGGTGTGTGATTGTTACTCCGTATTTGTGTGTTTGTGTCTGGGTCTATGTGTGTGTGTTTGTGTTTCTGTGTGTATATGGGTGTGTGTGTGTGTGTGTGTGTGTGTGTGTGTGTGTGTGTGTTTCTGGGTGTGTAAGTGTGTTTCTGGTTGTGTGTGTGTGTTTCTGGATGTGTGTGTGTGTGTTTCTGGGTGTACGTTTGTGTCTGTGATTCTCGGTGTGTGTGTGTGTTTGTATGTTTCTGTGTGTGTATATGTGTTTCTGGTGTGTGTGTGCTTCTGGGTGTGTGTTTGTTTCTGGGTGTGCGTGTGCTTTTTGATGTGTGTGTATGTGTTTCTCCTTGTTTGTGTGTATGTTTCTGGGTTTGTGTGTGTGTTTCTTTGTGTGTGTGTGTGTGTGTGTATGTATGTGTCTGTGGGGGAGTGTTTCTGGGTGTGGTTGTGTGTTTTTCTGGCTGTGTTGTGTGTTTCTGACTGTGTATGTGTGTGTGTGCGTGCTTCAGGGCAGGGGTGTGTTTGAGTGTTTCTGGCCGGGTGTGTGTTTCTGTTTCGTTGTTGTTTGTGGCTGGTTGTGTGGGTTTCTGGGTGTGTATGTGTGTTTCTGGTTGTGTGTGTGTTTCTGTGTGTGTGTGATTGTTCCTTGGTGTGTGTTTCTGTGTCTGTGCTTGTACGTTTGTTTCTGTGTGTGTGCCTGTGGGTGGGTTCCTGTGTGTGTGTGTGTGCGTGTGCTTCTGGCTGTGTGTGTGTGTGTGTGTGTGTGTGTGTGTGTGTGTGTGTGTTTCTGTGTATGTGTTTCTGCATGTGTGTGATTGTTCCTTGGTGTGTGTTTGTGTGTGTGTTTCTGGGTCTGTGTTTGTGTGTGTGTTTCTGGGTGTGTGTGTGTTTCTGGGTGTGTTTGTGCGTCTTTCTAGGTGTGTGTTGTGTTTTTTTCTGAGGGTGTGTTTGTCTGTGTGTTTCTGGGTGTCTGTGTGATTGTGCCTCCGTGTTTGTGTCTTTGTTTCTGGGTGTGGGTGTGTGTGTGTGTGTGTATTTCTGTGTGTGTGTGTGTGTGTGTGTGTTTGTTTCTGCGCGTATAAGTGTTTTTCTGGTAGTGTGTGTGTTTTTCTGGGTTTGTGTGTGTGTGTTCCTGGGTGTATGTTTACGCTTCTGGATGTGCGTGTGTGTGTATTTCTGGGTGTGCATGTGTGTGTGTGTTTCTGGTTGGGCGTGTGTGTGTGTATTTCAGGGTGTGTGTGCTTCTGTGTTTTGCTCTGTGTGTGGCTGTGTGTTTCTGTGTGTCTGTTTGTGTGTGTGGTTGTGGGTGTGTGTTTGTGTGTATCTGGTTTTGTGTTTGTGTGTGTGTTTCTGGGTTTGTGTTTGTGTGTGTGTTTCTGTGCGTGTGTGTGTTTCTGTGTGTGTGTGTGCGTGTTTCTGGGTCTGTGTTGTGTGTTCCTCTGGTTGTGTGTTTGTGTGTGTGTTTCTGTATGTTTGTGTGTGTGTTTCTCCGTATTTGTGTGCGTGTTCTGGGTGTGTGTGTGTTTGTGTTTCTGTGTGTCTGTGTGTGTGTGTGTGTGTGTGTGTGTGTGTGTGTTTCTGGGTGTCTGTGTGCGTTTATGGGTGGTTGTGAGTTTTTCTGTGTTTTTGTGTGTTTGTGTGCGTGTGTATGTGTTTCTGGGTGAGTGTGTCTGTGTGTATCAGGGTGTATGTGTATATGGGTTTGTGTGTGTTGTTTTACGCATGTGTGTTTATGGGTTTCTGAGTTTGTGTGTATGTGCTTCTGCGTGTATGTGTTTGTGTTTCTGGTTGTGTGTGCGTGTGTTTTCTGGGTGTTTCTGTGTGTTTCTGGGTGTGTGTGTGTGTGTGTGTGTGTGTGTGTGTGTGTGTGTGTGTGTGTGTGTATGTGTTTCTCCGTGTTTGTGTGTATGTTTCTGGGTTTGTGTGTGTGTTTCTGTGTGTGTGTGTGTCTGGGGGCGTCTGGGGCTGTGTGTGTTTCTGCAGGTGGTTGCGTGTGCTTCTGGCTGTGTGTGTGTGTTTTTGAGTGTGTGTGTGTGTGTGTGTGTGTGTGTGTGTGTGTGCGCGCTTTATGTTTCTGGATGGCTGTGTGTGTTTATGCTTCTGGATGTGCGTGTGTGTGTATTTCTGGGTGTACATGTGTGTGTGTGTTTCTGGTTGGGCGTGTGTGTGTGTATTTCAGGGTGTGTGTGCTTCTGTGTTTTGCTGTGTGTGTGGCTGTGTGTTTCTGGGTGTCTGTTTGTGTGTGTGGTTGTGTGTGTGTGTTTGTGTGCATCTGGTTGTGTGTTTGTGTGTGTTTTTCTGGGTTTGTGTTTGTGTGTGTGTTTCTGTGTGTGTGTGTTTCTGTGTGTGTGTGTGCGTGTTTCTGGGTCTGTGTTGTGTGTTCCTCTGGTTGTGTGTTTGTGTGTGTGTTTCTGTATGTTTGTGTGTGTGTTTCTCTGTATTTGTGTGCGTGTTCTGGGTGTGTGTGTGTTTGTGTGTGTGTGTGTGTGTGTGTGTGTGTGTGTGTGTGTTTCTGGGTGTCTGTGTGCGTTTCTGGGTGTTTGTGTGTTTTTCTGTGTTTTTGTGTGTTTGTGTGTGTGTGTATGTGTTTCTGGGTGAATGTGTCTGTGTGTATCAGGGTGTATGTGTATTTGGGTTTGTGTGTGTTTGTTTACGCTTGTGTGTTTATGGGTTTGTGTGTGTGTGTGTGTGTGTGTGTGTGTGTGTGTGTTTGTGTGTTTCTGTGTGTGTGTTTGTGTTTATGTTTCTCGATGCGCGTGTGTGTTTGTGTTTCTGGTTGTGTGTGTGTATTTCTGGGTGGGCGTGTGTGTGTATTTCAGGATGTGTGTGTTTCTGTGTTTTTCTGGGTGTGTGTGTGTGTTTATGTTTCTGATTGTGTGTTTGTGTGTGTGTTTTCTGGGTGTGTGTTTCTGGCTGTGTGTTTGTGTGTGTGTTTCTGGGTTTGTATTTTTGTGTGTGTTTCTGGGTGTGTGTGTGTGTGTGTGTTTCTGGGTCAGTGTTGTGTGTTTCTCTGGTTGTGTGTTTCTGCGTCTGTGTGTGTATGTGGGTGAGTGTTTCTCCATATTTCTGTGTGTGTTTCTGGGTTTGTTTGTGTTTCTGCATGTGTGTGTGTGTATGTGTGTTTCTGGGAGTGTGTGTGTGTTTCTGGGTGTGTGTGTATGTGTTTCTCCGTGTTTGTGTGTATGTTTCTGTATTTGTGTGTGTTTCTCTGTGTGTGTGTGTGTGTGTGTGTGTGTGTGTGCGTGTGTGTGTGTGTGTGTATGTGTGAGTCTGTGTGTCTGTGTGTCTGGGCGTGTGTTTCTGGTTGTGTGTCTGTGTGTGTCTGGTGTGTGTGTATTTCTGGGTGTGTGTTTTTTTCTGTGTGTGTTTTTTGGTGTGTGTGTATGTGTTTCTCCGTGTTTGTGTGTATGTTTCTCGGTTTGTGTGTGTATTTCTGTGTGTGCGTGTATGTGTCTGGGGGTTTGTGTGTTTCTGGGGATGGTTGTGTGTGTTTCTGGCTGCGTGTGTGTGTTTCTGAGTGTGTATGTGTGTGTGTGTGTGTGTGTGTTTGTGTCTGTGTGTGTGTTTCTTGGTGTGTGTGTGTGTGTGTGTGTGTGTGTTTCTGTGTGTGTGTGTGTTTCTGGGTGTGTGTGTGTGTGTTTATGTTTCTGGATGGTGGTGTGTGTTTACGTTTCTGGATGTTTCTGGGTGTGTGTTTGTTTCTGGGTGTGTGTGTGCTTTTTGATGTGTGTGTATGTGTTTCTCCTTGTTTGTGTGTATGTTTCTGGGTTTGTGTGTGTGTTTCTGTGTGTGTGTGTGTGTGTGTGTGCGTGTTTGTGTGTGTGTATGTGTCTGGGTTTGTGTGTGTTTCTGGGGGTGGTTGTGTGTGTTTCTGGCTGTATGTGTGGGTGTTTCTGACTGTGTATGTGTGTGTGTGTGCTTCAGGGCAGGAGAGCGTTTGAGTGTTTCTGGGTGGGTGTGTGTTTCTGTTTGGGTGTGTGCCTGTGTTTGTGGCTGGGTGTTTTTGTTTCTGGGTGTGTAAGTGTGTTTCTGGTTGTGTGTGTGTTTCTGG
Organism: Isurus oxyrinchus; assembly: GCA_026770705.1. Classification (NCBI taxonomy): domain Eukaryota; kingdom Metazoa; phylum Chordata; class Chondrichthyes; order Lamniformes; family Lamnidae; genus Isurus; species Isurus oxyrinchus. The sequence continues at coordinate 21,045,490 of JANJGN010000021.1, forward strand.
GTGTGTGTGTGTGTGTGTGTTTCTGGGTATCTGTGTGTTTTTCTGCGTGTGTGTGTGTGTTTCTGTGTGTGTGTGTGTGTGTGTGTGTGTGTGCGTGTCGGTTTCTGGGTCTGTGTGTGCATGTGTTTCTCCATGTTTGTGTGTATGTTTCTGGATTTGTGTGTGTGTTTCTTGGTGTCTGTGTGTGTGTGTCTGTGTGTCTGTGTGTCTGAGGGTGGGTGTGTTTCTGGGGGTGGTTGTGTGTTTTTCTCGCTGTGTGTGACTGTTTCTGTGTGTGTGTGTATGTGTGTGTGTCTGTGTGTATGTTTGTGCGTTTCTGTGTGTGGGTGTGTGTGTTTCTGGTTGTGTATGTGTGTTTCTGGTTGTGTGTGTGAGTTTCTGGGGGTGTGTTGTGTTTTTTTCTTGGTGTGTGTTTGTGTGTGTGTTTCTGGGTGTGTGTTTGATTGTTTCTCCGTATTTGTGTGTTTGTGTCTGGGTCAATGTGTGTGTGTATGTGTTTCTGTGTGTGTGTGTGTGTGTGTGTGTGTGTGTGTGTGTGTGTGTGTGTGTGTGTGTGTGTGTGTGTGTGTGTTTGTTTCTGGGTGTGTGTGTGTGTGTTTCTGGTTGTGTGTGTGTGTTTCTGGATGTGTGTGTGTGTTTCTGGGTGTACATTTGTGTCTGTGATTCTCGGTGTGTGTGTGTGTTTGTATGTTTCTGTGTGTGTATATGTGTTTCTGGTGTGTGTGTGTTTCTGGGTGTGTGTTTGTTTCTGGGTGTGCGTGTGCTTTTTGATGTGTGTGTATGTGTTTCTCCTTGTTTGTGTGTATGTTTCTGGGTTTGTGTGTGTGTTTCTTTGTGTGTGTGTGTGTATGTATGTGTCTGTGGGGTGTGTTTCTGGTTGTGGTTGTGTGTTTTTCTGGCTGTGTTGTGTGTTTCTGACTGTGTATGTGCGTGTGTGTGCGTGCTTCAGGGCAGGGGTGTGTTTGAGTGTTTCTGGCCGGGTGTGTGTTTCTGTTTCGTTGTTGTTTGTGGCTGGTTGTGTGTGTTTCTGGGTGTGTATGTGTGTTTCTGGTTGTGTGTGTGTTTCTGTGTGTGTGTGATTGTTCCTTGGTGTGTGCTTCTGTGTCTGTGCTTGTATGTTTGTTTCTGTGTGTGTGTCTGTGGGTGGGTTCCTGTGTGTGTGTGTGTGCTTCCGGCTGTGTGTGTGTGTGTGTGTGTGTGTGTGTTTCTGTGTATGTGTTTCTGCATGTGTGTGATTGTTCCTTGGTGTGTGTTTGTGTGTGTGTTTCTGGGTCTGTGTTTGTGTGTGTGTTTCTGGGTGTGTGTGTGTGTTTCTGGGTGTGTTTGTGCGTCTTTCTAGGTGTGTGTTGTATTTTTTTCTGAGGGTGTGTTTGTCTGTGTGTTTCTGGGTGTCTGTGTGATTGTGCCTCCGTATTTGTGTCTTTGCTTCTGGGTGTGTGTGTGTGTGTGTGTTTCTGTGTGTGTGTGTGTGTGTGTGTGTGTGTGTGTTTGCTTCTGGGCGTATATGTGTTTTTCTGGTAGTGTGTGTGTTTTTCTGGGTTTGTGTGTGTGTGTTCCTGGGTGTATGTTTGTGTCTGTGATTCTCGGTGTCTGTGTGTGTGTCTGTGTGTGTGTGTGTTTTTGTGTTTCTCTGTGTGTATATGTGTTTCTGGTTGTGTGTGTGTGATTCTGGTGTGTGTATGTTTCTGGGTGTGTGTTTGTTTCTGTGTGTGTGTGTTTTTTCGTGTGTGTTTATGTGTTTCTCCGTGTTTGTGTGTATGTTTCTGGTTAGTGTGTGTGTTTCTGGGTGTGTGCGTGTATGTGTCTGGGGGTGTGTGTGTTTCTGGGGATGGTTGTGTGTGTTTCTGGCTGCGTGTGTGTGTTTCTGAGTGTGTATGTGTGTGTGTGTGTGTGTGTGTTGTGTTTGTGTGTGTGTATGTGTCTGGGTTTGTGTGTGTTTCTGGGGGTGGTTGTGCGTGTTTCTGGCTGTGTGTGTGTGTTTCTGACTGTGTATGTGTGTGTGTGTGCTTCAGGGCAGGAGTGTGTTTGAGTGATTCTGGGCGGCTGTGTGTTTCTGTTTGGGTGTGTGCCTGTGTTTGTGGCTGGGTGTGTTTGTTTCTGGGTGTGTATGTGTGTTTCTGGTTGTGTGTGTGTGTTTCTGCGTGTATGTGTGTGTTTCTGGGTGTGTGTCTGTGGGTGGGTTCCTGTGTGTGTGTGTTTCTGGGTGTGTGTGTGTGTGTTTGTTTGTGTGTGTTTCTGGGAGTTTGTTTGTGTGTTTCGTGTTATGTGTGTGTGTTTCTGGGTTTGTGTGCGTGTTTCTGGGTGTGTGTGTGTGTGTTTCTTGGTGTGTGTTTGTGGCTGAGTTTCTGGGTGTGTGTTTCTGTGTGTGTTTCTGGGTCTGTGTGTGTTTGTTTCTCCGTATTTCTGTGTGTGTTTCTGTTTGTTTGTGTGTGTTTCTGTGTGTGGGTGTGTGTGTTTTTGGGTGTGTATGTGGGTTTCTTGTTGTGTGTGAGTGTTTCAAGGTGTGTGTGTTTAGTTGCTGGGGGTGTGTTTGTTTCTCAGTGTGTCAGTGTGTTTCTGGGTATGTGTTGGTGGGTGGGTTCCTGTGTCTGTGTGCTTCTGGCTGTGTGTGTGTGTGTTTGTGTGTGTGTGTGTGTGTGTGTGTGTGTGTGTGTGTGTGTGTGTGTGTGTGTGTGTGTGTGTGTTTGTGTGTGTGTGTTTCTGGACGTGTGTGTGTGCGTTTCTGGTTGTGTGTGTTTGTTTCTGTGTATGTGTGATTATTGCTTGGTGTGTGTTTGTGTATATGTTTCTGGGTTTGTCTGTGTTTCTGGGTGACTGTGTGATTGTTTCTCTGTATTTGTGTCTTTGTTTCTGTGTGTGTGTATGTGTGTGTTTTTCTGTGTCTGTGTGTGTGTTTGTTTTTGGGTGTGTAAGTGTGTTTCTGGTAGTGTGTGTGTTTCTGCGTGTGTGTGTGTGTGTTTCTGGTTGTGTGTGTGTTTTTCTGGATGTGTGTGTGTGTTTCTGTGTGCACGTTTGCGTCTGTGATTCTTCTTGTGTGTGTGTGTGTGTGTGTGTGTGTGTGTGTGTGTGTGTGTGTGTGTGTGTGTGTGTGTATGTGTGTTTGTGTGTTTCTGTGTGTGTATGTGTGTTTCTGGTTGTGTGTGTGTGATTCTGGTGTGTGTGTATTTCTGGGTGTGTGTTTGTTTCTGTGTGTGTGTTTTTTGGTGTGTGTGTATGTGTTTTTCCGTGTTTGTGTGTATGTTTCTGGGTTTGTCTTTGTGTTTCTGTGTGTGTGCGTGTATGTGTCTGGGGGTGTGTGTGTTTCTGGGGAAGGTTGTGTGTGTTTCTGGCTGCGTGTGTGTATTTCTGAGTGTGTGTGTGTGTGTGTGTGTTTGTTTGTGTCTGTGTGTGTGTTTCTGTGTGTGTGTGTGTGTGTATGTGTTTTTGTTTGTGTGTGTTTCTGGGTGTGTGTGTGTGTGTGTTTATGTTTCTGGATGGTGGTGTGTGTTTACGTTTCTGGATGTTTCTGGGTGTGTGTTTGTTTCTGGGTGTGTGTGTGCTTTTTGGTGTGTGTGTGTATGTGTTTCTCCATGATTGTGTGTATGTTTCTGTGTTTGTGTGTGTGTTTCTGTGTGTGTGTGTGTATGTTTGTGTGTGTGTATTTGTCTGGGTTTGTGTGTGTTTCTGGGGGTGGTTGTGTGTGTTTCTGGCTGTGTGTGTGTGTTTCTGACTGTGTATGTGTGTGTGTGTGCTTCAGGGCAGGAGTGTGTTTGAGTGTTTCTGGGTGGGTGTGTGTTTCTGCGTGGGTGGGTGCCTGTGTTTGTGGCTGGGAGTGTTTGTTTCTGGGTGTGCATGCCTGTTTCCGGTTGTGTGTGCTTTTTCTGCGTGTGTGTGTGTGTTTCTGGTTGTGTGTCTGTGGGTGGGTTCCTGTGTGTGTGTTTCTGGGTGTGTGTGTGTGTTTGTTTGTGTGTGTTTCTGGGAGTTTGTTTGTGTGTTTCGGGTTATGTATGTGTGTTTCTGGGTTTGTGTGTGTGTTTCTGGGTGCGTGTGTGTGTTTCTTGGTGTGTGTTTGTGGGTGTGTTTCTGGGTGTGTGTTTCTGTGTGTGTTTCTGGGACTGTGTGTGTTTGTTTCTCCATATTTCTGTGTGTGTTTCTGTGTGTCTGTGTGTGTTTCTGTATGTGGGTGTGTGTGTTTCTGGGTGTGTATCTGGGTTTCCTGTTGTGTGTGAGTGTTTCTGGGTATGTGTGTTTAGTTGCTGGGGGTGTGTTTGTTTCTCAGTGTGTCAGTGTGTTTCTGAGTATGTGTCGGTGGGTGTGTTCCTGTGTGTGTGTGCTTCTGGCTGTGTGTGTTTGTGTGTGTGTGTGTGTGTGTGTGTGTGTGTGTGTGTGTGTTTGTGTGTGTGTGTGTTTCTGGGTGTGTGTGTGTGTGTGTGTGTGTTTCTGGGTGTGTGTGTGTTTCTGGGTGACTGTGTGATTGTTTCTCTGTATTTGTGCCTTTGTTTCTGGGTGTGTGTATGTGTGTGTTTTTCTGTGTCTGTGTGTGTGTTTGTTTCTGCGTGCGTGTGTGTGTTTCTGGTTGTGTGTGTGTTTTTCTGGATGTGTGTGTGTGTTTCTGGGTGCACTTTTGTGTTTGTGATTCTTCGTGTGTGTGTGTGTGTGTGTGTGTGTGTGTGTGTGCCTGTGTGTGTGTGTTTGCGTGTTTCTGGTTGTGTGTATGTGTGTTTCTGGTTGTGTGTGTGTGATCCTGATGTGTATGTATATCTGGGTGTGTGTTTTTTTCTCTGAATGTGTTTTTTCGTTTGTGTGTATGTGTTTCTCCGTGTTTGTGTGTATGTTTCTGGGTTTGTGTGTGTGTTTCTGTGTGTGAGCGTGTATGTGTCAGGGGGTGTGTGTGTTTCTGGGGGTGGTTGTGTGTGTTTTTGGATGTGTGTGCTTCTGTGTTTTTCTGGGTGTGTGTATGTTTCTGCGTGTGTGTTTGTGTGTGTGTTTATGGGTTTGTGTTTCTGGTTGTGTGTTTCTGGGTTTTGTTTGTGTGAGTGTTTCTGGGTGTATGTGTGTTTGTGTTTCTGTGTGTGTGTGTGTGTGTGTGTGTGTGTGTGTTTCTGGGTCTGTGTTGTGTGTTTCTCTGGTTGTGTGTTTTGGTGTGTGTCACTCTGCATGTGTGTGTGTTTCTCCGTATTTGTGTGTGTGTTTCTGGGTTTGTGTGTGTTTCTGCGTGTGTGCGTATGTGTGTTTCTGGGTGTGTGTGTGTGTGTGCTTCTGGGTGTGTGCTTGTGTTTGTGTTGTGTGTGTATGTGTTTCTGGGTGTGTGTGTGTGTGTGTTTTTTTTGGTGTGTGTGTGTGTGTCTGTCTGTTTCTGGGTGTGTGTGTATGTGTTTCTCCGTGTTTGTGTGTATGTTTCTGGGTTTGTGTGTGTGTTTCTGTGTGTGTGTGTGTCTGGGGGCGTCTCGGGGAGTGTGTGTTTCTGCAGGTGGTTGTGTGTGTTTCTGGCTGTGTGTGTGTGTTTCTGAGTGTGTGTGTGTGTGTGTGTGTGTGTGTGTGTGTGTGTGTGTGTCTGTGTGTCTGTGTGTGTGTTTCTTGGTGTGTATGTGTGTGTGTGTGTTTGTATATGTGTGCGTGTGTTTTTGTGTGATAGTGTGTTTCTTTGTGTGTGTGTGTGTATGTGTGTGTGTGTGTGTGTGTGCGCTTTATGTTTCTGGATGGCTGTGTGTGTTTATGCTTCTGGATGTGCGTGTGTGTGTATTTCTGGGTGTGCATGTGTGTGTGTGTTTCTGGTTGGGTGTGTGTGTGTGTATTTCAGGGTGTGTGTGCTTCTGTGTTTTGCTCTGTGTGTGGCTGTGTGTTTCTGGGTGTCTGTTTGTGTGTGTGGTTGTGGGTGTGTGTTTGTGTGCATCTGGTTGTGTGTTTGTGTGTGTGTTTCTGGGTTTGTGTTTGTGCGTGTGTTTCTGTGTGTGTGAGTGTTTCTGGGTCTGTGTTGTGTGTTCCTCTGGTTGTGTGTTTGTGTGTGTGTTTCTGTATGTTTGTGTGTGTGTTTCTCCGTATTTGTGTGCGTGTTCTGGGTGTGTGTGTGTTTGTGTTTCTGTGTGTCTGTGCGTGTGTATGTGTGTGTGTGTGTGTGTGTGTGTGTGTGTGTGTGTGTGTGTGTGTGTGTGTGTTTTTGGGTGTCTGTGTGCGTTTCTGGGTGTTTGTGTGTTTTTCTGTGTTTTTGTGTGTTTGTGTGTGTGTGTATGTGTTTCTGGGTGAGTGTGTCTGTGTGTATCAGGGTGTATGTGTATATGGGTTTGTTTGTGTTGGTTTACGCATGTGCGTTTATGGGTTTCTGAGTTTGTGTGTATGTGCTTCTGCGTGTATGTGTTTGTGTTTCTGGTTGTGTGTGCGTGTGTTTTCTGGGTGTTTCTGTGTGTTTCTGGGTGTGTGCGTGTGTGTATCTGTTTCTCCGTGTTTGTGTGTATGTTTCTGGGTTTGTGTGTGTGTTTCTGTGTGTGTATGTGTCTGGGTTTGTGTGTGTTTCTGGGGTTTGTTGTGTGTTTTTCTGGCTGTGTGTGTGTGTTTCTGAGTGTGTGTGTGTGAGTGTGTGTCTGTTTGTGTTTCTCTGTGTGTGTGTGTTTCTGGGTGGGCTTGTGTGTGTGTGTGTGTGTGTGTGTATGTGTGTGTGTGTGTGTGTGTGTGTGTGTTTCTGTGTGTGTGTGAGTTTCTGGCTGTGTGTGTGTGTTTATGTTTCTCGATGCACGTCTGTGTGTGTGTTTCTGGTTGTGTGTGTGTATTTCTGGGTGGGCGTGTGTGTGTATTTCAGGATGTGTGTGCTTCTGTGTTTTTCTGGGTGTGTGTGTGTTTATGTTTCTGGTTGTGTGTTTGTGTGTGTTTTTTCTGGGTGTGTGTTTCTGGCTGTGTGTTTGTGTGTGTGTTTCTGGGTTTGTGTTTTTGTTTGTGTTTCTGGGTGTGTGTGTGTGTGTGTGTTTCTGGGTGTGTGTGTGCATGTTTCTGGGTCAGTGTTGTGTGTTTCTCTGGTTGCGTGTTTCTGTGTCTGTGTGTGTATGTGGGTGTGTGTTTCTCCATATGTGTGTGTGTGTTTCTGGGTTTGTTTGTGTTTCTGCGTGTGTGTGTGTGTATATGTGTGTTTCTCGGAGTGCGTGTGTGTTTCTGGGTGAGTTGTATGTGTTTCTCCGTGTTTGTGTGTATGTTTCTGGATTTGTGTGTGTGTGTTTCTGTGTGTGTGTGCGTGTATGTGTCTGGAGGTGTGTGTGTTTCTGGGGGTGGTTGTGTGTATTTCTGGCTGCCTGTGTGTGTTTCTGAGTGTGTGTGTGTGTGTGTGTTTGTGTCTGTGTGTGTGTGTTTCTTGGTGTGCGTGTGTGTGTGTGTGTGTGTGCGAGTGTACGTCTGTTTCTGTGTGTGTGTGTTTCTGGGTGTGTGTGTGTGTTTATGTTTCTGGACAGTGGTGTGCGTTTATGTTTCGGCTTGTGTTTGTGTGTGTTTCTGGGTGGGCGTGTATGTGTATTTCTGGATGTGTGTGCTTCTGTGTTTTTCTGGGTGTGTGTATGTTTCTGCGTGTGTGTTTGTGTGTGTGTTTATGGGTGTGTGTTTCTGGTTGTGTGTTTCTGGGTTTTGTTTGTGTGTGTGTTTCTGGGTGTGTGTGTGTTTGTGTTTCTGTGTGTGTGTGTGTGTGTTTCTGGGTCTGTGTTGTGTGTTTCCTCTGGTTGTGTGTTTTGGTGTGTGTGTCTGTGCGTGTGTGTGTGTTTCTCCATATTTGTGTATGTGTTTCTGGGTTTGTGTGTGTTTGTGCGTGTGTGCGTATGTGTGTTTCTGGGTGTGTGTGTGTGCTTCTGGGTGTGTGTTTGTGTTTGTGTTGTGTGTGTATGTGTTTCTGGGTGCGTGTGTGTGTGTGTGTTTTGGTGTGTGTGTCTGTTTTTGGGTGTGTGTGTATGTGTCTCTCCGTGTTTGTGTGTATGTTTCTGGGTTTGTGTGTGTGTTTCTGTCTGTGTGTGTGTCTGGGGGCGTCTGGGGGTGTGTGTGTTTCTGCAGGTGGTTGTGTGTGTTTCTGGCTGTGTGTGTGTGTTTCTGAGTGTGTGTGTGTGTGTGTGTGTCTGTGTGTCTGTGTGTGTGTTTCTGGGTGTGTATGTGTGTGTGTTTGTATGTGTGTGCGTGTGTTTTTGTGTGATAGTGTGTTTCTTTGTGTGTGTGTGTATGTGCGTGTGTGTGTGTGTGCGCTTTATGTTTCTGGATGGCTGTGTGTGTTTATGCTTCTGGATGTGCGTGTGTGTGTATTTCTGGGTGTGCATGTGTGTGTGTGTTTCTGGTTGGGCGTGTGTGTGTGTGTATTTCAGGGTGTGTGTGCTTCTGTGTTTTGTTCTGTGTGTGGCTGTGTGTTTCTGGGTGTCTGTTTGTGTGTGTGGTTGTGGGTGTGTGTTTGTGTGTATCTGGTTGTGTATTTGTGTGTGTGTTTCTGGGTTTATGTTTCTGTGTGTGTGTGTGTTTCTGTGTGTGTGTGTGCGTGTTTCTGGGTCTGTGTTGTGTGTTCCTCTGGTTGTGTGTTTGTGTGGTTGTTTCTGTATGTTTGTGTATGTGTTTCTCCGTATTTGTGTGCGTGTTCTGGATGTGTGTGTGTTTGTGTGTGTGTGTGTGTGTGTGTTTGTGTGTGTGTGTGTGTGTGTGTGTGTTTCTGGGTGTCTGTGTGCGTTTCTGGGTGTTTGTGTGTTTTTCTGTGTTTTTGTGTGTTTGTGTGTGTGTATGTGTTTATGGGTGAGTGTGTCTGTGTGTATTAGGGTGTATGTGTATTTGGGTTTGTGTGTGTTTGTTTACGCTTGTGTGTTTATGGGTTTGTGTGTGTGTGTGTGTGTGTGTGTGTGTATGTGTTTGTGTGTTTCTGTGTGTGTGTGTGTGTTTATGTTTCTCGATGCGCGTGTGTGTGTGTGTTTCTGGTTGTGTGTGTGTATTTCTGGGTGGACATGTGTGTGTATTTCAGGATGTGTGTGTTTCTGCGTTTTTCTGGGTGTGTGTGTGTTTATGTTTTTGGTTGTGTGTTTGTGCGTGTGTTTTCTGGGTGTGTGTTTCTGGCTGTGTGTTTGTGTGTTTGTTTCTGGGTTTGTGTTTTTGTGTGTGTTTCTGGGTGTGTGTTTGTGTGTGTGTTTCTGGGTCAGTGTTGTGTGTTTCTCTGGTTGTGTGTTTCTTGGTGTGTGTGTATGTGGGTGTGTGTTTCTCCATATTTCTGTGTGTGTTTCTGGGTTTGTTTGTGTTTCTGCATGTGTGTGTGTGTATGTGTGTTTCTGGGAGTGTGTGTGTGTTTCTGGGTGTGTGTGTATGTGTTTCTCCGTGTTTGTGTGTATGTTTCTGTATTTGTGTGTGTTTCTCTGTGTGTGTGTGTGTGTGTGTGTGTGTGTGTGTGTGTGTGTGTGTGTGTGTGTGTGTGTATGTGTGTGTGTGTCTGTGTGTCTGTGTGTCTGAGGGTGTGTTTCTGGTTGTGTGTGTGTGTGTGTCTGGTGTGTGTGTATTTCTGGGTGTGTGTTTTTTTCTGTGTGTTTTTTGGTGTGTGTGTGTGTTTCTGGGTGTGTGTGTATGTGTTTCTCCGTATTCGTGTGTATGTTTCTGGATTTGTGTGTGTTTCTGTGTGTGTGTTTCTGCATGTGTGTGATTGTTCCTTGGTGTGTGTTCGTGTGTGTGTTTCTGGGTCTGTGTTTCTGTATGTGTTTCTGGGTGTGTGTGTATGTGTTTCTCCGTGTTTGTGTGTATGTTTCTGGATTTGTGTGTGTTTCTGTGTGTGTGTGTGTGTGTGTGCGTCTGTGTGTCTGTGTGTCTGTGTGTCTGTGTGTCTGGGGGTGTGTTTCTGGTTGTGTGTGTGTGTGAGACTGGTGTGTGTGTATTTCTGGGTGTGTGTTTTTTTCTGTGTGTTTTTTGGTGTGTGTGTATGTGTTTCTCTGTGTTTGTGTGTATGTTTCTGGGTTTGTGTGTGTGTTTCTATGTGTGCGTGTATGTGTCTGGGGGTGTGTGTGTTTCTGGGGATGGTTGTGTGTGTTTCTGGCTGCGTGTGTGTGTTTCTGAGTGTGTATGTGTGTGTGTGTGTGTGTGTGTGTGTGTGTGTTTGTGTCTGTGTGTGTGTTTCTTGGTGTGTGTGTGTGTGTGTTTCTGTGTGTGTGTGTGTTTCTGGGTGTGTGTGTGTGTTTATGTTTCTGGATGGTGGTGTGTGTTTACGTTTCTGGATGTTTCTGGGTATGTGTTTGTTTCTGGGTGTGTGTGTGCTTTTTGATGTGTGTGTATGTGTTTGTCCTTGTTTGTGTGTATGTTTCTGGGTTTGTGTGTGTGTTTCTGTGTGTGTGTGTGTGTGTGTGTTTGTGTGTGTGTATGTGTCTGGGTTTGTGTGTGTTTCTGGGGGTGGTTGTGTGTGTTTCTGGCTGTATGTGTGGGTGTTTCTGACTGTGTATGTGTGTGTGTGTGCTTCAGGGCAGGAGTGTGTTTGAGTGTTTCTGGGCGGGTGTGTGTTTCTGTTTGGGTGTGTGCCTGTGTTTGTGGCTGGGTGTTTTTGTTTCTGGGTGTGTAAGTGTGTTTCTGGTTGTGTGTGTGTTTCTGGGTGTGTGTGTGTGTGTTTCTGGGTGTCTGGGTGTTTTTCTGGGTGTGTGTGTATGTTTCTGTGTGTGTGTGTGTGTGTGTGCGTGTCGGTTTCTGGGTCTGTGTGTGCATGTGTTTCTCCATGTTTGTGTGTATGTTTCTGGATTTGTGTGTGTGTTTCTTGGTGTCTGTGTGTGTGTGTCTGTGTGTCTGTGTGTCTGGGGGTGGGTGTGTTTCTGGGGGTGGTTGTGTGTGTTTCTCGCTGTGTGTGAGTGTTCTGTGTGTGTGTGTGTCTGTGTGTATGTTTGTGCGTTTCTGTGTGTGGGTGGGTGTGTTTCTGGTTGTGTATGTGTGTTTCTGGTTGTGTGTGTGTGTTTCTGGGGGTGTGTTGTGTTTTTTTCTGGGTGTGTGTTTGTGTGTGTGTTTCTGGGTGTGTGTTTGATTGTTTCTCCGTATTTGTGTGTTTGTGTCTGGGTCTATGTGTGTGTGTATGTGTTTCTGTGTGTATATGGGTGTGTGTGTGTGTGTGTGTGTGTGTGTGTGTGTGTTTGTTTCTGGGTGTGTAAGTGTGTTTCTGGTTGTGTGTGTGTGTTTCTGGATGTGTGTGTGTGTGTGTTTCTGGGTGTACGTTTGTGTCTGTGATTCTCGGTGTGTGTGTGTGTGTTTGTATGTTTCTGTGTGTGTATATGTGTTTCTGGTGTGTGTGTGTTTCTGGGTGTGTGTTTGTTTCTGGGTGTGCATGTGCTTTTTGATGTGTGTGTATGTGTTTCTCCTTGTTTGTGTGTATGTTTCTGGGTTTGTGTGTGTGTTTCTTTGTGTGTGTGTGTGTGTGTGTGTATGTATGTGTCTGTGGGGGGGTGTTTCTGGGTGTGGTTGTATGTTTTTCTGGCTGTGTTGTGTGTTTCTGACTGTGTATGTGTGTGTGTGCGCGTGCTTCAGGGCAGGGGTGTGTTTGAGTGTTTCTGGCTGGGTGTGTGTTTCTGTTTCATTGTTGTTTGTGGCTGGTTGTGTGGGTTTCTGGGTGTGTATGTGTGTTTCTGGTTGTGTGTGTGTTTCTGTGTGTGTGTGATTGTTCCTTGGTGTGTGTTTCTGTGTCTGTGCTTGTACGTTTGTTTCTGTGTGTGTGTCTGTGGGTGGGTTCCTGTGAGTGTGTGTGTGTGCTTCTGGCTGCGTGTGTGTGTGTGTGTGTTTCTGTGTATGTGTTTCTGCATGTGTGTGATTGTTCCTTGGTGTGTGTTTGTGTGTGTGTTTCTGGGTCTGTGTTTGTGTGTGTGTTTCTGGGTGTGTGTGTGTTTCTGGGTGTGTTTGTGCGTTTTTCTAGGTGTGTGTTGTGTTTTTTTCTGAGGGTGTGTTTGTCTGTGTGTTTCTGGGTGTCTGTGTGATTGTGTCTCCGTATTTGTGTCTTTGTTTCTGGGTGTCTGTGTTTCTGTGTGTGTGTGTGTGTGTTTCTGTGTGTGTGTGTGTGTGTGTGTGTGTGTGTGTGTTTGTTTCTGGGCGTATAAGTGTTTTTCTGGTAGTGTGTGTGTTTTTCTGGGTTTGTGTGTGTGTGTTCCTGGGTGTATGTTTGTGTCAGTGATTCTCGGTGTCTGTGTGTGTGTCTGTGTGTGTGTGTGTTTTTGTGTTTCTGTGTGTGTGTGTTTTTTCGTGTGTGTGTATGTGTTTCTCCGTGTTTGTGTGTATGTTTCTGGGTTTGTGTGTGTGTTTCTGGGTGTGTGCGTTATGTGTCTGGGGGTGTGTGTGTTTCTGGAGATGGTTGTGTGTGTTTCTGGCTGCGTGTGTGTGTTTCTGAGTGTGTATGTGTGTGTGTGTGTGTGTGTGTGTGTGTTTGTGTGTGTGTATGTGTCTGGGTTTGTGTGTGTTTCTGGGGGTGGTTGTGCGTGTTTCTGGCTGTGTGTGTGTGTTTCTGACTGTGTATGTGTGTGTGTGTGCTTCAGGGCAGGAGTGTGTTTGAGTGAATCTGGGCGGCTGTGTGTTTCTGTTTGGGTGTGTGCCTGTGTTTGTGGCTGGGTGTGTTTGTTTCTGGGTGTGTATGTGTGTTTCTGGTTGTGTGTGTGTGTTTCTGCGTGTATGTGTGTGTTTCTGGGTGTGTGTCTGTGGGTGGGTTCCTGTGTGTGTGTGTTTCTGGGTGTGTGTGTGTGTGTGTTTGTTTGTGTGTGTTTCTGGGAGTTTGTTTGTGTGTTTCGTGTTATGTGTGTGTGTTTCTGGGTTTGTGTGCGTGTTTCTGGGTGTGTGTGTGTGTGTTTCTTGGTGTGTGTTTGTGGCTGAGTTTCTGGGTGTGTGTTTCTGTGTGTGTTTCTGGGTCTGTGTGTGTTTGTTTCTCTGTATTTCTGTGTGTGTTTCTGTTTGTTTGTGTGTGTTTCTGTGTGTGGGTGTGTGTGTTTCTCGGTGTGTATATGGGTTTCTTGTTGTGTGTGAGTGTTTCTAGGTGTGTGTGTTTAGTTGCTGGGGATGTGTTTGTTTCTCAGTGTGTCAGTGTGTTTCTGGGTATGTGTCGGTGGGTGGGTTCCTGTGTCTGTGTGCTTCTGGCTGTGTGTGTGTGTGTGTGTGTGTCTGTGTGTGTGTGTGTGTGTGTGTGTGTGTGTGTGTCTTTGTGTGTGTGTGTGTGTGTGTGTGTGTGTGTGTGTGTGTGTGTGTGTGTGTGTGTGTGTGTGTGTGTGTGTGTGTGTTTGTGTGTGTGTGTTTCTGGACTTGCGTGTGTGCGTTTCTGGTTGTGTGTGTTTGTTTCTGTGTATGTGTCATTATTGCTTGGTGTGTGTTTGTGTGTTTGTTTCTGGGTTTGTCTGTGTTTCTGGGTGACTGTGTGATTGTTTCTCCGTATTTGTGTCTTTGTTTCTGTGTGTGTGTATGTGTGTGTTTTTCTGTGTCTGTGTGTGTGTTTGTTTTTGGGTGTGTAAGTGTGTTTCTGGTAGTGTGTGTGTTTCTGCGTGTGTGTGTGTGTGTGTTTCTGGTTGTGTGTGTGTTTTTCTGGATCTGTGTGTGTGTTTCTGGGTGCACGTTTGCGTCTGTGATTCTTCTTGTGTGTGTGTGTGTGTGTGTGTGTGTGTGTGTTTCTGGTTGTGTGTGTGTGTGATTCTGGTGTGTGTGTATTTCTGGGTGTGTGTTTTTTTCTGTGTGTGTGTTTTTTGGTGTGTGTGTATGTGTTTCTCCGTGTTTGTGTGTATGTATCTGGGTTTGTGTTTGTGTTTGTGTTTCTGTGTGTGTGCGTGTATGTGTCTGGGGGTGTGTGTGTTTCTGGGGAAGGTTGTGTGTGTTTCTGGCTGCGTGTGTGTATTTCTGAGTGTGTATGTGTGTGTTTGTGTGTGTTTGTGTCTGTGTCTGTGTTTCTGTGTGTGTGTGTGTGTGTATGTGTTTCTCTGTGTGTGTGTGTTTCTGGGTGTGTGTGTGTGTGTGTTTATGTTTCTGGATGGTGGTGTGTGTTTACGTTTCTGGATGTTTCTGGGTGTGTGTTTGTTTCTGGGTGTGTGTGTGCTTTTTGGTGTGTGTGTGTATGTGTTTCTCCATGATTGTGTGTATGTTTCTGGGTTTGTGTGTGTGTTTCTGTGTGTGTGTGTGTGTGTGTGTTTGTGTGTGTGTATCTGTCTGGGTTTGTGTGTGTTTCTGGGGGTGGTTGTGTGTGTTTCTGGCTGTGTGTGTGTGTTTCTGACTGTGTATGTGTGTGTGTGTGCTTCAGGGCAGGAGTGTGTTTGAGTGTTTCTGGGCGGGTGTGTGTTTCTGTTTGGGTGGGTGCCTGTGTTTGTGGCTGGGAGTGTTTGTTTCTGGGTGTGCATGTCTGTTTCCGGTTGTGTGTGTTTGTTTCTGCGTGTGTGTGTGTGTTTCTGGTTGTGTGTCTGTGGGTGGGTTCCTGAGTGTGTGTTTCTGGGTGCGTGTGTGTGTTTGTTTGTGTGTGTTTCTGGGAGTTTGTTTGTGTGTTTCGGGTTATGTGTGTGTGTTTCTGGGTTTGTGTGTGTGTTTCTGGGTGTGTGTGTGTGTTTCTTGGTGTGTGTTTGTGGGTGTGTTTCTGGTTGTGTGTCTGTGTGTGTCTGGTGTGTGTGTATTTCTGGGTGTGTGTTTTTTTCTGTGTGTTTTTTGGTGTGTGTGTATGTGTTTCTCCGTGTTTGTGTGTATGTTTCTGGGTTTGTGTGCGTGTTTCTATGTGTGCGTGTATGTGTCTGGGGGTGTGTGTGCGTATGTGTCTGGGTTTGTGTGTGTTTCTGGGGGTGGTTGTGTGTGTTTCTGGCTGTATGTGTGGGTGTTTCTGACTGTGTATGTGTGTGTGTGTGCTTCAGGGCAGGAGTGTGTTTGAGTGTTTCTGGGCGGGTGTGTGTTTCTGTTTGGGTGTGTGCCTGTGTTTGTGGTTGGGTGTGTTTGTTTCTGGGTGTGTAAGTGTGTTTCTGGTTGTGTGTGTGTTTCTGGGTGTGTGTGTGTGTGTTTCTGGGTGTCTGGGTGTTTTTCTGGGTGTGTGTGTATGTTTCTGTGTGTGTGTGTGTGTGTGTGTGTGCGTGTCGGTTTCAGGGTCTGTGTGTGCATGTGTTTCTCCATGTTTGTGTGTATGTTTCTGGATTTGTGTGTGTGTTTCTTGGTGTCTGTGTGTGTGTGTCTGTGTGTCTGTGTGTCTGGGGGTGGGTGTGTTTCTGGGGGTGGTTGTGTGTGTTTCTCGCTGTGTGTGAGTGTTCTGTGTGTGTGTGTGTCTGTGTGTATGTTTGTGCGTTTCTGTGTGTGGGTGGGTGTGTTTCTGGTTGTGTATGTGTGTTTCTGGTTGTGTGTGTGCGTTTCTGGGGGTGTGTTGTGTTTTTTTCTGGGTGTGTGTTTGTGTGTGTGTTTCTGGGTGTGTGTTTGATTGTTTCTCCGTATTTGTGTGTTTGTGTCTGGGTCTATGTGTGTGTGTATGTGTTTCTGTGTGTATATGGGTGTGTGTGTGTGTGTGTGTGTGTGTGTGTGTGTGTGTTTGTTTCTGGGTGTGTAAGTGTGTTTCTGGTTGTGTGTGTGTGTTTCTGGATGTGTGTGTGTGTGTTTCTGGGTGTACGTTTGTGTCTGTGATTCTCGGTGTGTGTGTGTGTTTGTATGTTTCTGTGTGTGTATATGTGTTTCTGGTGTGTGTGTGTTTCTGGGTGTGTGTTTGTTTCTGGGTGTGCGTGTGCTTTTTGATGTGTGTGTATGTGTTTCTCCTTGTTTGTGTGTATGTTTCTGGGTTTGTGTGTGTGTTTCTTTGTGTGTGTGTGTGTGTGTGTATGTATGTATGTGTCTGTGGGGGGGTGTTTCTGGGTGTGGTTGTATGTTTTTCTGGCTGTGTTGTGTGTTTCTGACTGTGTATGTGTGTGTGTGTGCGTGCTTCAGGGCAGGGGTGTGTTTGAGTGTTTCTGGCTGCGTGTGTGTTTCTGTTTCGTTGTTGTTTGTGGCTGGTTGTGTGGTTTCTGGGTGTGTATGTGCGTTTCTGTTGTGTGTGTGTTTCTGTTTCGTTGTTGTTTGTTCCTTGGTGTGTGTTTCTGTGTCTGTGCTTGTACGCTTGTTTCTGTGTGTGTGTCTGTGGGTGGGTTCCTGTGAGTGTGTGTGTGTGCTTCTGGCTGCGTGTGTGTGTGTGTGTGTGTGTTTCTGTGTATGTGTTTCTGCATGTGTGTGATTGTTCCTTGGTGTGTGTTCGTGTGTGTGTTTCTGGGTCTGTGTTTGTGTGTGTGTTTCTGGGTGTGTGTGTATGTGTTTCTCCGTGTTTGTGTGTATGTTTCTGGATTTGTGTGTGTTTCTGTGTGTGTGTGTGTGTGTGTGTGTGTGTGTGTGTGTCTGTGTGTCTGTGTGGCTGTGTGTCTGGGGGTGTGTTTCTGGTTGTGTGTGTGAGAGAGACTGGTGTGTGTGTATTTCTGGGTGTGTGTTTTTTTCTGTGTGTTTTTTGGTGTGTGTGTATGTGTTTCTCTGTGTTTGTGTGTATGTTTCTGGGTTTGTGTGTGTGTTTCTATGTGTGCGTGTATGTGTCTGGGGGTGTGTGTGTTTCTGGGCATGGTGGTGTGTTTCTGGCTGCGTGTGTGTGTTTCTGAGTGTGTGTGTGTGTGTGTGTGTGTGTGTTTGTTTGTGTCTGTGTGTGTGTTTCTTGGTGTGTGTGTGTGTGTTTCTGTGTGTGTGTGTGTTTCTGGGTGTGTGTGTGTGTGTTTATGTTTCTGGATGGTGGTGTGTGTTTACATTTCTGGATGTTTCTGGGTGTGTGTTTGTTTCTGGGTGTGTGTGTGCTTTTTGATGTGTGTGTATGTGTTTGTCCTTGTTTGTGTGTATGTTTCTGGGTTTGTGTGTGTGTTTCTGTGTGTGTGTGTGTGTGTGTGTGTTTGTGTGTGTGTATGTGTCTGGGTTTGTGTGTGTTTCTGGGGGTGGTTGTGTGTGTTTCTGGCTGTATGTGTGGGTGTTTCTGACTGTGTATGTGTGTGTGTGTGCTTCAGGGCAGGAGTGTGCTTGAGTGTTTCTGGGCGGATGTGTGTTTCTGTTTGGGTGTGTGCCTGTGTTTGTGGCTGGGTGTGTTTGTTTCTGGGTGTGTAAGTATGTTTCTGGTTGTGTGTGTGTTTCTGGGTGTGTGTGTGTGTGTTTCTGGGTGTCTGGGTGTTTTTCTGGGTGTGTGTGTATGTTTCTGTGTGTGTGTGTGTGTGCATGTCGGTTTCTGGGTCTGTGTGTGCATGTGTTTCTCCATGTTTGTGTGTATGTTTCTGGGTGCGTGTGTGTGTTTCTTGGTGTCTGTGTGTGTGTGTCTGTGTGTCTGTGTGTCTGGGGGTGGGAGTGTTTCTGGGGGTGGTTGTGTGTGTTTCTGGCTGTGTGTGTGTGTTTCTGAGTGTGTGTGTGTGTGTGTGTGTGTGTGTGTGTGTGTGTCTGTGTGTCTGTGTGTGTGTTTCTTGGTGTGTATGTGTGTGTGTGTGTTTGTATATGTGTGCGTGTGTTTTTGTGTGATAGTGTGTTTCTTTGTGTGTGTGTGTGTATGTGTGTGTGTGTGTGTGTGCGCTTTATGTTTCTGGATGGCTGTGTGTGTTTATGCTTCTGGATGTGCGTGTGTGTGTATTTCTGGGTGTGCATGTGTGTGTGTGTTTCTGGTTGGGCGTGTGTGTGTGTATTTCAGGGTGTGTGTGCTTCTGTGTTTTGCTCTGTGTGTGGCTGTGTGTTTCTGGGTGTCTGTTTGTGTGTGTGGTTGTGGGTGTGTGTTTGTGTGCATCTGGTTGTGTGTTTGTGTGTGTGTTTCTGGGTTTGTGTTTGTGTGTGTGTTTCTGTGTGTGTGAGTGTTTCTGGATCTGTGTTGTGTGTTCCTCTGGTTGTGTGTTTGTGTGTGTGTTTCTGTATGTTTGTGTGTGTGTTTCTCCGTATTTGTGTGCGTGTTCTGGGTGTGTGTGTGTTTGTGTTTCTGTGTGTCTGTGTGTGTGTGTGTGTGTGTTTCTGGGTGTCTGTGTGTGCTTCTGGGTGTTTGTGTGTTTTTCTGTGTTTTTGTGTGTTTGTGTGTGTGTGTATGTGTTTCTGGGTGAGTGTGTCTGTGTGTATCAGGATGTATGTGTATATGGGTTTGTGTGTGTTGGTTTACGCATGTGTGTTTATGGGTTTCTGAGTTTGTGTGTATGTGCTTCTGCGTGTATGTGTTTGTGTTTCTGGTTGTGTGTGCGTGTGTTTTCTGGGTGCTTCTGTCTGTTTCTGGGTGTGTGTGTGTGTGTGTGTGTGTGTGTGTGTGTGTGTGTGTATGTGTTTCTCCGTGTTTGTGTGTATGTTTCTGGGTTTGTGTGTGTGTTTCTGTGTGTGTATGTGTCTGGGTTTGTGTGTGTTTCTGGGGTTTGTTGTGTGTATTTCTGGCTGTGTGTGTGTGTTTCTGAGTGTGTGTGTGTGTGTGTGTGGTGTGAGTGTGTGTCTGTGTGTGTTTCTCTGTGTGTGTGTGTTTCTGGGTGGGCTTGTGTGTGTGTCTGTGTGTGTATGTGTGTGTGTGTGTGTTTCTGTGTGTGTGTGTGTTTCTGGGTGTGTGTGCGTGTGTTTATGTTTCTCGATGCACGTGTGTGTGTGTGTTTCTGGTTGTGTGTGTGTATTTCTGGGTGGGCGTGTGTGTGTATTTCGGGATGTGTGTGCTTCTGTATTTTTCTGGGTGTGTGTGTGTTTATGTTTCTGGTTGTGTGTTTGTGTGTGTTTTCTGGATGTGTGTTTCTGGCTGTGTGTTTGTGTGTGTGTTTCTGGGTTTGTGTTTTTGTGTGTGTTTCTGGGTGTGTGTATGTGTGTGTTTCTGGGTGTGTGTGTGCATGTTTCTGGGTCAGTGTTGTGTGTTTCTCTGGTTGTGTGTTTCTGTGTCTGTGTGTGTATGTGGGTGTGTGTTTCTCCATATTTGTGTGTGTGTTTCTGGGTTTGTTTGTGTTTCTGCGTGTGTGTGTGTATATGTGTGATTCTGGGAGTGCGTGTGTGTTTCTGGGTGAGTTGTATGTGTTTCTCCGTGTTTGTGTGTATGTTTCTGGATTTGTGTGTGTGTGTTTCTGTGTGTGTGTGCGTGTATGTGTCTGGAGGTGTGTGTGTTTCTGGGGGTGGTTGTGTGTGTTTCTGGCTGCCTGTGTGTGTTTCTGAGTGTGTGTGTGTGTGTGTGTGTATTTGTGTCTGTGTGTGTGTGTTTCTTACTGTGCATGTGTGTGTGTGTGTGTGTGTGCGAGTGTACGTCTGTTTGTGTGTGTGTGTGTTTCTGGGTGTGTATGTGTGTTTATGTTTCTGGACAGTGGTGTGCGTTTACGTTTCGGGATGTGTTTATGTGTGTGTTTCTGGGTGGGTGTGTGTGTGTATTTCTGGATGTGTGTGCTTCTGTGTTTTTCTGGGTGTGTGTATGTTTCTGCATGTGTGTTTGTGTGTGTGTTTATGGGTGTGTGTTTCTGGTTGTGTGTTTCTGGGTTTTGTTTGTGTGTGTGTTTCTGGGTGTGTGTGTGTTTGTGTTTCAGTGTGTGTGTGTGTGTGTGTGTGTGTGTGTGTTTCTGGGTCTGTGTGTGTTTGTGCGTGTGTGCGTATGTGTTTCTGGGTGTGTGTGTGTGTGTGTGTTTTTTGGTGTGTGTTTGTGTTTGTGTTGTGTGTGTATGTGTTTCTGGGTGTGTGTGTGTGCGTGTGTGTTTTGGTGTGTGTGTGTGTGTCTGTTTCTGGGTGTGTGTGTATGTGTTTCTCCGTGTTTGTGTGTATGTTTCTGGGTTTGTGTGTGTGTTTCTGTGTGTGTGTGTGTGTGTGTGTGTGTCTGGGGGCGTCTGGGGGTGTGTGTGTTTCTGCAGGTGGTTGTGTGTGTTTCTGGCTGTGTGTGTGTGTTTCTGAGTGTGTGTGTGTGTGTGTGTGTCTGTGTGTCTGTGTGTGTGTTTCTTGGTGTGTATGTGTGTGTGTATGTTTGTATGTGTGTGTGCGTGTGTTTTTGTGTGATAGTGTGTTTCTTTGTGTGTGTGTGTGTATGTGTGTGTGTGTGTGTACGCTTTATGTTTCTGGATGGCTGTGTGTGTTTATGCTTCTGGATGTGCGTGTGTGTGTATTTCTGGGTGTGCATTTGTGTGTGTGTTTCTGGTTGGGCGTGTGTGTGTGTATTTCAGGGTGTGTGTGCTTCTGTGTTTTGCTCTGTGTGTGGCTGTGTGTTTCTGGGTGTCTGTTTGTGTGTGTGGTTGTGTGTGTGTGTTTGTGTGTATCTGGTTGTGTGTTTGTGTGTGTGTTTCTGGGTTTGTGTTTGTGTGTGTGTTTCTGTGTGTGTGTGTGTTTCTGGGTGTGTGTGCGTGTTTCTGGGTCTGTGTTGTGTGTTCCTCTGGTTGTGTGTTTGTGTGTGTGTTTCTGTATGTTTGTGTGTGTGTTTCTCCGTATTTGTGTGCGTGTTCTGGGTGTGTGTGTGTTTGTGTTTCTGTGTGTGTGTGTGTGTGTGTGTGTGTGTTTGTGTGTGTTTCTGGGTGTCTGTGTGCGTTTCTGGGTGTTTGTGTGTTTTTCTGTGTTTTTGTGTGTTTGTGTGTGTGTATGTGTTTCTGGGTGAGTGTGTCTGTGTGTATCAGGGTGTATGCGTATATGGGTTTGTGTGTGTTGGTTTACGCATGTGTGTTTATGGGTTTCTGAGTTTGTGTGTATGTGCTTCTGCGTGTATGTGTTTGTGTTTCTGGTTGTGTGTGCGTGTGTTTTCTGGGTGTTTCTGTGTGTTTCTGGGTGTATGTGTGTGTGTGTGTGTGTGTATGTGTTTCTCCGTGATTGTGTGTATGTTTCTGGGTTTGTGTGTGTGTTTCTGTGTGTGTATGTGTTTGGGTTTGTGTGTGTTTCTGGGGTTTGTTGTGTGTTTTTCTGGCTGTGTGTGCGTTTCTGAGTGTGTGTGTGTGTGTGAGTGTGTGTCTGTGTGTGTTTCTCTGTGTGTGTGTGTTTCTGGGTGGGCTTGTATGTGTGTGTGTGTGTGTGTATGTGTGTGTGTTTCTGTGTGTGTGTTTCTGGGTGTGTGTGTGTGTTTATGTTTCTCGATGCGCGTGTGTGTGTTTCTGGTTGTGTGTGTGTATTTCTGGGTGGGCGTGTGTGTGTATTTCAGGATGTGTGTGCTTCTGTGTTTTTCTGGGTGTGTGTGTGTGTTTATGCTTCTGGTTGTGTGTTTGTGTGTGTGTTTTCTGGGTGTGTGTTTCTGGCTGTGTGTTTGCGTGTGTGTTTCTGGGTTTGCGTTTTTGTGTGTGTTTCTGGGTGTGTGTGTGTGTGTGTTTCTGGGTGTGTGTGTGCATGTTTCTGGGTCAGTGTTGTGTGTTTCTCTGGTTGTGTGTTTCTGTGTCTGTGTGTGTATGTGGGTGTGTGTTTCTCCATATTTGTGTGTGTGTTTCTGGGTTTGTTTGTGTTTCTGCGTGTGTGTGTGTGTGTGTATGTGTGTTTCTCGGAGTGTGTGTGTGTTTCTGGGTGAGTTGTATGTGTTTCTCCGTGTTTGTGTGTATGTTTCTGGAATTGTGTGTGTGTGTTTCTGTGTGTGTGTGCGTGTATGTGTCTGGAGGTGTGTGTGTTTCTGGGGGTGGTTGTGTGTGTTTCTGGCTGCCTGTGTGTGTTTCTGAGTGTGTGTGTGTGTGTGTGTGTTTGTGTCTGTGTGTGTGTGTTTCTTGGTGTGCGTGTGTGTGTGTGTGTGTGTGTGCGAGTGTACGTCTGTTTGTGTGTGTGTGTTTCTGGGTGTGTGTGTGTCTGTTTCTGGACAGTGGTGTGCGTTTACGTTTCGGGATGTGTTTGTGTGTGTGCTTCTGGGTGGGCGTGTGTGTGTATTTCTGGATGTGTGTGCTTCTGTGTTTTTCTGGGTGTGTGTATGTTTCTGCGTGTGTGTTTGTGTGTGTGTTTATGGGTGTGTGTTTCTGGTTGTGTGTTTCTGGGTTTTGTTTGTGTGTGTGTTTCTGGGTGTGTGTGTGTTTGTGTTTCTGTGTGTGTGTGTGTGTGTGTGTGTGTGTGTGTGTGTGTGTTTCTGGGTCTGTGTTGTGTGTTTCTCTGGTTGTGTGTTTTGGTGTGTGTGTCTGTGCGTGTGTGTGTGTTTCTCCGTATTTGTGTGCGTGTTTCTGGGTTTGTGTGTGTTTCTGTGTGTGTGCGTATGTGTGTTTCTGGCTGTGTGTGTGTGCTTCTGGGTGTGTGTTTGTGTTTGTGTTGTGTGTGTATGTGTTTCTGGTGTGTGTGTGTGTGTGTGTGTGTCTTTTGGTGTGTGTGTGTGTCTGTTTCTGGGTATGTGTGTATGTGTTTCTCCGTGTTTGTTTGTATGTTTCTGGGTTTGTGTGTGTGTTTCTGTGTGTGTGTGTGTCTGGGGGCGTCTGGGGGTGTGTGTGTTTCTGCAGGTGGTTGTGTGTGTTTCTGGCTGTGTGTGTGTGTTTCTGAGTGTGTGTGTGTGTGTGTGTGTGTGTGTGTGTCTGTGTGTCTGTGTGTCTGTGTGTGTGTTTCTGGGTGTGTATGTGTGTGTGTTTGTATGTGTGTGCGTGTGTTTTTGTGTGATAGTGAGTTTCTTTGTGTGTGTGTGTGTGTATGTGTGTGTGTGTGTGTGTGCGCTTTATGTTTCTGGATGGCTGTGTGTGTTTATGCTTCTGGATGTGCGTGTGTGTGTATTTCTGGGTGTGCATGTGTGTGTGTGTTTCTGGTTGGGCGTGTGTGTGTGTATTTCAGGGTGTGTGTGCTTCTGTGTTTTGCTCTGTGTGTGACTGTGTGTTTCTGGGTGTCTGTTTGTGTGTGTGGTTGTGTGTGTGTGTTTGTGTGTATCTGGTTGTGTGTTTGTGTGTGTGTTTCTGGGTTTGTGTTTGTGTGTGTGTTTCTGTGTGTGTGTGTGTTTCTGGGTGTGTGTGCGTGTTTCTGGGTCTGTGTTGTGTGTTCCTCTGGTTGTGTGTTTGTGTGTGTGTTTCTGTATGTTTGTGTGTGTGTTTCTCCGTATTTGTGTGCGTGTTCTGGGTGTGTGTGTGTTTGTGTTTCTGTGTGTGTGTGTGTGTGTGTGTGTGTGTGTGTGTTTGTGTGTGTTTCTGGGTGTCTGTGTGCGTTTCTGGGCGTTTGTGTGTTTTTCTGTGTTTTTGTGTGTTTGTGTGTGTGTATGTGTTTCTGGGTGAGTGTGTCTGTGTGTATCAGGGTGTATGTGTATATGGGTTTGTGTGTGTTGGTTTACGCATGTGTGTTTATGGGTTTCTGAGTTTGTGTGTATGTGCTTCTGCGTGTATGTGTTTGTGTTTCTGGTTGTGTGTGCGTGTGTTTTCTGGGTGTTTCTGTGTGTTACTGGGTGTATGAGTGTGTGTGTGTGTGTGTGTGTATGTGTTTCTCCGTGTTTGTGTGTATGTTTCTGGGTTTGTGTGTGTGTTTCTGTGTGTGTATGTGTCTGGGTTTGTGTGTGTTTCTGGGGTTTGTTGTGTGTTTTTCTGGCTGTGTGTGCGTTTCTGAGTGTGTGTGTGTGTGTGTGTGAGTGTGTGTCTGTGTGTGTTTCTCTGTGTGTGTGTGTTTCTGGGTGGGCTTGTATGTGTGTGTGTGTGTGTATGTGTGTGTGTTTCTGTGTGTGTGTGTGTTTCTGGGTGTGTGTGTGTGTTTATGTTTCTCGATGCGCGTGTGTGTGTTTCTGGTTGTGTGTGTGTATTTCTGGGTGGGCGTGTGTGTGTATTTCAGGATGTGTGTGCTTCTGTGTTTTTCTGGGTGTGTGTGTGTTTATGCTTCTGGTTGTGTGTTTGTGTGTGTGTTTTCTGGGTGTGTGTTTCTGGCTGTGTGTTTGCGTGTGTGTTTCTGGGTTTGCGTTTTTGTGTGTGTTTCTGGGTGTGTGTGTGTGTGTGTGTTTCTGGGTGTGTGTGTGCATGTTTCTGGGTCAGTGTTGTGT
>JANJGN010000021.1:21071738-21079238 GCA_026770705.1 Isurus oxyrinchus
TGTGTTTCTGGGTTTGTGTTTTTGTGTGTGTTTCTGGGTGTGTGTGTGTGTGTGTGTTTCTGGGTGTGTGTGTGCATGTTTCTGAGTCAGTGTTGTGTGTTTCTCTGGTTGTGTGTTTCTGTGTCTGTGTGTGTATGTGGGTGTGTGTGTGCATATGTGTGTGTGTGTTTCTGGGTTTGTTTGTGTTTCTGCGTGTGTGTGTGTATATGTGTGTTTCTCGGAGTGCGTGTGTGTTTCTGGGTGAGTTGTATGTGTTTCTCCGTGTTTGTGTGTATGTTTCTGGATTTGTGTGTGTGTGTTTCTGTGTGTGTGTGCGTGTATGTGTCTGGAGGTGTGTGTGTTTCTGGGGGTGGTTGTGTGTGTTTCTGGCTGCCTGTGTGTGTTTCTGAGTGTGTGTGTGTGTGTGTGTGTGTTTGTGTCTGTGTGTGTGTGTTTCTTGGTGTGCGTGTGTGTGTGTGTGTGTGTGTGTGCGAGTGTACGTCTGTTTGTGTGTGTGTGTGTTTCTGGGTGTGTGTGTGTGTTTATGTTTCTGGACAGTGGTGTGCGTTTATGTTTCGGCTTGTGTTTGTGTGTGTTTCTGGGTGGGCGTGTGTGTGTATTTCTGGATGTGTGTGCTTCTGTGTTTTTCTGGGTGTGTGTATGTTTCTGCGTGTGTGTTTGTGTGTGTGTTTATGGGTGTGTGTTTCTGGTTGTGTGTTTCTGGGTTTTGTTTGTGTGTGTGTTTCTGGGTGTGTGTGTGTTTGTGTTTCTGTGTGTGTGTGTGTGTTTCTGGGTCTGTGTTGTGTGTTTCCTCTGGTTGTGTGTTTTGGTGTGTGTGTCTGTGCGTGTGTGTGTGTTTCTCCATATTTGTGTATGTGTTTCTGGGTTTGTGTGTGTTTGTGCGTGTGTGCGTATGTGTGTTTCTGGGTGTGTGTGTGTGCTTCTGGGTGTGTGTTTGTGTTTGTGTTGTGTGTGTATGTGTTTCTGGGTGCGTGTGTGTGTGTGTGTTTTGGTGTGTGTGTCTGTTTTTGGGTGTGTGTGTATGTGTCTCTCCGTGTTTGTGTGTATGTTTCTGGGTTTGTGTGTGTGTTTCTGTGTGTGTGTGTGTCTGGGGGCGTCTGGGGGTGTGTGTGTTTCTGCAGGTGGTTGTGTGTGTTTCTGGCTGTGTGTGTGTGTTTCTGAGTGTGTGTGTGTGTGTGTGTGTGTGTGTCTGTGTTTCTGTGTGTGTGTTTCTGGGTGTGTATGTGTGTGTGTTTGTATGTGTGTGCGTGTGTTTTTGTGTGATAGTGTGTTTCTTTGTGTGTGTGTGTATGTGCGTGTGTGTGTGTGCGCTTTATGTTTCTGGATGGCTGTGTGTGTTTATGCTTCTGGATGTGCGTGTGTGTGTATTTCTGGGTGTGCATGTGTGTGTGTGTTTCTGGTTGGGCGTGTGTGTGTGTGTATTTCAGGGTGTGTGTGCTTCTGTGTTTTGTTCTGTGTGTGGCTGTGTGTTTCTGGGTGTCTGTTTGTGTGTGTGGTTGTGGGTGTGTGTTTGTGTGTATCTGGTTGTGTATTTGTGTGTGTGTTCTGGGTTTATGTTTCTGTGTGTGTGTGTGTTTCTGGGTGTGTGTGTGCGTGTTTCTGGGTCTGTGTTGTGTGTTCCTCTGGTTGTGTGTTTGTGTGGTTGTTTCTGTATGTTTGTGTGTGTGTTTCTCCGTATTTGTGTGCGTGTTCTGGATGTTTGTGTGTTTTTGTGTGTGTGTGTGTGTGTGTGTGTATGTGTTTGTGTGTTTCTGTGTGTGTGTGTGTGTTTATGTTTCTCGATGCGCGTGTGTGTGTGTGTTTCTGGTTGTATGTGTGTATTTCTGGGTGGACGTGTGTGTGTATTTCAGGATGTGTGTGTTTCTGTGTTTTTCTGGGTGTGTGTGTGTTTATGTTTCTGGTTGTGTGTTTGTGCGTGTGTTTTCTGGGTGTGTGTTTCTGGCTGTGTGTTTGTGTGTTTGTTTCTGGGTTTTTATTTTTGTGTGTGTTTCTGGGTGTGTGTTTGTGTGTGTGTTTCTGGGTCAGTGTTGTGTGTTTCTCTGGTTGTGTGTTTCTTGGTGTGTGTGTGTATGTGGGTGTGTGTTTCTCCATATTTCTGTGTGTGTTTCTGGGTTTGTTTGTGTTTCTGCATGTGTGTGTGTGTATGTGTGTTTCTGGGAGTGTGTGTGTGTTTCTGGGTGTGTGTGTATGTGTTTCTCCGTGTTTGTGTGTATGTTTCTGTATTTGTGTGTGTTTCTGTGTGTGTGTGTGTGTGTGTGTGTGTGTGTGTGTGTGTGTGTGTGTGTGTGTGTGTGTGTGTGTGTGTGTGTCTGTGTGTCTGTGTGTCTGGGGGTGTGTTTCTGGTTGTCTGTGTGTGTGTGTCTGGTGTGTGTGTATTTCTGGGTGTGTGTTTTTTTCTGTGTGTTTTTTGGTGTGTGTGTGTGTTTCTGGGTGTGTGTGTATGTGTTTCTCCGTGTTTGTGTGTATGTTTCTGGATTTGTGTGTGTTTCTGTGTGTGTGTGTGTGTGTGTGTGTGTGTGTGTGTGTATGTGTGTTTCTGGGAGTGTGCGTGTGTTTCTGGGTGTGTGTGTATGTGTTTCTCCGTGTTTGTGTGTATGTTTCTGGATTTGTGTGTGTTTCTGTGTGTGTGTGTGTGTGTGTGTGTGTGTGTGTGTGTGTGTGTGTGTGTGTGTGTGTGTGTGTGTGTGTGTGTGTCTGTGTGTCTGGGGGTGTGTTTCCGGTTGTGTGTGTGTGTGAGACTGGTGTGTGTGTATTTCTGGGTGTGTGTTTTTTTCTGTGTGTTTTTTGGTGTGTGTGTATGTGTTTCTCCGTGTTTGTGTGTATGTTTCTGGGTTTGTGTGCGTGTTTCTATGTGTGCGTGTATGTGTCTGGGGGTGTGTGTGTGTATGTGTCTGGGTTTGTGTGTGTTTCTGGGGGTGGTTGTGTGTGTTTCTGGCTGTATGTGTGGGTGTTTCTGACTGTGTATGTGTGTGTGTGTGCTTCAGGGCAGGAGTGTGTTTGAGTGTTTCTGGGCGGGTGTGTGTTTCTGTTTGGGTGTGTGCCTGTGTTTGTGGCTGGGTGTGTTTGTTTCTGGGTGTGTAAGTGTGTTTCTGGTTGTGTGTGTGTTTCTGGGTGTGTGTGTGTGTGTTTCTGGGTGTCTGTGTGTTTTTCTGGGTGAGTGTGTATGTTTCTGTGTGTGTGTGTGTGTGTGTGTGTGCGTGTCGGTTTCTGGGTCTGTGTGTGCATGTGTTTCTCCATGTTTGTGTGTATGTTTCTGTATTTGTGTGTGTGTTTCTTGGTGTCTGTGTGTGTGTCTGTGTGTCTGTGTGTCTGGGGGTGGGTGTGTTTCTGGGGGTGGTTGTGTGTGTTTCTGGCTGTGTGTGAGTGTTCTGTGTGTGTGTGTGTTTCTGGGGGTGTGTTGTGTTTTTTTCTGGGTGTGTGTTTGTGTGTGTGTTTCTGGGTGTGTGTTTGATTGTTTCTCCGTATTTGTGTGTTTGTGTCTGGGTCTATGTGTGTGTGTATGTGTTTCTGTGTGTATATGGGTGTGTGTGTGTGTGTGTGTGTGTTTGTTTCTGGGTGTGTAAGTGTGTTTCTGGTTGTGTGTGTGTGTTTCTGGATGTGTGTGTGTGTGTTTCTGGGTGTACGTTTGTGTCTGTGATTCTCGGTGTGTGTGTGTGTGTTTGTATGTTTCTGTGTGTGTATATGTGTTTCTGGTGTGTGTGTGTTTCTGGGTGTGTGTTTGTTTCTGGGTGTGCGTGTGCTTTTTAATGTGTGTGTATGTGTTTCTCCTTGTTTGTGTGTATGTTTCTGGGTTTGTGTGTGTGTTTCTTTGTGTGTGTGTGTGTGTGTATGTATGTATGTGTCTGTGGGGGGGTGTTTCTGGGTGTGGTTGTATGTTTTTCTGGCTGTGTTGTGTGTTTCTGACTGTGTATGTGTGTGTGTGTGCGTGCTTCAGGGCAGGGGTGCGTTTGAGTGTTTCTGGCTGGGTGTGTGTTTCTGTTTTGTTGTTGTTTGTGGCTGGTTGTGTGGTTTCTGGGTGTGTATGTGTGTTTCTGGTTGTGTGTGTGTTTCTGTGTGTGTGTGTGATTGTTCCTTGGTGTGTGTTTCTGTGTCTGTGCTTGTACGTTTGTTTCTGTGTGTGTGTCTGTGGGTGGGTTCCTGTGAGTGTGTGTGTGTGCTTCTGGCTGTGTGTGTGTGTGTGTGTGTTTCTGTGTATGTGTTTCTGCATGTGTGTGATTGTTCCTTGGTGTGTGTTCGTGTGTGTGTTTCTGGGTCTGTGTTTGTGTGTGTGTTTCTGGGTGTGTGTGTATGTGTTTCTCCGTGTTTGTGTGTATGTTTCTGGATTTGTGTGTGTTTCTGTGTGTGTGTGTGTGTGTGTGTGTGTGTGTCTGTGTGTCTGTGTGTCTGTGTCTGGGGGTGTGTTTCTGGTTGTGTGTGTGTGTGAGACTGGTGTGTGTGTATTTCTGGGTGTGTGTTTTTTTCTGTGTGTTTTTTGGTGTGTGTGTATGTGTTTCTCTGTGTTTGTGTGTATGTTTCTGGGTTTGTGTGTGTGTTTCTATGTGTGCGTGTATGTGTCTGGGGGTGTGTATGTTTCTGGGGATTGTTGCGTGTGTTTCTGGCTGCGTGTGTGTGTTTCTGAGTGTGTATGTGTGTGTGTGTGTGTGTGTGTGTGTGTTTGTTTGTGTCTGTGTGTGTGTTTCTTGGTGTGTGTGTGTGTGTGTTTCTGTGTGTGTGTGTGTTTCTGGGTGTGTGTGTGTGTTTATGTTTCTGGATGGTGGTGTGTGTTTACGTTTCTGGATGTTTCTGGGTGTGTGTTTGTTTCTGGGTGTGTGTGTGCTTTTTGATGTGTGTGTATGTGTTTGTCCTTGTTTGTGTGTATGTTTCTGGGTTTGTGTGTGTGTTTCTGTGTGTGTGTGTGTGTGTGTGTTTGTGTGTGTGTATGTGTCTGGGTTTGTGTGTGTTTCTGGGGGTGGTTGTGTGTGTTTCTGGCTGTATGTGTGGGTGTTTCTGACTGTGTATGTGTGTGTGTGTGCTTCAGGGCAGGAGTGTGTTTGAGAGTTTCTGGGCGGGTGTGTGTTTCTGTTTGGGTGTGTGCCTGTGTTTGTGGCTGGGTGTGTTTGTTTCTGGGTGTGTAAGTGTGTTTCTGGTTGTGTGTGTGTTTCTGGGTGTGTGTGTGTGTGTTTCTGGGTGTCTGGGTGTTTTTCTGGGTGTGTGTGTATGTTTCTGTGTGTGTGTGTGTGTGTGTGCATGTCGGTTTCTGGGTCTGTGTGTGCATGTGTTTCTCCATGTTTGTGTGTATGTTTCTGGATTTGTGTGTGTGTTTCTTGGTGTCTGTGTGTGTGTGTCTGTGTGTCTGTGTGTCTGGGGGTGGGTGTGTTTCTGGGGGTGGTTGTGTGTGTTTCTCGCTGTGTGTGAGTGTTCTGTGTGTGTGTGTGTCTGTGTGTATGTTTGTGCGTTTCTGTGTGTGGGTGGGTGTGTTTCTGGTTGTGTATGTGTGTTTCTGGTTGTGTGTGTGAGTTTCTGGGGGTGTGTTGTGTTTTTTTCTGGGTGTGTGTTTGTGTGTGTGTTTCTGGGTGTGTGATTGTTTCTCCGTATTTGTGTGTTTGTGTCTGGGTCTATGTGTGTGTGTATGTGTTTCTGTGTGTATATGTGTGTGTGTGTGTGTGTGTGTGTGTGTGTTTGTTTCTGGGTGTGTGTGTATGTTTCTGTGTGTGTGTGTGTGTGTGTGTGTGCGTGTCGGTTTCTGGGTCTGTGTGTGCATGTGTTTCTCCATGTTTGTGTGTATGTTTCTGGATTTGTGTGTGTGTTTCTTGGTGTCTGTGTGTGTGTGTCTGTGTGTCTGTGTGTCTGGGGGTGGGTGTGTTTCTGGGGGTGGTTGTGTGTGTTTCTCGCTGTGTGTGAGTGTTCTGTGTGTGTGTGTGTCTGTGTGTATGTTTGTGCGTTTCTGTGTGTGGGTGGGTGTGTTTCTGGTTGTGTATGTGTGTTTCTGGTTGTGTGTGTGAGTTTCTGGGGGTGTGTTGTGTTTTTTTCTGGGTGTGTGTTTGTGTGTGTGTTTCTGGGTGTGTGTTTGATTGTTTCTCCGTATTTGTGTGTTTGTGTCTGGGTCTATGTGTGTGTGTATGTGTTTCTGTGTGTATATGGGTGTGTGTGTGTGTGTGTGTGTGTGTGTGTTTGTTTCTGGGTGTGTAAGTGTGTTTCTGGTTGTGTGTGTGTGTTTCTGGATGTGTGTGTGTGTGTTTCTGGGTGTACGTTTGTGTCTGTGATTCTCGGTGTGTGTGTGTGTTTGTATGTTTCTGTGTGTGTATATGTGTTTCTGGTGTGTGTGTGTTTCTGGGTGTGTGTTTGTTTCTGGGTGTGCGTGTGCTTTTTGATGTGTGTGTATGTGTTTCTCCTTGTTTGTGTGTATGTTTCTGGGTTTGTGTGTGTGTTTCTTTGTGTGTGTGTGTGTGTGTATGTATGTATGTGTCTGTGGGGGGGGTGTTTCTGGGTGTGGTTGTATGTTTTTCTGGCTGTGTTGTGTGTTTCTGACTGTGTATGTGTGTGTGTGTGCGTGCTTCAGGGCAGGGGTGTGTTTGAGTGTTTCTGGCCGGGTGTGTGTTTCTGTTTCGTTGTTGTTTGTGGCTGGTTGTGTTGTTTCTGGGTGTGTATGTGTGTTTCTGGTTGTGTGTGTGTTTCTGTGTGTGTGTGATTGTTCCTTGGTGTGTGTTTCTGTGTCTGTGCTTGTACGTTTGTTTCTGTGTGTGTGTCTGTGGGTGGGTTCCTGTGAGTGTGTGTGTGTGCTTCTGGCTGCGTGTGTGTGTGTGTGTGTTTCTGTGTATGTGTTTCTGCATGTGTGTGATTGTTCCTTGGTGTGTGTTTGTGTGTGTGTTTCTGGGTCTGTGTTTGTGTGTGTGTTTCTGGGTGTGTGTGTATGTGTTTCTCCGTGTTTGTGTTTATGTATCTGGGTTTGTGTTTGTGTTTCTGTGTGTGTGCGTGTATGTGTCTGGGGGTGTGTGTGTTTCTGGGGAAGGTTGTGTGTGTTTCTGGCTGCGTGTGTGTATTTCTGAGTGTGTATGTGTGTGTTTGTGTGTGTTTGTGTCTGTGTCTGTGTTTCTGTGTGTGTGTGTGTGTATGTGTTTCTGTGTGTGTGTGTGTGTTTATGTTTCTGGATGGTGGTGTGTGTTTACGTTTCTGGATGTTTCTGGGTGTGTGTTTGTTTCTGGGTGTGTGTGTGTGCTTTTTGGTGTGTGTGTGTATGTGTTTCTCCATGATTGTGTGTATGTTTCTGGGTTTGTGTGTGTGTTTCTGTGTGTGTGTGTGTGTGTGTGTGTTTGTGTGTGTGTATCTGTCTGGGTTTGTGTGTGTTTCTGGGGGTGGTTGTGTGTGTTTCTGGCTGTGTGTGTGTGTTTCTGACTGTGTATGTGTGTGTGTGTGCTTCAGGGCAGGAGTGTGTTTGAGTGTTTCTGGGCGGGTGTGTGTTTCTGTTTGGGTGGGTGCCTGTGTTTGTGGCTGGGTGTGTTTGTTTCTGGGTGTGCATGTCTG
>JANJGN010000021.1:21081738-21139238 GCA_026770705.1 Isurus oxyrinchus
TGTGTATCAGGGTGTATGTGTATTTGGGTTTGTGTGTGTTGGTTTACGCATGTGTGTTTATGGGTTTCTGAGTTTGTGTGTATGTGCTTCTGCGTGTATGTGTTTGTGTTTCTGGTTGTGTGTGCGTGTGTTTTCTGGGTGTGTCTGTATGTTTCTGGGTGTGTGTGTGTGTGTTTGTGTGTGTGTTTCTGGGTGTGTGTGTTTGTGTTTCTGGGTGTGTGTGTATGTGTTTCTCCATGTTTGTGTGTGTGATTCTGGGTTGGTGTGCATGTGTTTCTTCTTCTTTGTGTGTGTCTTTCTAGGTTTGTGTGTTTGTTTCTGGGAGTCTGGGTGTGTTTCTGGGTGTTTCTGTGTTTTTCTGTGTGTGTGTGTGTGTGTGTGTTTCTGGGTGAGTGTGTGTGTGTATCTGGGTGTATGTGTTTCTGGGTTTGTGTGTATCGGTTTACACGTGTGTGTTTATCAGTTTCTGAGTTTGTGTGTATGTGATTCTGCGTGTATGTGTTTGTGTTTCTGGTTCTGTGTGTGTGTGTGTGTTTTCTGGGTGTTTCTGTGTGGTTCTGGGTGTGTGTGTGAGTTTGTTTCTGGGTTTGTGTGTGTGTTTCTGGGTTTGTGTTTGTCTGTGTTTCTGGGTGTGTGTGTGTTTCTGGGTGTGTGTGTGTGTGTGTTTCTGGGGATGGTTGTGTGCGTGCTTCTGGCTGTGTGTGTGTGTTTCTGGCTGTGTGTGTGTGTTTCTGAGTGTGTGTGAGTGTGTGTGTGTGCGTGTGTGTGTGTCTGTGTGTGTGTTTCTGGGTGTGCGCTTGTGTGTGTGTGTGTGTTTCTGTTTGTGAGTTTCTGGGTGTGTGTGTGTTTATGTTTCTGGATGGGCATGTGTGTGTGTGTTTCTGGATGACTGTGTGATTGTTTCTCCATATTTGTGTCTTTGTTTCTGGGTGTGTGTATGTGTGTGTTTCTGGGTGTCTGTGTGTGTGTTTGTTTCTGGGTGTGTAAGTGTGGTTCTGGTAGTGTGTGTGTTTCTGCGTGTGTGTGTGTGTATTTCTGGTTGTGTGTGTGTTTTTCTGGATGTGT
Organism: Isurus oxyrinchus; assembly: GCA_026770705.1. Taxonomy (NCBI): domain Eukaryota; kingdom Metazoa; phylum Chordata; class Chondrichthyes; order Lamniformes; family Lamnidae; genus Isurus; species Isurus oxyrinchus. The sequence goes on from JANJGN010000021.1 coordinate 21,082,804, forward strand.
GTGTGTGTTTCTGGGTGCATTTTTGTGTCTGTGATTCTTCGTGTGTGTGTGTGTGTGTGTGTGTGTGTGTGTGTGTGTGTGTGTGTGTGTGTGTGTGTGTGTGTTTGTGTGTTTCTGTGTGTGTATGTGTGTTTCTGGTTGTGTGTGTGTGATTCTGGTGTGTGTGTATTTCTGGGTGTGTGTTTTTTTCTGTGTGTGTGTTTTTTGGTGTGTGTGTATGTGTTTCTCCGTGTTTGTGTGTATGTTTCTGGGTCTGTGTGTGTGTTTCTGTGTGTGCGTGTATGTGTCTGGGAGTGTGTGTGTTTCTGGGGGTGGTTGTGTGTGTTTCTGGCTGTGTGTGTGTGTTTCTGAGTGTGTGTGTGTGTGTGTTTGTGTCTGTGTGTGTGTTTTTCTTGGTGTGCGTGTGTGTGTGTGTGCGTGTGTACGTCTGTTTCTGTCTGTGTGTGTTTCCGGGTATGTGTGTGTGTTTGTTTCTGGGTGTGTAAGTGTGGTTCTGGTAGTGTGTGTGTTTCTGCATGTGTGTGTGTGTGTTTCTGGTTGTGTGTGTGTTTTTCTGGATGTGTGTGTGTGTTTCTGGGTGCACTTTTGTGTCTGTGATTCTTCATGTGTGTGTGTGTGTGTGTGTGTGTGTGTGTGTGTGTGTGTATGTGTGTGTGTTTGTGTGTGTGTATGTGTGTTTCTGGTTGTGTGTGTGTGATTCTGGTGTGTGTGTATTTCTGGGTGTGTGTTTTTTCTGTGTTTGTGTTTTTTGGTGTGTGTGTGCATGTGTTTCTCCGTGTTTGTGTGTATGTTTCTGGGTTTGTGTGTGTGTTTCTGTGTGTGTGTGTATGTGTCTGGGTGTGTGTGTGTTTCTGGGGGTGGTTGTGTGTGTTTCAGGCTGCGTGTGTGTGTTTCTGAGTGTGTGTGTGTGTGTGTGTTTGTGTCTGTGTGTGTGTGTTTCTTGGTGTGCGTGTGTGTGTGTGTGCGTGTGTACGTCTGTTTCTGTGTGTGTGTGTTTCTGGGTATGTGTGTGTGTTTATGTTTCTGGACGGTGGTGTTTGTTTACGTATCGGGATGTGTGTGTGTGTGAGTGTTTCTGGATGGGCGTGAGTGTGTATTTCTGGATCCGTGTGCTTCTGTGTTTTCCTGGGTGTGTATATGTTTCTGTGTGTGTGTTTGTGTGTGTGTTTATGGGTGTGTGTTTCAGGTTGTGTGTTTCTGGGTTTTGTTTGTGTGTGTGTTTCTGGCTGTGTGTGTGTTTGTGTTTCTGTGTGTGCGTGTGTGCATGTTTCTGGGTCTGTGTTGTGTGTTTCTCTGTTTGTGTGTTTCGGTGTGTGATCTTGTGCGTGTGTGTGTGTTTCTCCGTATTTGTGTGTGTGTTTCTGGGTTTGTGTGTGTTTCTGTGTGTGTGCGTATGTGTGTTTCTGGGTGTGTGTGTGTGCTTCTGGGTGTGTGTTTGTGTTTCTGTTGTGTGTGCATGTGTTTCCGGGTGTTTGTGTGTGTGTGTGTTTTTTTTGGTGTGTTTGTGTGTCTACTACTGGGTGTGTGTGTGTGTATGTGTTTCTCTGTGTTTGTGTGTATGTTTCTGGGTTTGTGTGTGTGTTTCTGTGTGTGTGTCTGGGGGTGTCTGGGGGTGTGTGTGTTTCTGGAGGTGGTTGTGTGTGTTTCTGGCTGTGTGTGTGTGCTTCTGAGTGTGTGTGTGTGTGTCTGTGTGTGTGTTTCTTGGTGTGTATATGTGTGTCTGTGTGTTTGTATGTGTGTGCGTGTGTTTTTGTGTGATAGTGTGTTTCTGTGTGTGTGTGTGCATGTGCGTGTGTGTGTGTGTGTGTGTGTGTGTGTGTGTGTGTGTGTGTGTGTGTGTGCTTTATGTTTCAGGATGCCTGTGTGCGTTTATGTTTCTGGATGTGCGTGTGTGTGTATTTCTGGGGGTGCATTTGTGTGTGTGTTTCTGGTTGGGCGTGTGTGTGTGTGTATTTCAGGGTTTGTGTGCTTCTGTGTTTTGCTCTGTGTGTGGCTGTGTGTTTCTGGGTGTCCGTTTGTGTGTGTGTTTGTGGGTTTGTGTTTGTGTGTATCTGGTTGTGTGTTTGTGTGTGTGTTTTTGGGTTTGTGTTTGTGTGTGTGTTTCTGTGTGTGTGTGTGTGTGTTTCTGGGTGTGTGTGTGCGTGTTTCTGGGTCTGTGTTGTGTGTTTCTCTGGTTGTGTGTTTGTGTGTGTGTTTCTTTATGTGTGTGTGTGTGTGTTTCTCCGTATTTGTGTGTGTGTTCTGGGTGTGTGTGTGTTTTTCTGTGTTTGTGTGTGTGTGTGTGTGTGTGTGCTTCTGGGTGAGTGTGTCTGTGTGTATCTGGGTGTATGTGTATTTGGGTTTGAGTGTGTTAGTTTACGTGTGTGTGTTTATGGGTTTCTGAGTTTGTGTGTATGTGCTTCTGCGTGTATGTGTTTGTGTTTCTGGTTCTGTGTGCGTGTGTTTTCTTGGTGTTTCTGTGTGTTTCTGGGTGTGTGTGTGTGTTTCTGGGTGTGTATTTGTTTTTCTGGGTATGTGTCTGTGGGTGGGTTCCTCTGTGTCCCTGTTTTTCTGTGTGTGTGTTTGTGTGTGTGTGTATGTGTTTCTGGGTGTGTGTTTGTGTTTCTGGGTGTGTGTGTATGTGTTTCTCCGTGTTTGTATGTGTGATTCTGGGTTGGTGTGCATGTGTTTCTTCATCTTTGTGTGTGTCTTTCTGGGTTTGTGTGTTTGTTTCTGGGTGTCTGGGTGTGTTTCTGGGTGTTTGTCTGTGTGTTTTTCTGTGTGTGTGTGTGTGTGTGTGTGTGTGTGTGTGTGTGTGTGTGTGTGTGTGTGTGTGTGTGTGTGTGTTTCTGGGTGACTGTGTGTGTGTATCTGGGTGTATGTGTTTCTGGGTTTGTGTGTATCGGTTTACACGTGTGTGTTTATGAGTTTCTGAGTATGTGTGCATGTGCTTCTGTGTGTATGTGTTTGTGTTTCTGGTGGTGTGTGTGTGTGCTTTCTGGGTGTTACTGTGTGGTTCTGGGTGTGTGTGTGTATCTGGGTTTGTGTGTGTGTTTCTGGGTTTGTGTTTGTCTGTGTTTCTGGGAGTGTGTGTGTGTTTCTGGGTGTGTGTGTGTGTGTTTCTGGGGATGGATGTGTGCGTGTTTCTGGCTGTGTGTGTGTGTTTCTGGCTGTGTGTTTGTGTGTGTGTGAGAGTATGTGTGTGTCCGTGTGTGTGTATCTGGGTGTGCGCTTGTGTGTGTTTGTGTGTTTCTGTGTGCGAGTTTCTGGGTGTGTGTGTGTATATGTTTCTGGATGGGCATGTGTGTTTGTGTTTCTGGATGGGCGTTTGTGTGTGTGTTTCTGGGTGTGTGTGTGTGTGTGTGTTTCTCCGTATTTGTGTGTGTGTTCTGGGTGTGTGTGTGTTTTTCTGTGTTTGTGTGTGTGTGTGTGTGTGTGCTTCTGGGTGAGTGTGTCTGTGTGTATCTGGGTGTATGTGTATTTGGGTTTGAGTGTGTTAGTTTACGTGTGTGTGTTTATGGGTTTCTGAGTTTGTGTGTATGTGCTTCTGCGTGTATGTGTTTGTGTTTCTGGTTCTGTGTGCGTGTGTTTTCTGGGTGTTTCTGTGTGTTTCTGGGTGTGTGTGTGTGTTTCTGGGTGTGTATTTGTTTTTCTGGGTATGTGTCTGTGGGTGGGTTGCTGTGTGTCTCTGTTTTTCTGTGTGTGTGTTTGTGTGTGTGTGTATGTGTTTCTGGGTGTGTGTTTGTGTTTCTGGGTGTGTGTGTATGTGTTTCTCCGTGTTTGTATGTGTGATTCTGGGTTGGTGTGCATGTGTTTCTTCATCTTTGTGTGTGTCTTTCTGGGTTTGTGTGTTTGTTTCTGGGTGGCTGGGTGTGTTTCTGGGTATTTGTCTGTGTGTTTTTCTGTGTGTGTGTGTGTGTGTGTGTGTGTGTGTGTGTGTGTGTGTTTCTGGGTGACTGCGTGTGTGTATCTGGGTGTATGTGTTTCTGGGTTTGTGTGTATCGGTTTACACGTGTGTGTTTATGAGTTTCTGAGTATGTGTGCATGTGCTTCTGTGTGTATGTGTTTGTGTTTCTGGTGGTGTGTGTGTGCTTTCTGGGTGTTTCTGTGTGGTTCTGGGTGTGTGTGTGTATCTGGGTTTGTGTGTGTGTTTCTGGGTTTGTGTTTGTCTGTGTTTCTGGGAGTGTGTGTGTGTTTCTGGGTGTGTGTGTGTGTGTTTCTGGGGATGGATGTGTGCGTGTTTCTGGCTGTGTGTGTGTGTTTCTGGCTGTGTGTTTGTGTGTGTGTGAGAGTATGTGTGTGTCTGTGTGTGTGTATCTGGGTGTGCGCTTGTGAGTGTGTGTGTGTTTCTGTGTGTGAGTTTCTGGGTGTGTGTGTGTATATGTTTCTGGATGGGCATGTGTGTGTGTGTTTCTGGATGGGCGTTTGTGTGTGTGTTTCTGGGTGTGTGTGTGTTTCTGGGTGACTGTGTGATTGTTTCTCCGTATTTGTGTCTTTGTTTCTGGGTGTGTGTATGTGTGTGTGTTTCTGTGTCTGTGTGCGTGTTTGTTTCTGGGTGTGTAAGTGTGTTTCTGGTAGTGTGTGTGTTTCTGCATGTGTGTGTGTGTGTGTGTGTTTCTGGTTGTGTGTGTGTTTTTCTGGATGTGTGTGTGTGTTTCTGGGTGCACTTTTGTGTCTGTGATTCTTTGTGTGTATGTGTGTGTGTGTGTGTGTTTGTGTGTTTCTGAGTGTGTATGTGTGTTTCTGGTGGTGTGTGTGTGATTCTGGTGTGTGTGTATTTCTGGGTGTGTGTTTTTTTTCTGGGTGTGTGTTTTTTGGTGTGTGTGTGTGTATATGTGTTTCTCCGTGTTTGTGTGTATGTTTCTGGGTTTGTCTGTGTGTTTCTGTGTGTGTATGCGTGTATGTGTCTGGGGGCGTGTGTGTTTCTGGGGGTGGTTGTGTGTGTTTCTGGCTGCCTGTGTGTGTTTCTGAGTGTGTGTGTGTGTGTGTTTGTGTCTGTGTGTGTGTGTTTCTTGGTGTGCGTGTGTGTGTGTGTGCGAGTATACGTCTGTTTCTGTGTGTGTGTGTTTCTGGGTGTGTGTGTGTTTAAGTTTCTGGACAGTGGTGTGCGTTTACGTTTCGGGATGTCTGTGTGTTTCTGGGTGGGCGTGTGTGTGTATTTCTGGATGTGGGTGCTTCTGTGTTTTTCTGGGTGTGTGTATGTTTCTGCGTGTGTGTTTGTGTGTGTGTTTATGGGTGTGTGTTTCTGGTTGTGTGTTTCTGGGTTTTGTTTGTGTGAGTGTTTCTGGGTGTGTGTCTGTGCGTGTGTGTGTGTTTCTCCGTATTTGTGTGTGTGTTTCTGGGTTTGTGTGTGTTTCTGCGTGTGTGCGTATGTGTGTTTCTGGGTGTGTGTGTGTGCTTCTGGGTGTGTGTTTGTGTTTCTGTTGTGTGTGTATGTGTTTCTGTGTGTGTGTGTGTGTGTGTGTGTGTGTGTGTGTGTGTGTGTGTGTGTGTGTGTGTGTGTGTGTGTGTGTGTGTGTGTGTGTTTTGGTGTGTGTGTGTGTGTCTGTTTCTGGGTGTGTGTGTATGTGTTTCTCCGTGTTTTTGTGTATGTTCCTGGGTTTGTGGTGAGTGTTTCTGTGTGTGTGTGTGTCTGGGGGTGTCTGGGGGTGTGTGTGTTTCTGGAGGTGGTTGTGTGTGTTTCTGGCTGTGTGTGTGTGTTTCTGGCTGTGTGTGTGTGTGGGTATCTGTGTGTCTGTGTGTGTGTTTCTTGGTGTGTATGTGTGTGTGTGTGTTTTTATGTGTGTGCGTGTGTTTTTGTGTCATAGTGTGTTTCTTTGTGTGTGTGTGTATGTGTGTGTGTGTGTGTGCGCTTTATGTTTCTGGATGCCTGTGTGTGTTTATGCTTCTGGATGTGCGTGTGTGTGTATTTCTGGGTGTGCATGTGTGTGTGTGTTTCTGGTTGGGCATGTGTGTGTGTATTTCAGGGTGTGTGTGTTTCTGTGTTTTGCTCTGTGTGTGGCTGTGTGTTTCTGGGTGTCTGTTTGTGTGTGTGTTTGTGGGTGTGTGTTTGTGTGTATCTGGTTGTGTGTTTGTGTGTGTGATTCTGGGTTTGTGTTTGTGTGTGTGTTTCTTTGTGTGTGCGTGTTTCTGGGTCTGTGTTGTGTGTTTCTCTGGTTGTGTGTTTGTGTGTGTGTTTCTGTATGTGTGTGTGTGTGTTTCTCCGTATTTGTGTGCATGTTCTGGGTGTGTGTGTGTTTCTGTGTGTGTGTGTGTGTGTGTGTGTGTGTGTGTTTCTGGGTGTCTGTGTGCGTTTCTGGGTGTTTGTGTGTTTTTCTGTGTTTTTGTGTGTGTGTGTGTGTGTATGTGTTTCTGGGTGAGTGTGTCTGTGTGTATCAGGGTGTATGTGTATTTGGGTTTGTGTGTGTTGGTTTACGTGTGTGTGTTTATGGGTTTCTGAGGTTGTGTGTATGTGCTTCTGCGTGTATGTGTTTGTGTTTCTGGTTCTGTGTGCGTGTGTTTTCTTGGTGTTTCTGTGTGTTTCTGCGTGTGTGTGTGTGTTTCTGGGTGTGTATTTGTTTTTCTGGGCATGTGTCTGTGGGTGGGTTCCTGTGTGTCACTGTTTTTCGGTGTGTGTGTTTGTGTGTGTGTGTGTGTGTGTTTCTGGGTGTGTGTGTTTGTGTTTCTGGGTGTGTGTGTATGTGTTTCTCTGTGTTTGTGTGTGTGAATCTGGGTTGGTGTGCATGCGTTTCTTCATCTTTGTGTGTGTCTTTCTGGGTTTGTGTGTTTGTTTCTGGGTGCCTGGGTGTGTTTCTGGGTGTTTGTTTGTGTGTTTTTCTGTGTGTGTGTGTGTGTGTGTGTGTGTGTGTGTGTGTGTGTGTGTGTGTGTTTCTGGGTGACTGTGTGTGTGTATCTGGGTGTATGTGTTTCTGGGTTTGTGTGTATTGGTTTACACGTGTGTGTTTATGAGTTTCTGAGTTTGTGTGTATGTGCTTCTGCGTGTATGTGTTTGTGTTTCTGGTTCTGTGTGCGTGTGTTTTCTGGGTGTTTCTGTGTGTTTCTGGGTGTGTGTGTGTGTTTCTGGGTGTGTATTTGTTTTTCTGGGTATGTGTCTGTGGGTGGGTTGCTGTGTGTCTCTGTTTTTCTGTGTGTGTGTTTGTGTGTGTGTGTATGTGTTTCTGGGTGTGTGTTTGTGTTTCTGGGTGTGTGTGTATGTGTTTCTCCGTGTTTGTATGTGTGATTCTGGGTTGGTGTGCATGTGTTTCTTCATCTTTGTGTGTGTCTTTCTGGGTTTGTGTGTTTGTTTCTGGGTGGCTGGGTGTGTTTCTGGGTATTTGTCTGTGTGTTTTTCTGTGTGTGTGTGTGTGTGTGTGTGTGTGTGTGTGTGTGTGTGTGTGTTTCTGGGTGACTGCGTGTGTGTATCTGGGTGTATGTGTTTCTGGGTTTGTGTGTATCGGTTTACACGTGTGTGTTTATGAGTTTCTGAGTATGTGTGCATGTGCTTCTGTGTGTATGTGTTTGTGTTTCTGGTGGTGTGTGTGTGCTTTCTGGGTGTTTCTGTGTGGTTCTGGGTGTGTGTGTGTATCTGGGTTTGTGTGTGTGTTTCTGGGTTTGTGTTTGTCTGTGTTTCTGGGAGTGTGTGTGTGTTTCTGGGTGTGTGTGTGTGTGTTTCTGGGGATGGATGTGTGCGTGTTTCTGGCTGTGTGTGTGTGTTTCTGGCTGTGTGTTTGTGTGTGTGTGAGAGTATGTGTGTGTCTGTGTGTGTGTATCTGGGTGTGCGCTTGTGTGTGTTTGTGTGTTTCTGTGTGTGAGTTTCTGGGTGTGTGTGTGTATATGTTTCTGGATGGGCATGTGTGTGTGTGTTTCTGGATGGGCGTTTGTGTGTGTGTTTCTGGGTGTGTGTGTGTTTCTGGGTGACTGTGTGATTGTTTCTCCGTATTTGTGTCTTTGTTTCTGGGTGTGTGTATGTGTGTGTGTTTCTGTGTCTGTGTGCGTGTTTGTTTCTGGGTGTGTAAGTGTGTTTCTGGTAGTGTGTGTGTTTCTGCATGTGTGTGTGTGTGTGTGTGTTTCTGGTTGTGTGTGTGTTTTTCTGGATGTGTGTGTGTGTTTCTGGGTGCACTTTTGTGTCTGTGATTCTTTGTGTGTATGTGTGTGTGTGTGTGTGTTTGTGTGTTTCTGAGTGTGTATGTGTGTTTCTGGTGGTGTGTGTGTGATTCTGGTGTGTGTGTATTTCTGGGTGTGTGTTTTTTTTCTGGGTGTGTGTTTTTTGGTGTGTGTGTGTGTATATGTGTTTCTCCGTGTTTGTGTGTATGTTTCTGGGTTTGTCTGTGTGTTTCTGTGTGTGTATGCGTGTATGTGTCTGGGGGCGTGTGTGTTTCTGGGGGTGGTTGTGTGTGTTTCTGGCTGCCTGTGTGTGTTTCTGAGTGTGTGTGTGTGTGTGTTTGTGTCTGTGTGTGTGTGTTTCTTGGTGTGCGTGTGTGTGTGTGTGCGAGTATACGTCTGTTTCTGTGTGTGTGTGTTTCTGGGTGTGTGTGTGTTTAAGTTTCTGGACAGTGGTGTGCGTTTACGTTTCGGGATGTCTGTGTGTTTCTGGGTGGGCGTGTGTGTGTATTTCTGGATGTGGGTGCTTCTGTGTTTTTCTGGGTGTGTGTATGTTTCTGCGTGTGTGTTTGTGTGTGTGTTTATGGGTGTGTGTTTCTGGTTGTGTGTTTCTGGGTTTTGTTTGTGTGAGTGTTTCTGGGTGTGTGTCTGTGCGTGTGTGTGTGTTTCTCCGTATTTGTGTGTGTGTTTCTGGGTTTGTGTGTGTTTCTGCGTGTGTGCGTATGTGTGTTTCTGGGTGTGTGTGTGTGCTTCTGGGTGTGTGTTTGTGTTTCTGTTGTGTGTGTATGTGTTTCTGTGTGTGTGTGTGTGTGTGTGTGTGTGTGTGTGTGTGTGTGTGTATGTGTGTGTGTGTGTTTTGGTGTGTGTGTGTGTGTCTGTTTCTGGGTGTGTGTGTATGTGTTTCTCCGTGTTTTTGTGTATGTTCCTGGGTTTGTGGTGAGTGTTTCTGTGTGTGTGTGTGTCTGGGGGTGTCTGGGGGTGTGTGTGTTTCTGGAGGTGGTTGTGTGTGTTTCTGGCTGTGTGTGTGTGTTTCTGGCTGTGTGTGTGTGTGGGTATCTGTGTGTCTGTGTGTGTGTTTCTTGGTGTGTATGTGTGTGTGTGTGTTTTTATGTGTGTGCGTGTGTTTTTGTGTCATAGTGTGTTTCTTTGTGTGTGTGTGTATGTGTGTGTGTGTGTGTGCGCTTTATGTTTCTGGATGCCTGTGTGTGTTTATGCTTCTGGATGTGCGTGTGTGTGTATTTCTGGGTGTGCATGTGTGTGTGTGTTTCTGGTTGGGCATGTGTGTGTGTATTTCAGGGTGTGTGTGTTTCTGTGTTTTGCTCTGTGTGTGGCTGTGTGTTTCTGGGTGTCTGTTTGTGTGTGTGTTTGTGGGTGTGTGTTTGTGTGTATCTGGTTGTGTGTTTGTGTGTGTGATTCTGGGTTTGTGTTTGTGTGTGTGTTTCTTTGTGTGTGCGTGTTTCTGGGTCTGTGTTGTGTGTTTCTCTGGTTGTGTGTTTGTGTGTGTGTTTCTGTATGTGTGTGTGTGTGTTTCTCCGTATTTGTGTGCATGTTCTGGGTGTGTGTGTGTTTCTGTGTGTGTGTGTGTGTGTGTGTGTGTGTGTGTGTGTGTTTCTGGGTGTCTGTGTGCGTTTCTGGGTGTTTGTGTGTTTTTCTGTGTTTTTGTGTGTGTGTGTGTGTGTATGTGTTTCTGGGTGAGTGTGTCTGTGTGTATCAGGGTGTATGTGTATTTGGGTTTGTGTGTGTTGGTTTACGTGTGTGTGTTTATGGGTTTCTGAGGTTGTGTGTATGTGCTTCTGCGTGTATGTGTTTGTGTTTCTGGTTCTGTGTGCGTGTGTTTTCTTGGTGTTTCTGTGTGTTTCTGCGTGTGTGTGTGTGTTTCTGGGTGTGTATTTGTTTTTCTGGGCATGTGTCTGTGGGTGGGTTCCTGTGTGTCACTGTTTTTCGGTGTGTGTGTTTGTGTGTGTGTGTGTGTGTGTTTCTGGGTGTGTGTGTTTGTGTTTCTGGGTGTGTGTGTATGTGTTTCTCTGTGTTTGTGTGTGTGAATCTGGGTTGGTGTGCATGCGTTTCTTCATCTTTGTGTGTGTCTTTCTGGGTTTGTGTGTTTGTTTCTGGGTGCCTGGGTGTGTTTCTGGGTGTTTGTTTGTGTGTTTTTCTGTGTGTGTGTGTGTGTGTGTGTGTGTGTGTGTGTGTGTGTGTGTTTCTGGGTGACTGTGTGTGTGTATCTGGGTGTATGTGTTTCTGGGTTTGTGTGTATTGGTTTACACGTGTGTGTTTATGAGTTTCTGAGTTTGTGTGTATGTGCTTCTGCGTGTATGTGTTTGTGTTTCTGGTTCTGTGTGCGTGTGTTTTCTGGGTGTTTCTGTGTGTTTCTGGGTGTGTGTGTGTGTTTCTGGGTGTGTATTTGTTTTTCTGGGTATGTGTCTGTGGGTGGGTTGCTGTGTGTCTCTGTTTTTCTGTGTGTGTGTTTGTGTGTGTGTGTATGTGTTTCTGGGTGTGTGTTTGTGTTTCTGGGTGTGTGTGTATGTGTTTCTCCGTGTTTGTATGTGTGATTCTGGGTTGGTGTGCATGTGTTTCTTCATCTTTGTGTGTGTCTTTCTGGGTTTGTGTGTTTGTTTCTGGGTGGCTGGGTGTGTTTCTGGGTATTTGTCTGTGTGTTTTTCTGTGTGTGTGTGTGTGTGTGTGTGTGTGTGTGTGTGTGTGTTTCTGGGTGACTGCGTGTGTGTATCTGGGTGTATGTGTTTCTGGGTTTGTGTGTATCGGTTTACACGTGTGTGTTTATGAGTTTCTGAGTATGTGTGCATGTGCTTCTGTGTGTATGTGTTTGTGTTTCTGGTGGTGTGTGTGTGCTTTCTGGGTGTTTCTGTGTGGTTCTGGGTGTGTGTGTGTATCTGGGTTTGTGTGTGTGTTTCTGGGTTTGTGTTTGTCTGTGTTTCTGGGAGTGTGTGTGTGTTTCTGGGTGTGTGTGTGTGTGTTTCTGGGGATGGATGTGTGCGTGTTTCTGGCTGTGTGTGTGTGTTTCTGGCTGTGTGTTTGTGTGTGTGTGAGAGTATGTGTGTGTCTGTGTGTGTGTATCTGGGTGTGCGCTTGTGTGTGTTTGTGTGTTTCTGTGTGTGAGTTTCTGGGTGTGTGTGTGTATATGTTTCTGGATGGGCATGTGTGTGTGTGTTTCTGGATGGACGTTTGTGTGTGTGTTTCTGGGTGTGTGTGTGTTTCTGGGTGACTGTGTGATTGTTTCTCCGTATTTGTGTCTTTGTTTCTGGGTGTGTGTATGTGTGTGTGTTTCTGTGTCTGTGTGCGTGTTTGTTTCTGGGTGTGTAAGTGTGTTTCTGGTAGTGTGTGTGTTTCTGCATGTGTGTGTGTGTGTGTGTGTTTCTGGTTGTGTGTGTGTTTTTCTGGATGTGTGTGTGTGTTTCTGGGTGCACTTTTGTGTCTGTGATTCTTTGTGTGTATGTGTGTGTGTGTGTGTGTTTGTGTGTTTCTGAGTGTGTATGTGTGTTTCTGGTGGTGTGTGTGTGATTCTGGTGTGTGTGTATTTCTGGGTGTGTGTTTTTTTTCTGGGTGTGTGTTTTTTGGTGTGTGTGTGTGTATATGTGTTTCTCCGTGTTTGTGTGTATGTTTCTGGGTTTGTCTGTGTGTTTCTGTGTGTGTATGCGTGTATGTGTCTGGGGGCGTGTGTGTTTCTGGGGGTGGTTGTGTGTGTTTCTGGCTGCCTGTGTGTGTTTCTGAGTGTGTGTGTGTGTGTGTTTGTGTCTGTGTGTGTGTGTTTCTTGGTGTGCGTGTGTGTGTGTGTGCGAGTATACGTCTGTTTCTGTGTGTGTGTGTTTCTGGGTGTGTGTGTGTTTAAGTTTCTGGACAGTGGTGTGCGTTTACGTTTCGGGATGTCTGTGTGTTTCTGGGTGGGCGTGTGTGTGTATTTCTGGATGTGGGTGCTTCTGTGTTTTTCTGGGTGTGTGTATGTTTCTGCGTGTGTGTTTGTGTGTGTGTTTATGGGTGTGTGTTTCTGGTTGTGTGTTTCTGGGTTTTGTTTGTGTGAGTGTTTCTGGGTGTGTGTCTGTGCGTGTGTGTGTGTTTCTCCGTATTTGTGTGTGTGTTTCTGGGTTTGTGTGTGTTTCTGCGTGTGTGCGTATGTGTGTTTCTGGGTGTGTGTGTGTGCTTCTGGGTGTGTGTTTGTGTTTCTGTTGTGTGTGTATGTGTTTCTGTGTGTGTGTGTGTGTGTGTGTGTGTGTGTGTGTGTGTGTGTGTATGTGTGTGTGTGTGTTTTGGTGTGTGTGTGTGTGTCTGTTTCTGGGTGTGTGTGTATGTGTTTCTCCGTGTTTTTGTGTATGTTCCTGGGTTTGTGGTGAGTGTTTCTGTGTGTGTGTGTGTCTGGGGGTGTCTGGGGGTGTGTGTGTTTCTGGAGGTGGTTGTGTGTGTTTCTGGCTGTGTGTGTGTGTTTCTGGCTGTGTGTGTGTGTGGGTATCTGTGTGTCTGTGTGTGTGTTTCTTGGTGTGTATGTGTGTGTGTGTGTTTTTATGTGTGTGCGTGTGTTTTTGTGTCATAGTGTGTTTCTTTGTGTGTGTGTGTATGTGTGTGTGTGTGTGTGCGCTTTATGTTTCTGGATGCCTGTGTGTGTTTATGCTTCTGGATGTGCGTGTGTGTGTATTTCTGGGTGTGCATGTGTGTGTGTGTTTCTGGTTGGGCATGTGTGTGTGTATTTCAGGGTGTGTGTGTTTCTGTGTTTTGCTCTGTGTGTGGCTGTGTGTTTCTGGGTGTCTGTTTGTGTGTGTGTTTGTGGGTGTGTGTTTGTGTGTATCTGGTTGTGTGTTTGTGTGTGTGATTCTGGGTTTGTGTTTGTGTGTGTGTTTCTTTGTGTGTGCGTGTTTCTGGGTCTGTGTTGTGTGTTTCTCTGGTTGTGTGTTTGTGTGTGTGTTTCTGTATGTGTGTGTGTGTGTTTCTCCGTATTTGTGTGCATGTTCTGGGTGTGTGTGTGTTTCTGTGTGTGTGTGTGTGTGTGTGTGTGTGTGTGTGTGTGTGTGTGTGTGTTTCTGGGTGTCTGTGTGCGTTTCTGGGTGTTTGTGTGTTTTTCTGTGTTTTTGTGTGTGTGTGTGTGTGTATGTGTTTCTGGGTGAGTGTGTCTGTGTGTATCAGGGTGTATGTGTATTTGGGTTTGTGTGTGTTGGTTTACGTGTGTGTGTTTATGGGTTTCTGAGGTTGTGTGTATGTGCTTCTGCGTGTATGTGTTTGTGTTTCTGGTTCTGTGTGCGTGTGTTTTCTTGGTGTTTCTGTGTGTTTCTGCGTGTGTGTGTGTGTTTCTGGGTGTGTATTTGTTTTTCTGGGCATGTGTCTGTGGGTGGGTTCCTGTGTGTCACTGTTTTTCGGTGTGTGTGTTTGTGTGTGTGTGTGTGTGTGTGTTTCTGGGTGTGTGTGTTTGTGTTTCTGGGTGTGTGTGTATGTGTTTCTCTGTGTTTGTGTGTGTGAATCTGGGTTGGTGTGCATGCGTTTCTTCATCTTTGTGTGTGTCTTTCTGGGTTTGTGTGTTTGTTTCTGGGTGTCTGGGTGTGTTTCTGGGTGTTTGTTTGTGTGTTTTTCTGTGTGTGTGTGTGTGTGTGTGTGTGTGTGTGTGTGTGTGTGTGTGTGTGTGTTTCTGGGTGACTGTGTGTGTGTATCTGGGTGTATGTGTTTCTGGGTTTGTGTGTATCGGTTTACACGTGTGTGTTTATGAGTTTCTGAGTATGTGTGCATGTGCTTCTGTGTGTATGTGTTTGTGTTTCTGGTGGTGTGTGTGTGTGCTTTCTGGGTGTTACTGTGTGGTTCTGGGTGTGTGTGTGTATCTGGGTTTGTGTGTGTGTTTCTGGGTTTGTGTTTGTCTGTGTTTCTGGGAGTGTGTGTGTGTTTCTGGGTGTGTGTGTGTGTGTTTCTGGGGATGGATGTGTGCGTGTTTCTGGCTGTGTGTGTGTGTTTCTGGCTGTGTGTTTGTGTGTGTGTGAGAGTATGTGTGTGTCTGTGTGTGTGTATCTGGGTGTGCGCTTGTGTGTGTTTGTGTGTTTCTGTGTGCGAGTTTCTGGGTGTGTGTGTGTATATGTTTCTGGATGGGCATGTGTGTTTGTGTTTCTGGATGGGCGTTTGTGTGTGTGTTTCTGGGTGTGTGTGTGTGTGTTTGTTTCTCCGTATTTGTGTGTGTGTTCTGGGTGTGTGTGTGTTTTTCTGTGTTTGTGTGTGTGTGTGTGTGTGTGCTTCTGGGTGAGTGTGTCTGTGTGTATCTGGGTGTATGTGTATTTGGGTTTGAGTGTGTTAGTTTACGTGTGTGTGTTTATGGGTTTCTGAGTTTGTGTGTATGTGCTTCTGCGTGTATGTGTTTGTGTTTCTGGTTCTGTGTGCGTGTGTTTTCTGGGTGTTTCTGTGTGTTTCTGGGTGTGTGTGTGTGTTTCTGGGTGTGTATTTGTTTTTCTGGGTATGTGTCTGTGGGTGGGTTGCTGTGTGTCTCTGTTTTTCTGTGTGTGTGTTTGTGTGTGTGTGTATGTGTTTCTGGGTGTGTGTTTGTGTTTCTGGGTGTGTGTGTATGTGTTTCTCCGTGTTTGTATGTGTGATTCTGGGTTGGTGTGCATGTGTTTCTTCATCTTTGTGTGTGTCTTTCTGGGTTTGTGTGTTTGTTTCTGGGTGGCTGGGTGTGTTTCTGGGTATTTGTCTGTGTGTTTTTCTGTGTGTGTGTGTGTGTGTGTGTGTGTGTGTGTGTGTGTTTCTGGGTGACTGCGTGTGTGTATCTGGGTGTATGTGTTTCTGGGTTTGTGTGTATCGGTTTACACGTGTGTGTTTATGAGTTTCTGAGTATGTGTGCATGTGCTTCTGTGTGTATGTGTTTGTGTTTCTGGTGGTGTGTGTGTGCTTTCTGGGTGTTTCTGTGTGGTTCTGGGTGTGTGTGTGTATCTGGGTTTGTGTGTGTGTTTCTGGGTTTGTGTTTGTCTGTGTTTCTGGGAGTGTGTGTGTGTTTCTGGGTGTGTGTGTGTGTGTTTCTGGGGATGGATGTGTGCGTGTTTCTGGCTGTGTGTGTGTGTTTCTGGCTGTGTGTTTGTGTGTGTGTGAGAGTATGTGTGTGTCTGTGTGTGTGTATCTGGGTGTGCGCTTGTGAGTGTGTGTGTGTTTCTGTGTGTGAGTTTCTGGGTGTGTGTGTGTATATGTTTCTGGATGGGCATGTGTGTGTGTGTTTCTGGATGGACGTTTGTGTGTGTGTTTCTGGGTGTGTGTGTGTTTCTGGGTGACTGTGTGATTGTTTCTCCGTATTTGTGTCTTTGTTTCTGGGTGTGTGTATGTGTGTGTGTTTCTGTGTCTGTGTGCGTGTTTGTTTCTGGGTGTGTAAGTGTGTTTCTGGTAGTGTGTGTGTTTCTGCATGTGTGTGTGTGTGTGTGTGTTTCTGGTTGTGTGTGTGTTTTTCTGGATGTGTGTGTGTGTTTCTGGGTGCACTTTTGTGTCTGTGATTCTTTGTGTGTATGTGTGTGTGTGTGTGTGTTTGTGTGTTTCTGAGTGTGTATGTGTGTTTCTGGTGGTGTGTGTGTGATTCTGGTGTGTGTGTATTTCTGGGTGTGTGTTTTTTTTCTGGGTGTGTGTTTTTTGGTGTGTGTGTGTGTATATGTGTTTCTCCGTGTTTGTGTGTATGTTTCTGGGTTTGTCTGTGTGTTTCTGTGTGTGTATGCGTGTATGTGTCTGGGGGCGTGTGTGTTTCTGGGGGTGGTTGTGTGTGTTTCTGGCTGCCTGTGTGTGTTTCTGAGTGTGTGTGTGTGTGTGTTTGTGTCTGTGTGTGTGTGTTTCTTGGTGTGCGTGTGTGTGTGTGTGCGAGTATACGTCTGTTTCTGTGTGTGTGTGTTTCTGGGTGTGTGTGTGTTTAAGTTTCTGGACAGTGGTGTGCGTTTACGTTTCGGGATGTCTGTGTGTTTCTGGGTGGGCGTGTGTGTGTATTTCTGGATGTGGGTGCTTCTGTGTTTTTCTGGGTGTGTGTATGTTTCTGCGTGTGTGTTTGTGTGTGTGTTTATGGGTGTGTGTTTCTGGTTGTGTGTTTCTGGGTTTTGTTTGTGTGAGTGTTTCTGGGTGTGTGTCTGTGCGTGTGTGTGTGTTTCTCCGTATTTGTGTGTGTGTTTCTGGGTTTGTGTGTGTTTCTGCGTGTGTGCGTATGTGTGTTTCTGGGTGTGTGTGTGTGCTTCTGGGTGTGTGTTTGTGTTTCTGTTGTGTGTGTATGTGTTTCTGTGTGTGTGTGTGTGTGTGTGTGTGTGTGTGTGTGTGTGTGTGTGTGTGTGTGTGTGTGTGTGTGTGTGTGTGTGTGTGTGTGTGTGTTTTGGTGTGTGTGTGTGTGTCTGTTTCTGGGTGTGTGTGTATGTGTTTCTCCGTGTTTTTGTGTATGTTCCTGGGTTTGTGGTGAGTGTTTCTGTGTGTGTGTGTGTCTGGGGGTGTCTGGGGGTGTGTGTGTTTCTGGAGGTGGTTGTGTGTGTTTCTGGCTGTGTGTGTGTGTTTCTGGCTGTGTGTGTGTGTGGGTATCTGTGTGTCTGTGTGTGTGTTTCTTGGTGTGTATGTGTGTGTGTGTGTTTTTATGTGTGTGCGTGTGTTTTTGTGTCATAGTGTGTTTCTTTGTGTGTGTGTGTATGTGTGTGTGTGTGTGTGCGCTTTATGTTTCTGGATGCCTGTGTGTGTTTATGCTTCTGGATGTGCGTGTGTGTGTATTTCTGGGTGTGCATGTGTGTGTGTGTTTCTGGTTGGGCATGTGTGTGTGTATTTCAGGGTGTGTGTGTTTCTGTGTTTTGCTCTGTGTGTGGCTGTGTGTTTCTGGGTGTCTGTTTGTGTGTGTGTTTGTGGGTGTGTGTTTGTGTGTATCTGGTTGTGTGTTTGTGTGTGTGATTCTGGGTTTGTGTTTGTGTGTGTGTTTCTTTGTGTGTGCGTGTTTCTGGGTCTGTGTTGTGTGTTTCTCTGGTTGTGTGTTTGTGTGTGTGTTTCTGTATGTGTGTGTGTGTGTTTCTCCGTATTTGTGTGCATGTTCTGGGTGTGTGTGTGTTTCTGTGTGTGTGTGTGTGTGTGTGTGTGTGTGTGTGTGTGTTCTGGGTGTCTGTGTGCGTTTCTGGGTGTTTGTGTGTTTTTCTGTGTTTTTGTGTGTGTGTGTGTGTGTATGTGTTTCTGGGTGAGTGTGTCTGTGTGTATCAGGGTGTATGTGTATTTGGGTTTGTGTGTGTTGGTTTACGTGTGTGTGTTTATGGGTTTCTGAGGTTGTGTGTATGTGCTTCTGCGTGTATGTGTTTGTGTTTCTGGTTCTGTGTGCGTGTGTTTTCTTGGTGTTTCTGTGTGTTTCTGCGTGTGTGTGTGTGTTTCTGGGTGTGTATTTGTTTTTCTGGGCATGTGTCTGTGGGTGGGTTCCTGTGTGTCACTGTTTTTCGGTGTGTGTGTTTGTGTGTGTGTGTGTGTGTGTTTCTGGGTGTGTGTGTTTGTGTTTCTGGGTGTGTGTGTATGTGTTTCTCTGTGTTTGTGTGTGTGAATCTGGGTTGGTGTGCATGCGTTTCTTCATCTTTGTGTGTGTCTTTCTGGGTTTGTGTGTTTGTTTCTGGGTGCCTGGGTGTGTTTCTGGGTGTTTGTTTGTGTGTTTTTCTGTGTGTGTGTGTGTGTGTGTGTGTGTGTGTGTGTGTGTGTGTGTGTGTGTTTCTGGGTGACTGTGTGTGTGTATCTGGGTGTATGTGTTTCTGGGTTTGTGTGTATTGGTTTACACGTGTGTGTTTATGAGTTTCTGAGTTTGTGTGTATGTGCTTCTGCGTGTATGTGTTTGTGTTTCTGGTTCTGTGTGCGTGTGTTTTCTGGGTGTTTCTGTGTGTTTCTGGGTGTGTGTGTGTGTTTCTGGGTGTGTATTTGTTTTTCTGGGTATGTGTCTGTGGGTGGGTTGCTGTGTGTCTCTGTTTTTCTGTGTGTGTGTTTGTGTGTGTGTGTATGTGTTTCTGGGTGTGTGTTTGTGTTTCTGGGTGTGTGTGTATGTGTTTCTCCGTGTTTGTATGTGTGATTCTGGGTTGGTGTGCATGTGTTTCTTCATCTTTGTGTGTGTCTTTCTGGGTTTGTGTGTTTGTTTCTGGGTGGCTGGGTGTGTTTCTGGGTATTTGTCTGTGTGTTTTTCTGTGTGTGTGTGTGTGTGTGTGTGTGTGTGTGTGTGTGTGTGTTTCTGGGTGACTGCGTGTGTGTATCTGGGTGTATGTGTTTCTGGGTTTGTGTGTATCGGTTTACACGTGTGTGTTTATGAGTTTCTGAGTATGTGTGCATGTGCTTCTGTGTGTATGTGTTTGTGTTTCTGGTGGTGTGTGTGTGCTTTCTGGGTGTTTCTGTGTGGTTCTGGGTGTGTGTGTGTATCTGGGTTTGTGTGTGTGTTTCTGGGTTTGTGTTTGTCTGTGTTTCTGGGAGTGTGTGTGTGTTTCTGGGTGTGTGTGTGTGTGTTTCTGGGGATGGATGTGTGCGTGTTTCTGGCTGTGTGTGTGTGTTTCTGGCTGTGTGTTTGTGTGTGTGTGAGAGTATGTGTGTGTCTGTGTGTGTGTATCTGGGTGTGCGCTTGTGTGTGTTTGTGTGTTTCTGTGTGTGAGTTTCTGGGTGTGTGTGTGTATATGTTTCTGGATGGGCATGTGTGTGTGTGTTTCTGGATGGGCGTTTGTGTGTGTGTTTCTGGGTGTGTGTGTGTTTCTGGGTGACTGTGTGATTGTTTCTCCGTATTTGTGTCTTTGTTTCTGGGTGTGTGTATGTGTGTGTGTTTCTGTGTCTGTGTGCGTGTTTGTTTCTGGGTGTGTAAGTGTGTTTCTGGTAGTGTGTGTGTTTCTGCATGTGTGTGTGTGTGTGTGTGTTTCTGGTTGTGTGTGTGTTTTTCTGGATGTGTGTGTGTGTTTCTGGGTGCACTTTTGTGTCTGTGATTCTTTGTGTGTATGTGTGTGTGTGTGTGTGTTTGTGTGTTTCTGAGTGTGTATGTGTGTTTCTGGTGGTGTGTGTGTGATTCTGGTGTGTGTGTATTTCTGGGTGTGTGTTTTTTTTCTGGGTGTGTGTTTTTTGGTGTGTGTGTGTGTATATGTGTTTCTCCGTGTTTGTGTGTATGTTTCTGGGTTTGTCTGTGTGTTTCTGTGTGTGTATGCGTGTATGTGTCTGGGGGCGTGTGTGTTTCTGGGGGTGGTTGTGTGTGTTTCTGGCTGCCTGTGTGTGTTTCTGAGTGTGTGTGTGTGTGTGTTTGTGTCTGTGTGTGTGTGTTTCTTGGTGTGCGTGTGTGTGTGTGTGCGAGTATACGTCTGTTTCTGTGTGTGTGTGTTTCTGGGTGTGTGTGTGTTTAAGTTTCTGGACAGTGGTGTGCGTTTACGTTTCGGGATGTCTGTGTGTTTCTGGGTGGGCGTGTGTGTGTATTTCTGGATGTGGGTGCTTCTGTGTTTTTCTGGGTGTGTGTATGTTTCTGCGTGTGTGTTTGTGTGTGTGTTTATGGGTGTGTGTTTCTGGTTGTGTGTTTCTGGGTTTTGTTTGTGTGAGTGTTTCTGGGTGTGTGTCTGTGCGTGTGTGTGTGTTTCTCCGTATTTGTGTGTGTGTTTCTGGGTTTGTGTGTGTTTCTGCGTGTGTGCGTATGTGTGTTTCTGGGTGTGTGTGTGTGCTTCTGGGTGTGTGTTTGTGTTTCTGTTGTGTGTGTATGTGTTTCTGTGTGTGTGTGTGTGTGTGTGTGTGTGTGTGTGTGTGTGTGTGTGTGTATGTGTGTGTGTGTGTTTTGGTGTGTGTGTGTGTGTCTGTTTCTGGGTGTGTGTGTATGTGTTTCTCCGTGTTTTTGTGTATGTTTCTGGGTTTGTGGTGAGTGTTTCTGTGTGTGTGTGTGTCTGGGGGTGTCTGGGGGTGTGTGTGTTTCTGGAGGTGGTTGTGTGTGTTTCTGGCTGTGTGTGTGTGTTTCTGGCTGTGTGTGTGTGTGGGTATCTGTGTGTCTGTGTGTGTGTTTCTTGGTGTGTATGTGTGTGTGTGTGTTTTTATGTGTGTGCGTGTGTTTTTGTGTCATAGTGTGTTTCTTTGTGTGTGTGTGTATGTGTGTGTGTGTGTGTGCGCTTTATGTTTCTGGATGCCTGTGTGTGTTTATGCTTCTGGATGTGCGTGTGTGTGTATTTCTGGGTGTGCATGTGTGTGTGTGTTTCTGGTTGGGCATGTGTGTGTGTATTTCAGGGTGTGTGTGTTTCTGTGTTTTGCTCTGTGTGTGGCTGTGTGTTTCTGGGTGTCTGTTTGTGTGTGTGTTTGTGGGTGTGTGTTTGTGTGTATCTGGTTGTGTGTTTGTGTGTGTGATTCTGGGTTTGTGTTTGTGTGTGTGTTTCTTTGTGTGTGCGTGTTTCTGGGTCTGTGTTGTGTGTTTCTCTGGTTGTGTGTTTGTGTGTGTGTTTCTGTATGTGTGTGTGTGTGTTTCTCCGTATTTGTGTGCATGTTCTGGGTGTGTGTGTGTTTCTGTGTGTGTGTGTGTGTGTGTGTGTGTGTGTGTGTTTCTGGGTGTCTGTGTGCGTTTCTGGGTGTTTGTGTGTTTTTCTGTGTTTTTGTGTGTGTGTGTGTGTGTATGTGTTTCTGGGTGAGTGTGTCTGTGTGTATCAGGGTGTATGTGTATTTGGGTTTGTGTGTGTTGGTTTACGTGTGTGTGTTTATGGGTTTCTGAGGTTGTGTGTATGTGCTTCTGCGTGTATGTGTTTGTGTTTCTGGTTCTGTGTGCGTGTGTTTTCTTGGTGTTTCTGTGTGTTTCTGCGTGTGTGTGTGTGTTTCTGGGTGTGTATTTGTTTTTCTGGGCATGTGTCTGTGGGTGGGTTCCTGTGTGTCACTGTTTTTCGGTGTGTGTGTTTGTGTGTGTGTGTGTGTGTGTGTGTTTCTGGGTGTGTGTGTTTGTGTTTCTGGGTGTGTGTGTATGTGTTTCTCTGTGTTTGTGTGTGTGAATCTGGGTTGGTGTGCATGCGTTTCTTCATCTTTGTGTGTGTCTTTCTGGGTTTGTGTGTTTGTTTCTGGGTGTCTGGGTGTGTTTCTGGGTGTTTGTTTGTGTGTTTTTCTGTGTGTGTGTGTGTGTGTGTGTGTGTGTGTGTGTGTGTGTGTGTGTTTCTGGGTGACTGTGTGTGTGTATCTGGGTGTATGTGTTTCTGGGTTTGTGTGTATTGGTTTACACGTGTGTGTTTATGAGTTTCTGAGTATGTGTGTATGTGCTTCTGTGTGTATGTGTTTGTGTTTCTGGTGGTGTGTGTGTGTGTTTTCTGGGTGTTTTTGTGTGGTTCTGGATGTGTGTGTGTTTCTGGGTTTGTGTGTGTGTTTCTGGGTTTGTGTTTGTCTGTGTTTCTGGGTGTGTGTGTGTGTGTGTGTGTTTCTGGGGATGGATGTGTGCGTGTTTCTGGCTGTGTGTGTGTGTTTCTGGCTGTGTGTTTGTGTGTGTGTGTGTGAGTATGTGTGTGTCTTTGTGTGTGTTTCTGGGTGTGTGCTTGTGAGTGTGTGTGTGTATGTGTGTGTCTGTGTGTGTGTATCTGGGTGTGCGCTTGTGAGTGTGTGTGTGTTTCTGTGTGTGTGTTTCTGGGTGTGTGTGTGTTTATGTTTCTGGATGGGCATGTGTGTGTGTTTCTGGATGGGCGTTTGTGTGTGTGTTTCTGGGTGTGTGTGTGTTTCTGGGTGACTGTGTGATTGTTTCTCTGTATTTGTGTCTTTGTTTCTGGGTGTGTGTATGTGTGTGTGTTTCTGTGTCTGTGTGTGTGTTTGTTTCTGGGTGTGTAAGTGTGTTTCTGGTAGTGTGTGTGCTTCTGCATGTGTGTGTGTGTGTGTGTTTCTGGTTGTGTGTGTGTTTTTCTGGATGTGTGTGTGTGTTTCTGGGTGCACTTTTGTGTCTGTGATTCTTCATGTGTGTGTGTGTGTTTGTGTGTGTGTTTGTGTGTTTCTGTGTGTGTATGTGTGTTTCTGGTTGCGTCTGTGTGATTCTGGTGTGTGTGTATTTCTGGGTGTGTGTTTTTGGTGTGTGTGTGTGTATGTGTTTCTCCGTGTTTGTGTGTATGTTTCTGGGTTTGTGTGTGTGTTTCTGTGTGTGTATGCGTGTGTGTGTCTGGGGGTGTGTGTGTTTCTGGGGGTGGTTGTGTGTGTTTCTGGCTGCCTGTGTGAGTTTCTGAGTGTGTGTGTGTGTGTGTGTGTGTGTGTGTGTGTGTGTGTGTGTGTGTGTGTGTGTGTGTTTGTGTCTGTGTGTGTGTGTTTCTTGGTGTGCGTGTGTGTATCTGTGCGAGTATACATCTGTTTCTATGTGGGTGTGTTTCTGGGTGTGTGTGTGTGTTTATGTTTCTGGACAGTGGTGTGCGTTTACGTTTCGGGATGTGTGTGTGTGTGTGTATTTCTGGGTGGGCGTGTGTGTGTATTTCTGGATGTGTGTGCTTCTGTGTTTTTCTGGGTGTGTGTATGTTTCTGAGTGTGTGTTTGTGTGTGTGTTTATGGGTGTGTGTTTCTGGTTGTGTGTTTCTGGGTTTTGTTTGTGTGAGTGTTTCTGGGTGTGTCTGTGTTTCTGGGTCTGTGTTGTGTGTTTCTCTGGTTGTGTGTTTCGGTGTGTGTGTGTGTGTGTGCTTCTGGGTTTGTGTTTGTGTTTCTGTTGTGTGTGTATGTGTTTCTGGGTGTGTGTGTGTGTGTGCGTTTTGGTGTGTGTGTGTGTGTGTGTGTGTGTGTGTGTGTGTGTGTCTGTTTCTGGGTGTGTGTGTGTATGTGTTTCTCTGTGTTTGTGTGTATGTTTCTGGGTTTGTGTGTGTGTTTCTGTGTGTGTGTGTGTCTGGGGATGTCTGGGGGTGTGTGTGTTTCTGGAGGTGGTTGTGTGTGCTTCTGGCTGTGTGTGTGTGTTTCTGAGTGTGTGTGTGTGTCTGTGTGTGTGTGTGTCTGTGTGTCTGTGTGTGTGTTTCTTGGTGTGTATGTGTGTGTGTGTGTTTGTATGAGAGTGCGTGTGTTTTTGTGTGATAGTGTGTTTCTGTGTGTGTGTGCGTGTATGTGTGTGTGTGTGTGTGCGCTTTATGTTTCTGGATGGCTGTGTGTGTTTATGCTTCTGGATGTGCGTGTGTGTGAATTTCTGGGTGTGCATGTGTGTGTGTGTTACTGGCTGGGCGTGTGTGTGTGTATTTCAGGGTGTGTGTGCTTCTGTGTTTTGCTCTGTGTGTGGCTGTGTGTTTCTGGGTGTCTGTGTGTGTGTTTGTGGGTGTGTGTTTGTGTGTATCTGGTTGTGTGTTTGTGTGTGTGTTTCTGGGTTTGTGTTTGTGTGTGTGTTTCTGTGTGTGTGTGTGTGTGTTTCTGGGTGTGTGTGTTCGTGTTTCTGGGTCTGTGTTGTGTGTTTCTCTGGTTGTGTGCTTGTGTGTGTGTTTCTGTATGTGTGTGTGTTTCTCCATATTTGTGTGCATGGTCTGGGTGTGTGTGTGTTTCTGTGTGTGTGTGTGTGTGTGTGTGTGTGTGTGTGTGTGTGTGTGTGTGTGTGTGTGTGTATGTGTTTCTGGGTGAGTGTGTCTGTGTGTATCAGGGTGTATGTGTATTTGGGTTTGTGTGTGTTGGTTTAGGCATGTGTGTTTATGGGTTTCTGAGTTTGTGTGTATGTGCTTCTGCGTGTATGTGTTTATGTTTCTGGTTGTGTGTGTGTGTGTTTTCTGGGTGTTTCTGTGTGTTTCTGGGTGTGTGTGTGTGTGTTTCTGGGTGTGTATTTGTTTTTCTGGGTATGTGTCTGTGGGTGGGTTCCTGTGTGTCTCTGTTTCCCTGTGTGTGTGTTTGTGTGTGTGTATTTCTGGGTGTGTGTGTTTGTGTTTCTGGGTGTGTGTGTATGTGATTCTCCGTGTTTGTGTGTGTGATTCTGGGTTGGTGTGCATGTGTTTCTTCGTCTTTGTGTGTGTCTTTCTGGGTTTGTGTGTTTGTTTCTAGGTGTCTGGGTGTGTTTCTGGGTTTTGTTTGTGTGAGTGTTTCTGGGTGTGTGTGTGTTTGTGTTTCTGTGTGTGTGTGTGTGTGTGTTTCTGGGTCTGTGTTGTGTGTTTCTCTGGTTGTGTGTTTTGGTGTGTGTGTCTGTGCGTGTGTGTGTGTTTCTCCGTATTTGTGTGTGTGTTTCTGGGTTTGTGTGCGTTTCTGCGTGTGTGCGTATGTGTGTTTCTGGGTGTGTGTGTGTGCTTCTGGGTGTGTGTTTGTTTTTCGGTTGTGTGTGTATGTGTTTCTGTGTGTGTGTGTGTGTGTGTGTTTTTTTTTTGGTGTGTGTGTGTCTGTTTCTGGGTGTGTGTGTATGTGTTTCTCCGTGTTTGTATGTATGTTTCTGGGTTTTTGTGTGTGTTTCTGTGTGTGTGTGTGTGTGTGTGTGTGTGTGTGTGTGTGTGTGTGTGTGTGTGACTGTGTGTCTGTGTGTCTGGGGGTGTGTGTGTTTCTGGGGGTGGTTGTGTGTGTTTCTTGCTGTGAGTGTTTCTGAGTGTGTGTGTGTGTGTGTGTGTGTGTGTGTGTATGTTTGTGCGTTTCTGTGTGTGGGTGGGTGTGTTTCCGGTTGTGTATGTGTGTTTCTGATTGTGTGTGTGAGTTTCTGGGGGTGTGTTGTGTTTTTTTCTGGGTGTGTGTTTGTGTGTGTGTTTCTGGGTGTGTGTTTGATTGTTTCTCCGTATTTGTGTGTTTGTGTCTGGGTCTACGTGTGTGTGTGTGTATGTGTTTCTGTGTGTATGTGGGTGTGTGTGTGTGTGTGTGTGTTTGTTTCTGGGTGTGTAAGTGTGTTTCTGGTTGTGTGTGTGTTTCTGGGTATGTGTGTGTGTGTTACTGGGTGTCTGTGTGTTTTTCTGGGTGTGTGTGTTTGTGTTTCTGTGTGTGTGTGTGTGTGTGTTTCTGGGTCTGTGTTGTGTGTTTCTCTGGTTGTGTGTTTCGGTGTGTGTGTCTGTGCGTGTGTGTGTTTCTCCGTATTTGTGTGTGTGTTTCTGGGTTTGTGTGTGTTTCTGCGTGTGTGCGTATGGGTGTTTCTGGGTGTGTGTGTGTGTGCTTCTGGGTGTGTGTTTGTGTTTCTGTTGTGTGTGTATGTGTTTCTGGGTGTGTGTGTTTGTGTGTGTGTTTTTTTGGTGTGTGTGTGTGTGTGTCTGTTTCTGGGTGTGTGTGTGTATGTGTTTCTCCGTGTTTGTGTGTATGTTTCTGGGTTTGTGTGTGCGTTTTTGTGTGTGTGTGTGTGTCTGGGGGTGTCTGGGGGTGTGTGTGTTTCTGGAGGTCGTTGTGTGTGTTTCTGGCTGTGTGTGTGTGTGTTTCTGAGTGTGTGTGTGCGTGTGTGTGTGTGTGTCTGTGTGTCTGTGTGTGTTTCTTGGTGTGAATGTTTGTGTGTGTTTGTATGTGTGTGCGTGTGTTTTTGTGTGATAGTGTGTTTCTGTGTGTGTGTGTCTGTGTGTGTGTGTGTGCGCGTGTGTGTGTGTGTGTGTGTGCGCGCGCTTTATGTTTCTGGATGGCTGTGTGTGTTTATGCTTCTGGATGTGCGTGTGTGTGTATTTCTGGGTGTGCATGTGTGTGTGTGTTACTGGTTGGGCGTGTGTGTGTGTATTTCAGGTTGTGTGTGCTTCTGTGTTTTGCTCTGTGTGTGGCTGTGTGTTTCTGGGTGTCTGTGTGTGTGTTTGTGGGTGTGTGTTTGTGTGTATCTGGTTGTGTGTTTGTGTGTGTGTTTCTGGGTTTGTGTTTATGTGCGTGTTTCTGTGTGTGTGCGTGTTTCTGTGTGTGTGTGCGTGTTTCTGGGTCTGTGTTGTGTGTTTCTCTGGTTGTGTGTTTGTGTGTGTGTTTCTGTATGTGTGTGTGTGTGTTTCTCCGTATTTGTGTGCGTGTTCTGGGTGTGTGTGTGTTTCTCTGTGTGTGTGTGTGTGTGTGTGTGTGTGTGTGTGTGTTTCTGGGTGTCTGTGTGCGTTTCTGGGTGTTTGTGTGTTTTTCTGTGTTTTTGTGTTTGTGTGTGTGTGTATGTGTTTCTGGGTGAGTGTGTCTGTGTGTATCAGGGTGTATGTGTATTTGGGTTTGTGTGTGTTGGTTTACGCATGTGTGTTTATGGGTTTCTGAGTTTGTGTGTAAGTGCTTCTGCGTGTATGTGTTTGTGTTTCTGGTTGTGTGTGTGTGTGTTTTCTGTGTGTTTCTGGGTGTGTGTGTGTGTGTGTGTGTGTGTGTGTGTGTGTGTGTGTGTGTGTGTGTATGTGTTTCTCCGTGTTTGTGTGTATGTTTCTGGGTTTGTGTGTGTGTTTCTGTGTGTATATGTGTCTGGGTTTGTGTGTCTTTCTGGGGGTTGTTGTGTGTTTTTCTGGTTGTGTGTGTGTGTTTCTGAGTGTGTGTGTGTGTGTGTGAGTGTGTGTCAGTGTGTGTTTCTGTGTGTGTGTGTGTGTGTTTCTGGGTGTGCTTGTTTGTGTGTGTTTCTGTGTGTGTGTGTTTCTCTGTGTGTGTGTGTTTTTGGGTGTCTGTGTGCGTTTCTGGGTGTTTGTGTGTTTTTCTGTGTTTTTGTGTGTGTGTGTGTGTATGTGTTTCTGGGTGAGTGTGTCTGTGTGTATCAGGGTGTATGTGTATTTTGGTTTGTGTGTGTTGGTTTACGTGTGTGTGTTTATGGGTTTCTGAGGTTGTGTGTATGTGCTTCTGCGTGTATGTGTTTGTGTTTCTGGTTCTGTGTGCGTGTGTTTTCTTGGTGTTTCTGTGTGTTTCTGCGTGTGTGTGTGTGTTACTGGGTGTGTATTTGTTTTTCTGGGCATGTGTCTGTGTGTGGGTTCCTATGTGTCACTGTTTTTCGGTGTGTGTGTTTGTGTGTGTGTGTGTGTGTGTGTTTCTGGGTGTGTGTGTTTGTGTTTCTGGGTGTGTGTGTATGTGTTTCTCTGTGTTTGTGTGTGTGAATCTGGGTTGGTGTGCATGCGTTTCTTCATCTTTGTGTGTGTCTTTCTGGGTTTGTGTGTTTGTTTCTGGGTGTCTGGGTGTGTTTCTGGGTGTTTGTTTGTGTGTTTTTCTGTGTGTGTGTGTGTGTGTGTGTGTGTGTGTGTGTGTGTTTCTGGGTGACTGTGTGTGTGTATCTGGGTGTATGTGTTTCTGGGTTTGTGTGTATTGGTTTACACGTGTGTGTTTATGAGTTTCTGAGTATGTGTGCATGTGCTTCTGTGTGTATGTGTTTGTGTTTCTGGTGGTGTGTGTGTGTGTTTTCTGGGTGTTTTTGTGTGGTTCTGGATGTGTGTGTGTTTCTGGGTTTGTGTGTGTGTTTCTGGGTTTGTGTTTGTCTGTGTTTCTGGGTGTGTGTGTGTGTGTGTGTTTCTGGGGATGGATGTGTGCGTGTTTCTGGCTGTGTGTGTGTGTTTCTGGCTGTGTGTTTGTGTGTGTGTGTGAGTATGTGTGTGTCTTTGTGTGTGTTTCTGGGTGTGCGCTTGTGAGTGTGTGTGTGTATGTGTGTGTCTGTGTGTGTGTATCTGGGTGTGCGCTTGTGAGTGTGTGTGTGTTTCTGTGTGTGTGTTTCTGGGTGTGTGTGTGTTTATGTTTCTGGATGGGCATGTGTGTGTGTTTTTCTGGATGGGCGTTTGTGTGTGTGTTTCTGGGTGTGTGTGTGTTTCTGGGTGACTGTGTGATTGTTTCTCTGTATTTGTGTCTTTGTTTCTGGGTGTGTGTATGTGTGTGTGTTTCTGTGTCTGTGTGTGTGTTTGTTTCTGGGTGTGTAAGTGTGTTTCTGGTAGTGTGTGTGCTTCTGCATGTGTGTGTGTGTGTGTGTTTCTGGTTGTGTGTGTGTTTTTCTGGATGTGTGTGTGTGTTTCTGGGTGCACTTTTGTGTCTGTGATTCTTCATGTGTGTGTGTGTGTTTGTGTGTTTCTGGTTGCGTCTGTGTGATTCTGGTGTGTGTGTATTTCTGGGTGTGTGTTTTTGGTGTGTGTGTGTGTATGTGTTTCTCCGTGTTTGTGTGTATGTTTCTGGGTTTGTGTGTGTGTTTCTGTGTGTGTATGCGTGTGTGTGTCTGGGGGTGTGTGTGTTTCTGGGGGTGGTTGTGTGTGTTTCTGGCTGCCTGTGTGAGTTTCTGAGTGTGTGTGTGTGTGTGTGTGTGTGTGTGTGTGTGTGTGTGTGTGTGTGTGTGTGTGTGTGTGTGTCTGTGTTTGTGTCTGTGTGTGTGTGTTTCTTGGTGTGCGTGTGTGTATCTGTGCGAGTATACATCTGTTTCTATGTGGGTGTGTTTCTGGGTGTGTGTGTGTGTTTATGTTTCTGGACAGTGGTGTGCGTTTACGTTTCGGGATGTGT
Organism: Isurus oxyrinchus; assembly: GCA_026770705.1. NCBI lineage: Eukaryota > Metazoa > Chordata > Chondrichthyes > Lamniformes > Lamnidae > Isurus > Isurus oxyrinchus. The sequence continues at coordinate 21,111,043 of JANJGN010000021.1, forward strand.
GTGTGTGTGTGTGTATTTCTGGATGGGCGTGTGTGTGTATTTCTGGATGTGTGTGCTTCTGTGTTTTTCTGGGTGTGTGTATGTTTCTGAGTGTGTGTTTGTGTGTGTGTTTATGGGTGTGTGTTTCTGGTTGTGTGTTTCTGGGTTTTGTTTGTGTGAGTGTTTCTGTGTGTGTGTGTATGTGTTTCTGGGTCTGTGTTGAGTGTTTCTCTGGTTGTGTGTTTCGGTGTGTGTGTGTGTGTGTGCTTCTGGGTTTGTGTTTGTGTTTCTGTTGTGTGTGTATGTGTTTCTGGGTGTGTGTGTGTGTGTGCATTTTGGTGTGTGTGTGTGTGTGTGTGTGTGTCTGTTTCTGGGTGTGTGTGTGTATGTGTTTCTCCGTGTTTGTGTGTATGTTTCTGGGTTTGTGTGTGTGTTTCTGTGTGTGTGTGTGTGTCTGGGGATGTCTGGGGGTGTGTGTGTTTCTGGAGGTGGTTGTGTGTGTTTCTGGCTGTGTGTGTGTGTTTCTGAGTGTGTGTGTGTGTCTGTGTGTGTGTGTGTCTGTGTGTCTGTGTGTGTGTTTCTTGGTGTGTATGTGTGTGTGTGTGTTTGTATGAGAGTGCGTGTGTTTTTGTGTGATAGTGTGTTTCTGTGTGTGTGTGCGTGTATGTGTGTGTGTGTGTGTGTGTGTGTGTGCTTTATGTTTCTGGATGGCTGTGTGTGTTTATGCTTCTGGATGTGCGTGTGTGTGAATTTCTGGGTGTGCATGTGTGTGTGTGTTACTGGTTGGGCGTGTGTGTGTGTATTTCAGGGTGTGTGTGCTTCTGTGTTTTGCTCTGTGTGTGGCTGTGTGTTTCTGGGTGTCTGTGTGTGTGTTTGTGGGTGTGTGTTTGTGTGTATCTGGTTGTGTGTTTGTGTGTGTGTTTCTGGGTTTGTGTTTGTGTGTGTGTTTCTGTGTGTGTGTGTGTGTTTCTGGGTGTGTGTGTGCGTGTTTCTGGGTCTGTGTTGTGTGTTTCTCTGGTTGTGTGCTTGTGTGTGTGTTTCTGTATGTGTGTGTGTTTCTCCATATTTGTGTGCGTGGTCTGGGTGTGTGTGTGTTTCTGTGTGTGTGTGTGTGTGTGTGTATGTGTTTCTGGGTGAGTGTGTCTGTGTGTATCAGGGTGTATGTGTATTTGGGTTTGTGTGTGTTGGTTTAGGCATGTGTGTTTATGGGTTTCTGAGTTTGTGTGTATGTGCTTCTGCGTGTATGTGTTTATGTTTCTGGTTGTGTGTGCGTGTGTTTTCTGGGTGTTTCTGTGTGTTTCTGGGTGTGTGTGTGTGTGTTTCTGGGTGTGTATTTGTTTTTCTGGGTATGTGTCTGTGGGTGGGTTCCTGTGTGTCTCTGTTTCCCTGTGTGTGTGTTTGTGTGTGTGTATTTCTGGGTGTGTGTGTTTGTGTTTCTGGGTGTGTGTGTATGTGATTCTCCGTGTTTGTGTGTGTGATTCTGGGTTGGTTTGCATGTGTTTCTTCGTCTTTGTGTGTGTCTTTCTGGGTTTGTGTGTTTGTTTCTAGGTGTCTGGGTGTGTTTCTGGGTGTTCGTTTGTGTGTTTTTCTGTGTGTGTGTGTCTGTGTGTGTGTGTGTCTGTGTGTCTGTGTGTGTGTTTCTTGGTGTGTTGTGTGTGTGTGTGTTTGTATGAGTGTGCGTGTGTTTTTGTGTGATAGTGTGTTTCTGTGTGTGTGTGTGTGTGCGCTTTATGTTTCTGGATGGCTGTGTGTGTTTATGCTTCTGGATGTGCGTGTGTGTGAATTTCTGGGTGTGCATGTGTGTGTGTGTTACTGGTTGGGCGTGTGTGTGTGTATTTCAGGTTGTGTGTGCTTCTGTGTTTTGCTCTGTGAGTGGCTGTGTGTTTCTGGGTGTCTGTGTGTGTGTTTGTGGGTGTGTGTTTGTGTGCATCTGGTTGTGTGTTTGTGTGTGTGTTTCTGGGTTTGTGTTTATGTGTGTGTTTCTGTGTGTGTGCGTGTTTCTGTGTGTGTGTGCGTGTTTCTGGGTCTGTGTTGTGTGTTTCTCTGGTTGTGTGTTTGTGTGTGTGTTTCTGCATGTGTGTGTGTGTGTTTCTCCGTATTTGTGTGCGTGTTCTGGGTGTGTGTGTGTTTCTGTGCGTGTGTGTGTGTGTGTGTGTTTCTGGGTGTCTGTGTGCGTTTCTGGGTGTTTGTGTGTTTTTCTGTGTTTTTGTGTTTGTGTGTGTGTGTATGTGTTTCTGGGTGAGTGTGTCTGTGTGTATCAGGGTGTATGTGTGTTTGGGTTTGTGTGTGTTGGTTTACGCATGTGTGTTTATGGGTTTCTGAGTTTGTGTGTAAGTGCTTCTGCGTGTATGTGTTTGTGTTTCTGGTTGTGTGTGTTTTCTGTGTGTTTCTGGGTGTGGTGTGTGTGTGTGTGTGTGTGTGTGTGTGTGTGTGTGTGTGTGTGTGTGTGTGTGTGTGTGTGTGTGTGTGTGTGTGTGTGTGTGTGTATGTGTTTCTCCGTGTTTGTGTGTATGTTTCTGGGTTTGTGTGTGTGTTTCTGTGTGTGTATGTGTCTGGGTTTGCGTGTGTTTCTGGGGGTTGTTGTGTGTTTTTCTGGCTGTGTGTGTGTGTTTCTGAGTGTGTGTGTGTGTGTGAGTGAGTGTGTGTCTGTGTGTGTTTCTCTGCGTGTGTGTGTTTCAGGGTGTGCTTGTTTGTGTGTGTGTGTGTGTGTGTGTGTGTGTTTCTGTGTGTGTGTGTGTTTCTGGGTGTGTGTGTGTGTTTATGTTTCTGGATGGTGGTGTGTGTTTATGTTTTTCGATGCGCGTGTGTGTGTGTGTTTCTGGTTGTGTGTGTGTATTTCTGGTTGGGCGTGTGTGTGTATTTCAGGATGTGTGTTCTTCTGTGTTTTGCTGGGTGTGTGTGTGTTTATGTTTCTGGGTGTGTGTTTGTGTGTGTGTTTTCTGGGTGTGTGTTTCTGGCTGTGTGTTTGTGTGTGTGTTTCTGGGTTTGTGTTTTTGTGTGTGTTTCTGGGTGTGTGTGTGTGTGTGTGTGTGTGTGTGCGTGTTTCTGGGTCAGTGTTGTGTGTTTCTCTGGTTGTGTGTTTCTGTGTCTGTGTGTATGTGGGTGTGTGTTTCTCCATATTTGTGTGTGTGTTTCTGGGTTTGTTTGTGTTTCTGCGTGTGTGTGTGTATATGTGTGTTTCTCGGAGTGCGTGTGTGTTTCTGATTGTGTTTGTATGTGTTTCTCCGTGTTTCTGTGTAAGTTTCTGGATTTGTGTGTGTGTGTTTCTGTGTGTGTGTGCGTGTATGTGTGTGTGTGTGTGTGTGTGTGTGTGTTTCTGGGGGTGGTTGTGTGTGTTTCTGGCTGCCTGTGTGTGTTTCTGAGTGTGTGTGTGTGTGTGTTTGTGTCTGTGTGTGTGTGTTTCTTGGTGTGCGTGTGTGTGTGTGTGTGTGTGCGAGTGTACGTCTGTTTCTGTGTGTGTGTGTTTCTGGGTGTGTGTTTGTGTTTATGTTTCTGGACAGTGGTGTGAGTTTACGTTTCGGGATGTATGTGTGTGTGTGTGTTTCTGGGTGGGCGTGTGTGTGTATTTCTGGATGTGTGTGCTTCTGTGTTTTTCTGGGTGTGTGTATGTTTCTGCGTGTGTGTTTGTGTGTGTGTTTATGGGTATGTGTTTCCAGTTGTGTGTTTCTGGGTTTTGTTTGTGTGAGTGTTTCTGGGTGTGTGTGTGTTTGTGTTTCTGTGTGTGTGTGTGTGTGTTTCTGGGTCTGTGTTGTGTGTTTCTCTGGTTGTGTGTTTTGGTGTGTGTGTCTGTGCGTGTGTGTGTGTTTCTGGGTATTTGTGTGTGTGTTTCTGGGTTTGTGTGCGTTTCTGCGTGTGTGCGTATGTGTGTTTCTGGGTGTGTGTGTGTGCTTCTGGGTGTGTGTTTGTTTTTCTGTTGTGTGTGTATGTGTTTCTGGGTGTGTGTGTGTGTGTTTTTTGGTGTGTGTGTGTCTGTTTCTGGGTGTGTGTGTATGTGTTTCTCCGTGTTTGTGTGTATGTTTCTGGGTTTGTGTGTGTGTTTCTGTGTGTGTGTGTGTGTGTGTGTGTGTGTGTGTGTGTTTGTGTGTGTGTGTGTGTGTGTGTGTGACTGTGTGTCTGTGTGTCTGGGGGTGTGTGTGTTTCTGGGGGTGGTTGTGTGTGTTTCTTGCTGTGAGTGTTTCTGAGTGTGTGTGTGTGTGTGTGTGTGTATGTGTTTCTCCGTGTTTGTGTGTATGTTTCTGGGTTTGTGTGTGTGTTTCTGGGGGTTGTTGTGTGTTTTTCTGGCTGTGTGTGTGTGTTTCTGAGTGTGTGTGTGTGTGTGTGTGTGTGTGTGAGTGTGTGTCTGTGTGTGTTTCTCTGTGTGAGTGTGTTTCAGGGTGTGCTTGTTTCTGTGTGTGTGTGTGTGTGTGTTTCTCTGTGTGTGTGTGTTTCTGGGTGTGTGTGTGTGTTTATGTTTCTGGATGGTGGTGTGTGTTTATGTTTCTCGATGCGCGTGTGTGTGTGTGTTTCTGGTTGTGTGTGTGTATTTCTGGGTGGGCGTGTGTGTGTATTTCAGGATGTGTGTTCTTCTGTGTTTTGCTGGGTGTGTGTGTGTTTATGTTTCTGGGTGTGTGTTTGTGTGTGTGTTTTCTGGGTGTGTGTTTCTGGCTGTGTGTTTGTGTGTGTGTTTCTGGGTTTGTGTTTTTGTGTGTGTTTCTGGGTGTGTGTGTGTGTGTGTGTTTCTGGGTGTGTGTGTGCGTGTTTCTGGGTCAGTGTTGTGTGTTTCTCTGGTTGTGTGTTTCTGTGTCTGTGTGTATGTGGGTGTGTGTTTCTCCATATTTGTGTGTGTGTTTCTGGGTTTGTTTGTGCGTTTTTGTGTGTGTGTGTGTGTCTGGGGGTGTCTGGGGGTGTGTGTGTTTCTGGAGGTCGTTGTGTGTGTTTCTGGCTGTGCGTGTGTGTGTGTGTGTGTGTGTGTGTGTGTATGTGTTTCTGGGTGAGTGTGTCTGTGTGTATCACGGTGTATGTGTATTTGGGTTTGTCTGTGTTGGTTTAGGCATGTGTGTTTATGGGTTTCTGAGTTTGTGTGTATGTGCTTCTGCGTGTATGTGTTTATGTTTCTGGTTGTGTGTGCGTGTGTTTTCTGGGTGTTTCTGTGTGTTTCTGGGTGTGTGTGTGTGTGTTTCTGGGTGTGTATTTGTTTTTCTGGGCATGTGTCTGTGGGTGGGTTCCTGTGTGTCTCTGTTTCCCTGTGTGTGTGTTTGTGTGTTTGTGTGTGTGTGTTTCTGGGTGTGTGTGTTTGTGTTTCTGGGTGTGTGTGTATGTGTTTCTCCGTGTTTGTGTGTGTGATTCTGGGTTGGTGTGCATGTGTTTCTTCGTCTTTGTGTGTGTCTTTCTGGGTTTGTGTGTTTGTTTCTAGGTGTCTGGGTGTGTTTCTGGGTGTTCGTTTGTGTGTTTTTCTGTGTGTGTGTGTCTGTGTGTGTGTGTGTCTGTGTGTCTGTGTGTGTGTTTCTTGGTGTGTTGTGTGTGTGTGTGTTTGTATGAGTGTGCGTGTGTTTTTGTGTGATAGTGTGTTTCTGCGTGTGTGTGCGCTTATGTGTGTGTGTGTGTGCGCGCTTTATGTTTCTGGATGGCTGTGTGTGTTTATGCTTCTGGATGTGCGTGTGTGTGAATTTCTGGGTGTGCATGTGTGTGTGTGTTACTCTTGGGCGTGTGTGTGTGTATTTCAGGTTGTGTGTGCTTCTGTGTTTTGCTCTGTGTGTGGCTGTGTGTTTCTGGGTGTCTGTGTGTGTGTTTGTGGGTGTGTGTTTGTGTGTATCTGGTTGTGTGTTTGTGTGTGTGTTTCTGGGTTTGTGTTTATGTGCGTGTTTCTGTGTGTGTGCGTGTTTCTGTGTGTGTGTGCGTGTTTCTGGGTCTGTGTTGTGTGTTTCTCTGGTTGTGTGTTTGTGTGTGTGTTTCTGTATGTGTGTGTGTGTGTTTCTCCGTATTTGTGTGCGTGTTCTGGGTGTGTGTGTGTTTCTGTGTGTGTGTGTGTGTGTGTGTGTGTGTGTGTGTGTGTGTGTGTGTGTGTGTGTGTGTGTGTGTGTTTCTGGGTGTCTGTGTGCGTTTCTGGGTGTTTGTGTGTTTTTCTGTGTTTTTGTGTTTGTGTGTGTGTGTATGTGTTTCTGGGTGAGTGTGTCTGTGTGTATCAGGGTGTATGTGTATTTGGGTTTGTGTGTGTTGGTTTACGCATGTGTGTTTATGGGTTTCTGAGTTTGTGTGTAAGTGCTTCTGCGTGTATGTGTTTGTGTTTCTGGTTGTGTGTGTGTGTGTTTTCTGTGTGTTTCTGGGGGTGTGTGTGTGTGTGTGTGTGTGTGTGTGTGTGTGTGTGTGTGTGTGTGTGTGTATGTGTTTCTCCGTGTTTGTGTGTATGTTTCTGGGTTTGTGTGTGTGTTTCTGTGTGTATATGTGTCTGGGTTTGTGTGTCTTTCTGGGGGTTGTTGTGTGTTTTTCTGGTTGTGTGTGTGTGTTTCTGAGTGTGTGTGTGTGTGTGTGAGTGTGTGTCAGTGTGTGTTTCTGTGTGTGTGTGTGTGTGTGTGTTTCTGGGTGTGCTTGTTTGTGTGTGTTTCTGTGTGTGTGTGTTTCTCTGTGTGTGTGTGATTCTGGGTGTGTGTGTGTGTTTATGTTTCTGGATGGTGGTGTGTGTGTGTGTGTGTTTCTGGTTGTGTGTGTGTATTTCTGGGTGGGCGTGTGTGTGTATTTCAGGATGTGTGTTCTTCTGTGTTTTGCTGGGTGTGTTTGTGTTTATGTTTCTGGGTGTGTGTTTGTGTGTGTGTTTTCTGGGTGTGTGTTTCTGGCTGTGTGTTTGTGTGTGTGTTTCTGGGTTTGTGTTTTTGTGTGTGTTTCTGGGTGTGTGTGTGTGTGTGTGTGTGTGTGTGTTTCTGGGTGTGTGTGTGCGTGTTTCTGGGTCAGTGTTGTGTGTTTCTCTGGTTGTGTGTTTCTGTGTCTGTGTGTATGTGGGTGTGTGTTTCTCCATATTTGTGTGTGTGTTTCTGGGTTTGTTTGTGTTTCTGCGTGTGTGTGTGTATATGTGTGTTTCTCGGAGTGCGTGTGTGTTTCTGAGTGTGTTTGTATGTGTTTCTCCGTGTTTGTGTGTATGTTTCTGGATTTGTGTGTGTGTGTATCTGTGTGTGTGTGCGTGTATGTGTGTGTGTGTGTGTGTGTGTGTGTGTGTGTGTTTCTGGGGGTGGTTGTGTGTGTTTCTGGCTGCCTGTGTGTGTTTCTGAGTGTGTGTGTGTGTGTGTTTGTGTCTGTGTGTGTGTGTGTTTCTTGGTGTGCATGTGTGTGTGTGTGTGTGTGTGCGAGTGTCCGTCTGTTTCTGTGTGTGTGTGTTTCTGGGTGTGTGTGTGTGTTTATGTTTCTGGACAGTGGTGTGCGTTTACGTTTCGGGATGTGTGTGTATGTGTGTTTCTGGGTGGGCGTGTGTGTGTATTTCTGGATGTGTGTGCTTCTGTGTTTTTCTGGGTGTGTGTGTGTTTCTGCATGTGTGTTTGTGTGTGTGTTTATGGGTATGTGTTTCCGGTTGTGTGTTTCTGGGTTTTGTTTGTGTGAGTGTTTCTGGGTGTGTGTGTGTTTGTGTTTCTGTGTGTGTGTGTGTGTGTTTCTGGGTCTGTGTTGTGTGTTTCCCTGGTTGTGCGTTTTGGTGTGTGTGTCTGTGCATGTGTGTGTGTTTCTCCGTATTTGTGTGTGTGTTTCTGGGTTTGTGTGCGTTTCTGTGTGTGTGCGTATGTGTGTTTCTGGGTGTGTGTATGTGCTTCTGGGTGTGTGTTTGTTTTTCTGTTGTGTGTGTATGTGTTTCTGGGTGTGTGTGTGTGTGTTTCTTTGGTGTGTGTGTGTCTGTTTCTGGGTGTGTGTGTATGTGTTTCTCCATGTTTGTGTGTATGTTTCTGGGTTTGTGTGTGTGTTTCTGTGTGTGTGTGTGTCTGGGGGTGTCTGGTGGTGTGTGTGTTTCTGGAGGTGGTTGTGTGTGTTTCTGGCTGTGTGTGTGTTTTTCTGAGTGTGTGTGTGTGTCTGTGTGCGTGTCTGTGTGTCTGTGTGTGTGTTTCTTGGTGTGTATGTGTGTGTGTGTGTTTGTATGTGTGTGCGTGTGTTTTTGTGTGATGGTGTGTTTCTGTGTGTGTGTGTGTGTGTGTGCGTGTGTGTGTGTGTGAGTGTGTGTGTGTGTGTGTGTGTGCGCTTTATGTTTCTGGATGGCTGTGTGTTTTTATGCTTCTGGATGTGCGTGTGTGTGTATTTCTGGGTGTGCATGTGTGTGTGTGTTTCTGGTTGGGAGTGTGTGTGTGTATTTCAGGGAGTGTGTGCTTCTGTGTTTTGCTCTGTGTGTAGCTGTGTGCTTCTGGGTGTCTGTTTGTGTATGTGTTTGTGGGTGTGTGTTTGTGTGTATCTGGTTGTGTGTTTGTGTGTTTGTGTGTGTGTTTCTGGGTTTGTGTTTGTGTGTGTGTTTCTGTGTGTGTGTGTGTGTGTGTTTCTGGGTGTATGTGTGCGTGTTTCTGGGTCTGTGTTGTGTTTTTCTCCGGTTGTGTGCTTGTGTGTGTGTTTCTGTATGTGTGTGTGTGTGTTTCTCCGTATTTGTGTGTGTGGTCTGGGTGTGTGTGTGTTTCTGTGTGTGTGTGTGTGTGTGTGTGTGTGTGTGTGTGTGTGTGTGTGTGTGTGTGTGTGTGTGTGTGTGTGTGTGTGTGTGTTTGTGTGTTTCTAGGTGTCTGAGTGCGTTTCTGGGTGTTTGTGTGTTTTTCTGTGTTTTTGTGTGTGTGTGTGTGTGTGTGTAGGTGTTTCTGGGTGAGTGTATCTGTGTGTATCAGGGTGTACGTGTATTTGGGTTTGTGTGTGTTGGTTTAGGCATGTGTGTTTATGGGTTTCTGAGTTTGTGTGTATGTGCTTCTGCGTGTATGTGTTTGTGTTTCTGGTTGTGTGTCTGTGTGTTTTCTGGGTGCTTCTGTGTGTTTCTGGGTGTGTGTGTGTGTGCGTGTGTGTGTGTGTGTGTGTGTGTGTGTGTGTGTGTGTGTGTGTGTTTCTCCGTGTTTGTGTGTATGTTTCTGGGTTTGTGTGTGTGTTTCTGTGTGTGTATGTGTCTGGGTTTGTGTGTGTTTCTGGGTGTTGTTGTGTGTTTTTCTGGCTGTGTGTGTGTTTCTGAGTGTGTGTGTGTGTGAGTGGGTGTCTTGTTTTGTGTTTCTGTGTGTGTGTGTTTCTGGGTGGGCTTGTGCGTGTGTGTGTGTGTGTGTGTGTTTCTCTGTGTGTGTGTTTCTGGGTGTGTGTGTGTGTGTTTATGTTTCTGGATGGTGGTGTGTTTATGTTTCACGATGCACGTGTGTGTGTGTGTTTCTGGTTGTGTGTGTGTATTTCTGGGTGGGCGTGTGTGTGTCATTGAGGATGTGTGTGCTTCTGTGTTTTTCTGGGTGTGTGTGTTTTTATGTTTCTGGGTGTGTGTTTGTGTGTGTGTTTCTGGGTGTGTGTTTCTGGCTGTGTGTTTGTGTGTGTGTTTCTGGTTGTGTGTGTGTATTTCTGGGTGGGCGTGTGTGTGTAATTGAGGATGTGTGTGCTTCTGTGTTTTCCTGGGTGTGAGTGTGTTTATGTTTCTGGGTGTGTGTTTGTGTGTGTGTTTCTGGGTGTGTGTTTCTGGCTGTGTGTTTGTGTGTGTGTTTCTGGGTTTGTGTTTTTGTGTGTGTTTCTGGGTGTGTGTGTGTGTGTGTGTGTTTCTGGGTGTGTGTGTGCGTGTTTCTGGGTCAGTGTTGTGTGTTTCTCTGGTTGTGTGTTTCTGTGTCTGTGTGTGTATGTGGTTGTGTGTTTCTCCATATTTGTGTGTGTGTTTCTGGGTTTGTTTGTGTTTCTGCGTGTGTGTGTATATGTGTGTTCCTCGGAGTGCATGTGTGTTTCTGGGTGTGTTTGTATGTGTTTCTCCGTGTTTGTGTGTATGTTTCTGGGTGTGTGTTTGTGTGTGTGTTTCTGGGTGTGTGTTTCTGGCTGTGTGTTTGTGTGTGTGTTTCTGGTTGTGTGTGTGTATTTCTGGGTGGGCGTGTGTGTGTAATTGAGGATGTGTGTGCTTCTGTGTTTTCCTGGGTGTGTGTGTGTTTATGTTTCTGGGTGTGTGTTTGTGTGTGTGTTTCTGGGTGTGTGTTTCTAGCTGTGTGTTTGTGTGTGTGTTTCTGGGTTTTGTTTGTGTGAGTGTTTCTGGGTGTGTGTGTGTTTGTGTTTCTGTGTGTGTGTGTGTGTGTGTGTGTTTCTGGGTCTGTGTTGTGTGTTTCCCTGGTTGTGTGTTTTGGTGTGTGTGTCTGTGCATGTGTGTGTGTTTCTCCGTATTTGTGTATGTGTTTCTGGGTTTGTGTGCGTTTCTGTGTGTGTGCGTATGTGTGTTTCTGGGTGTGTGTATGTGCTTCTGGGTGTGTGTTTGTTTTTCTGTTGTGTGTGTATGTGTTTCTGGGTGTGTGTGTGTGTTTTTTTTGGTGTGTGTGTGTCTGTTTCTGGGTGTGTGTGTATGTGTTTCTCCATGTTTGTGTGTATGTTTCTGGGTTTGTGTGTGTGTTTCTGTGTGTGTGTGTGTGTATGTGTCTGGGGGCGTTGCTTCTGGGTGTGGTTGTGTGTGTTTCTGGCTGTGTTGTGTGTTTCTGACTGTGTATGTGTGTGTGTGTGTGTGTGTGTGTGTGTGTGTGTGTGTGTGTGTGTGTGTGTGTGTGTGTGCTTCAGGGCAGGAGTGTGTTTGAGTGTTTCTGGCCGGGTGTGTGTTTCTGTTTCGGTGTGTGCGTGTGTTTGTGGCTGGGTGTGTGTGTTTCTGTGTGTGGTTGTGTGTTTCTGGTTGTGTGTGTGCGTTTCTGTGTGTGTGTGATTGTTCCGTGGTGTGTGTTTGTGTGTGTGTTTCTGGGTCTGTGTTTGTGTGTTTGTTTCTGTGTGTGTGTCTGTGGGTGGGTTCCTGTGTGTGTGTGTGTGTGTGTGTGTGTGTGTGTGTGTGTGTGTGTGTGTGTGTGTGTGTGTGTGTGTGTGTATGTGTGTGTGTGTGTGTGTGTGTGGATGTGTGTGTGTGTTTCTGTGTATGTGTTTCTGGGTGTGCATGTGTGTGTGTGTTTCTGGTTGGGAGTGTGTGTGTATTTCAGGGAGTGTGTGCTTCTGTGTTTTGCTCTGTGTGTAGCTGTGTGTTTCTGGGTGTGTGCGTATGTGTGTTTCTGGGTGTGTGTATGTGCTTCTGGGTGTGTGTTTGTTTTTCTGTTGTGTGTGTATGTGTTTCTGGGTGTGTGTGTGTGTTTTTTTTGGTGTGTGTGTGTCTGTTTCTGGGTGTGTGTGTGTATGTGTTTCTCCATGTTTGTGTGTATGTTTCTGGGTTTGTGTGTGTGTTTCTGTGTGTGTGTGTGTCTAAGGGTGTCTGGGGGTGTGTGTGTTTCTGGAGGTGGTTGTGTGTGTTTCTGGCTGTGTGTGTGTTTTTCTGAGTGTGTGTGTGTGTCTGTGTGTGTGTCTGTGTGTCTGTGTGTGGGTTTCTTGGTGTGTATGTGTGTGTGTGTGTTTGTATGTGTGTGCGTGTGTTTTTGTGTGATGGTGTGTTTCTGGGTGTGTGTGTGTGTGTGTGTGCGTGTGTGTGTGTGTGAGTGTGTGTGTGTGTGTGTGCGCGCTTTATGTTTCTGGATGGCTGTGTGTTTTTATGCTTCTGGATGTGCGTGTGTGTGTATTTCTGGGTGTGCATGTGTGTGTGTGTTTCTGGTTGGGAGTGTGTGTGTGTATTTCAGGGAGTGTGTGCTTCTGTGTTTTGCTCTGTGTGTAGCTGTGTGTTTCTGGATGTCTGTTTGTGTATGTGTTTCTGTGTGTGTGTGTGTATCTGGTTGTGTGTTTGTGTGTGTGTTTCTGGGTTTGTGTTTGTGTGTGTGTTTCTGTATGTGTGTGTGTTTCTGGGTGTATGTGTGCGTGTTTCTGGGTCTGTGTTGTGTTTTTCTCCGGTTGTGTGCTTGTGTGTGTGTTTCTGTATGTGTGTGTGTGTGTTTCTCCGTATTTGTGTGCGTGGTCTGGGTGTGTGTGTGTTTCTGTGTGTGTGTGTGTGTGTGTGTGTGTGTGTGTGTGTGTTTGTGTGTTTCTAGGTGTCTGAGTGCGTTTCTGGGTGTTTGTGTGTTTTTCTGTGTTTTTGTGTGTGTGTGTGTGTGTTTCTGGGTGAGTGTGTCTGTGTGTATCAGGGTGTATGTGTATTTGGGTTTGTGTGTGTTGGTTTACGCATGTGTGTTTATGGGTTTCTGAGTTTGTGTGTAAGTGCTTCTGCGTGTATGTGTTTGTGTTTCTGGTTGTGTGTGTGTGTGTTTTCTGTGTGTTTCTGGGTGTGTGTGTGTGTGTGTGTGTGTGTGTGTGTGTGTGTGTGTGTGTGTGTATGTGTTTCTCCGTGTTTGTGTGTATGTTTCTGGGTTTGTGTGTGTGTTTCTGTGTGTATATGTGTCTGGGTTTGTGTGTCTTTCTGGGGGTTGTTGTGTGTTTTTCTGGTTGTGTGTGTGTTTCTGAGTGTGTGTGTGTGTGTGTGAGTGTGTGTCAGTGTGTGTTTCTGTGTGTGTGTGTGTGTGTGTGTTTCTGGGTGTGCTTGTTTGTGTGTGTTTCTGTGTGTGTGTGTTTCTCTGTGTGTGTGTGTGTTTCTGGGTGTGTGTGTGTGTTTATGTTTCTGGATGGTGGTGTATGTTTATGTTTCTCGATGCGCGTGTGTGTGTGTGTGTTTCTGGTTGTGTGTGTGTATTTCTGGGTGGGCGTGTGTGTGTATTTCAGGATGTGTGTTCTTCTGTGTTTTGCTGGGTGTGTGTGTGTTTATGTTTCTGGGTGTGTGTTTGTGTGTGTGTTTTCTGGGTGTGTGTTTCTGGCTGTGTGTTTGTGTGTGTGTTTCTGGGTTTGTGTTTTTGTGTGTGTTTCTGGGTGTGTGTGTGTGTGTGTGTGTGTGTGTGTGTGTTTCTGGGTGTGTGTGTGCGTGTTTCTGGGTCAGTGTTGTGTGTTTCTCTGGTTGTGTGTTTCTGTGTCTGTGTGTATGTGGGTGTGTGTTTCTCCATATTTGTGTGTGTGTTTCTGGGTTTGTTTGTGTTTCTGCATGTGTGTGTGTATATGTGTGTTTCTCGGAGTGCGTGTGTGTTTCTGAGTGTGTTTGTATGTGTTTCTCCGTGTTTGTGTGTATGTTTCTGGATTTGTGTGTGTGTGTATCTGTGTGTGTGTGCGTGTATGTGTGTGTGTGTGTGTGTGTGTGTGTGTGTGTTTCTGGGGGTGGTTGTGTGTGTTTCTGGCTGCCTGTGTGTGTTTCTGAGTGTGTGTGTGTGTGTGTTTGTGTCTGTGTGTGTGTGTGTTTCTTGGTGTGCATGTGTGTGTGTGTGTGTGTGTGCGAGTGTCCGTCTGTTTCTGTGTGTGTGTGTTTCTGGGTGTGTGTGTGTGTTTATGTTTCTGGACAGTGGTGTGCGTTTACGTTTCGGGATGTGTGTGTATGTGTGTTTCTGGGTGGGCGTGTGTGTGTATTTCTGGATGTGTGTGCTTCTGTGTTTTTCTGGGTGTGTGTGTGTTTCTGCATGTGTGTTTGTGTGTGTGTTTATGGGTATGTGTTTCCGGTTGTGTGTTTCTGGGTTTTGTTTGTGTGAGTGTTTCTGGGTGTGTGTGTGTTTGTGTTTCTGTGTGTGTGTGTGTGTGTTTCTGGGTCTGTGTTGTGTGTTTCCCTGGTTGTGCGTTTTGGTGTGTGTGTCTGTGCATGTGTGTGTGTTTCTCCGTATTTGTGTGTGTGTTTCTGGGTTTGTGTGCGTTTCTGTGTGTGTGCGTATGTGTGTTTCTGGGTGTGTGTATGTGCTTCTGGGTGTGTGTTTGTTTTTCTGTTGTGTGTGTATGTGTTTCTGGGTGTGTGTGTGTGTTTTTTTTTGGTGTGTGTGTGTCTGTTTCTGGGTGTGTGTGTATGTGTTTCTCCATGTTTGTGTGTATGTTTCTGGGTTTGTGTGTGTGTTTCTGTGTGTGTGTGTGTCTGGGGGTGTCTGGTGGTGTGTGTGTTTCTGGAGGTGGTTGTGTGTGTTTCTGGCTGTGTGTGTGTTTTTCTGAGTGTGTGTGTGTGTCTGTGTGTGTGTCTGTGTGTCTGTGTGTGTGTTTCTTGGTGTGTATGTGTGTGTGTGTGTTTGTATGTGTGTGCGTGTGTTTTTGTGTGATGGTGTGTTTCTGTGTGTGTGTGTGTGTGTGTGCGTGTGTGTGTGTGTGAGTGTGTGTGTGTGTGTGTGTGTGTGTGCGCTTTATGTTTCTGGATGGCTGTGTGTTTTTATGCTTCTGGATGTGCGTGTGTGTGTATTTCTGGGTGTGCATGTGTGTGTGTGTTTCTGGTTGGGAGTGTGTGTGTGTATTTCAGGGAGTGTGTGCTTCTGTGTTTTGCTCTGTGTGTAGCAGTGTGTTTCTGGGTGTCTGTTTGTGTATGTGTTTGTGGGTGTGTGTTTGTATGTATCTGGTTGTGTGTTTGTGTGTTTGTGTGTGTGTTTCTGGGTTTGTGTTTGTGTGTGTGTTTCTGTGTGTGTGTGTGTGTTTCTGGGTGTGTGTGTGCGTGTTTCTGGGTCTGTGTCGTGTGTTTCTCCGGTTGTGTGCTTGTGTGTGTGTTTCTGTATGTGTGTGTGTGTGTTTCTCCGTATTTGTGTGTGTGGTCTGGGTGTGTGTGTGTTTCTGTGTGTGTGTGTGTGTGTGTGTGTGTGTGTGTGTGTGTGTGTGTGTGTGTGTGTGTGTGTGTGTGTGTGTGTGTGTTTGTGTGTTTCTAGGTGTCTGAGTGCGTTTCTGGGTGTTTGTGTGTTTTTCTGTGTTTTTGTGTGTGTGTGTGTGTGTGTGTAGGTGTTTCTGGGTGAGTGTATCTGTGTGTATCAGGGTGTACGTGTATTTGGGTTTGTGTGTGTTGGTTTAGGCATGTGTGTTTATGGGTTTCTGAGTTTGTGTGTATGTGCTTCTGCGTGTATGTGTTTGTGTTTCTGGTTGTGTGTCTGTGTGTTTTCTGGGTGCTTCTGTGTGTTTCTGGGTGTGTGTGTGTGTGCGTGTGTGTGTGTGTGTGTGTGTGTGTGTGTGTGTGTGTGTGTGTGTGTGTGTGTGTGTGTTTCTCCGTGTTTGTGTGTATGTTTCTGGGTTTGTGTGTGTGTTTCTGTGTGTGTATGTGTCTGGGTTTGTGTGTGTTTCTGGGTGTTGTTGTGTGTTTTTCTGGCTGTGTGTGTGTTTCTGAGTGTGTGTGTGTGTGAGTGGGTGTCTTGTTTTGTGTTTCTGTGTGTGTGTGTTTCTGGGTGGGCTTGTGCGTGTGTGTGTGTGTGTGTGTGTGTTTCTCTGTGTGTGTGTTTCTGGGTGTGTGTGTGTGTGTTTATGTTTCTGGATGGTGGTGTGTTTATGTTTCACGATGCACGTGTGTGTGTGTGTTTCTGGTTGTGTGTGTGTATTTCTGGGTGGGCGTGTGTGTGTCATTGAGGATGTGTGTGCTTCTGTGTTTTTCTGGGTGTGTGTGTGTTTATGTTTCTGGGTGTGTGTTTGTGTGTGTGTTTCTGGGTGTGTGTTTCTGGCTGTGTGTTTGTGTGTGTGTTTCTGGTTGTGTGTGTGTATTTCTGGGTGGGCGTGTGTGTGTAATTGAGGATGTGTGTGCTTCTGTGTTTTCCTGGGTGTGAGTGTGTTTATGTTTCTGGGTGTGTGTTTGTGTGTGTGTTTCTGGGTGTGTGTTTCTGGCTGTGTGTTTGTGTGTGTGTTTCTGGGTTTGTGTTTTTGTGTGTGTTTCTGGGTGTGTGTGTGTGTGTGTGTGTTTCTGGGTGTGTGTGTGCGTGTTTCTGGGTCAGTGTTGTGTGTTTCTCTGGTTGTGTGTTTCTGTGTCTGTGTGTGTATGTGGTTGTGTGTTTCTCCATATTAGTGTGTGTGTTTCTGGGTTTGTTTGTGTTTCTGCGTGTGTGTGTATATGTGTGTTCCTCGGAGTGCATGTGTGTTTCTGGGTGTGTTTGTATGTGTTTCTCCGTGTTTGTGTGTATGTTTCTGGGTGTGTGTTTGTGTGTGTGTTTCTGGGTGTGTGTTTCTGGCTGTGTGTTTGTGTGTGTGTTTCTGGTTGTGTGTGTGTATTTCTGGGTGGGCGTGTGTGTGTAATTGAGGATGTGTGTGCTTCTGTGTTTTCCTGGGTGTGTGTGTGTTTATGTTTCTGGGTGTGTGTTTGTGTGTGTGTTTCTGGGTGTGTGTTTCTAGCTGTGTGTTTGTGTGTGTGTTTCTGGGTTTTGTTTGTGTGAGTGTTTCTGGGTGTGTGTGTGTTTGTGTTTCTGTGTGTGTGTGTGTGTGTGTGTGTTTCTGGGTCTGTGTTGTGTGTTTCCCTGGTTGTGTGTTTTGGTGTGTGTGTCTGTGCATGTGTGTGTGTTTCTCCGTATTTGTGTATGTGTTTCTGGGTTTGTGTGCGTTTCTGTGTGTGTGCGTATGTGTGTTTCTGGGTGTGTGTATGTGCTTCTGGGTGTGTGTTTGTTTTTCTGTTGTGTGTGTATGTGTTTCTGGGTGTGTGTGTGTGTTTTTTTTGGTGTGTGTGTGTCTGTTTCTGGGTGTGTGTGTATGTGTTTCTCCATGTTTGTGTGTATGTTTCTGGGTTTGTGTGTGTGTTTCTGTGTGTGTGTGTGTGTATGTGTCTGGGGGGGTTGCTTCTGGGTGTGGTTGTGTGTGTTTCTGGCTGTGTTGTGTGTTTCTGACTGTGTATGTGTGTGTGTGTGTGTGTGTGTGTGTGTGTGTGTGTGTGTGTGCTTCAGGGCAGGAGTGTGTTTGAGTGTTTCTGGCCGGGTGTGTGTTTCTGTTTCGGTGTGTGCGTGTGTTTGTGGCTGGGTGTGTGTGTTTCTGTGTGTGGTTGTGTGTTTCTGGTTGTGTGTGTGCGTTTCTGTGTGTGTGTGATTGTTCCGTGGTGTGTGTTTGTGTGTGTGTTTCTGGGTCTGTGTTTGTGTGTTTGTTTCTGTGTGTGTGTCTGTGGGTGGGTTCCTGTGTGTGTGTGTGTGTGTGTGTGTGTGTGTGTGTGTGTGTGTGTGTGTGTATGTGTGTGTGTGTGTGTGTGTGTGGATGTGTGTGTGTGTTTCTGTGTATGTGTTTCTGGGTGTGCATGTGTGTGTGTGTTTCTGGTTGGGAGTGTGTGTGTATTTCAGGGAGTGTGTGCTTCTGTGTTTTGCTCTGTGTGTAGCTGTGTGTTTCTGGGTGTGTGCGTATGTGTGTTTCTGGGTGTGTGTATGTGCTTCTGGGTGTGTGTTTGTTTTTCTGTTGTGTGTGTATGTGTTTCTGGGTGTGTGTGTGTGTTTTTTTTGGTGTGTGTGTGTCTGTTTCTGGGTGTGTGTGTGTATGTGTTTCTCCATGTTTGTGTGTATGTTTCTGGGTTTGTGTGTGTGTTTCTGTGTGTGTGTGTGTCTAAGGGTGTCTGGGGGGGTGTGTGTTTCTGGAGGTGGTTGTGTGTGTTTCTGGCTGTGTGTGTGTTTTTCTGAGTGTGTGTGTGTGTCTGTGTGTGTGTCTGTGTGTCTGTGTGTGGGTTTCTTGGTGTGTATGTGTGTGTGTGTGTTTGTATGTGTGTGCGTGTGTTTTTGTGTGATGGTGTGTTTCTGGGTGTGTGTGTGTGTGTGTGTGCGTGTGTGTGTGTGTGAGTGTGTGTGTGTGTGTGTGTGCGCTTTATGTTTCTGGATGGCTGTGTGTTTTTATGCTTCTGGATGTGCGTGTGTGTGTATTTCTGGGTGTGCATGTGTGTGTGTGTTTCTGGTTGGGAGTGTGTGTGTGTATTTCAGGGAGTGTGTGCTTCTGTGTTTTGCTCTGTGTGTAGCTGTGTGTTTCTGGATGTCTGTTTGTGTATGTGTTTCTGTGTGTGTGTTTGTGTGTATCTGGTTGTGTGTTTGTGTGTGTGTTTCTGGGTTTGTGTTTGTGTGTGTGTTTCTGTATGTGTGTGTGTTTCTGGGTGTATGTGTGCGTGTTTCTGGGTCTGTGTTGTGTTTTTCTCCGGTTGTGTGCTTGTGTGTGTGTTTCTGTATGTGTGTGTGTGTGTTTCTCCGTATTTGTGTGCGTGGTCTGGGTGTGTGTGTGTTTCTGTGTGTGTGTGTGTGTGTGTGTGTGTGTGTGTGTTTGTGTGTTTCTAGGTGTCTGAGTGCGTTTCTGGGTGTTTGTGTGTTTTTCTGTGTTTTTGTGTTTGTGTGTGTGTGTTTCTGGGTGAGTGTGTCTGTGTGTATCAGGGTGTATGTGTATTTGGGTTTGTGTGTGTTGGTTTACGCATGTGTGTTTATGGGTTTCTGAGTTTGTGTGTAAGTGCTTCTGCGTGTATGTGTTTGTGTTTCTGGTTGTGTGTGTGTGTGTTTTCTGTGTGTTTCTGGGTGTGTGTGTGTGTGTGTGTGTGTGTGTGTGTGTGTGTGTGTATGTGTTTCTCCGTGTTTGTGTGTATGTTTCTGGGTTTGTGTGTGTGTTTCTGTGTGTATATGTGTCTGGGTTTGTGTGTCTTTCTGGGGGTTGTTGTGTGTTTTTCTGGTTGTGTGTGTGTGTTTCTGAGTGTGTGTGTGTGTGTGTGAGTGTGTGTCAGTGTGTGTTTCTGTGTGTGTGTGTGTGTGTGTGTTTCTGGGTGTGCTTGTTTGTGTGTGTTTCAGTGTGTGTGTGTTTCTCTGTGTGTGTGTGTTTCTGGGTGTGTGTGTGTGTTTATGTTTCTGGATGGTGGTGTATGTTTATGTTTCTCGATGCGCGTGTGTGTGTGTGTGTTTCTGGTTGTGTGTGTGTATTTCTGGGTGGGCGTGTGTGTGTATTTCAGGATGTGTGTTCTTCTGTGTTTTGCTGGGTGTGTGTGTGTTTATGTTTCTGGGTGTGTGTTTGTGTGTGTGTTTTCTGGGTGTGTGTTTCTGGCTGTGTGTTTGTGTGTGTGTTTCTGGGTTTGTGTTTTTGTGTGTGTTTCTGGGTGTGTGTGTGTGTGTGTGTGTGTGTGTGTTTCTGGGTGTGTGTGTGCGTGTTTCTGGGTCAGTGTTGTGTGTTTCTCTGGTTGTGTGTTTCTGTGTCTGTGTGTATGTGGGTGTGTGTTTCTCCATATTTGTGTGTGTGTTTCTGGGTTTGTTTGTGTTTCTGCGTGTGTGTGTGTATATGTGTGTTTCTCGGAGTGCGTGTGTGTTTCTGAGTGTGTTTGTATGTGTTTCTCCGTGTTTGTGTGTATGTTTCTGGATTTGTGTGTGTGTGTATCTGTGTGTGTGTGCGTGTATGTGTGTGTGTGTGTGTGTGTGTGTGTGTGTGTGTGTTTCTGGGGGTGGTTGTGTGTGTTTCTGGCTGCCTGTGTGTGTTTCTGAGTGTGTGTGTGTGTGTGTGTTTGTGTCTGTGTGTGTGTGTGTTTCTTGGTGTGCATGTGTGTGTGTGTGTGTGTGTGCGAGTGTCCGTCTGTTTCTGTGTGTGTGTGTTTCTGGGTGTGTGTGTGTGTTTATGTTTCTGGACAGTGGTGTGCGTTTACGTTTCGGGATGTGTGTGTATGTGTGTTTCTGGGTGGGCGTGTGTGTGTATTTCTGGATGTGTGTGCTTCTGTGTTTTTCTGGGTGTGTGTGTGTTTCTGCATGTGTGTTTGTGTGTGTGTTTATGGGTATGTGTTTCCGGTTGTGTGTTTCTGGGTTTTGTTTGTGTGAGTGTTTCTGGGTGTGTGTGTGTTTGTGTTTCTGTGTGTGTGTGTGTGTGTTTCTGGGTCTGTGTTGTGTGTTTCCCTGGTTGTGCGTTTTGGTGTGTGTGTCTGTGCATGTGTGTGTGTTTCTCCGTATTTGTGTGTGTGTTTCTGGGTTTGTGTGCGTTTCTGTGTGTGTGCGTATGTGTGTTTCTGGGTGTGTGTATGTGCTTCTGGGTGTGTGTTTGTTTTTCTGTTGTGTGTGTATGTGTTTCTGGGTGTGTGTGTGTGTTTTTTTTTGGTGTGTGTGTGTCTGTTTCTGGGTGTGTGTGTATGTGTTTCTCCATGTTTGTGTGTATGTTTCTGGGTTTGTGTGTGTGTTTCTGTGTGTGTGTGTGTCTGGGGGTGTCTGGTGGTGTGTGTGTTTCTGGAGGTGGTTGTGTGTGTTTCTGGCTGTGTGTGTGTTTTTCTGAGTGTGTGTGTGTGTCTGTGTGTGTGTCTGTGTGTCTGTGTGTGTGTTTCTTGGTGTGTATGTGTGTGTGTGTGTTTGTATGTGTGTGCGTGTGTTTTTGTGTGATGGTGTGTTTCTGTGTGTGTGTGTGTGTGTGTGCGTGTGTGTGTGTGTGAGTGTGTGTGTGTGTGTGTGTGTGTGCGCTTTATGTTTCTGGATGGCTGTGTGTTTTTATGCTTCTGGATGTGCGTGTGTGTGTATTTCTGGGTGTGCATGTGTGTGTGTGTTTCTGGTTGGGAGTGTGTGTGTGTATTTCAGGGAGTGTGTGCTTCTGTGTTTTGCTCTGTGTGTAGCTGTGTGCTTCTGGGTGTCTGTTTGTGTATGTGTTTGTGGGTGTGTGTTTGTGTGTATCTGGTTGTGTGTTTGTGTGTTTGTGTGTGTGTTTCTGGGTTTGTGTTTGTGTGTGTGTTTCTGTGTGTGTGTGTGTGTGTGTTTCTGGGTGTATGTGTGCGTGTTTCTGGGTCTGTGTTGTGTTTTTCTCCGGTTGTGTGCTTGTGTGTGTGTTTCTGTATGTGTGTGTGTGTGTTTCTCCGTATTTGTGTGTGTGGTCTGGGTGTGTGTGTGTTTCTGTGTGTGTGTGTGTGTGTGTGTGTGTGTGTGTGTGTGTGTGTGTGTGTGTGTGTGTGTGTGTGTGTGTGTGTGTGTGTGTGTGTTTGTGTGTTTCTAGGTGTCTGAGTGCGTTTCTGGGTGTTTGTGTGTTTTTCTGTGTTTTTGTGTGTGTGTGTGTGTGTGTGTAGGTGTTTCTGGGTGAGTGTATCTGTGTGTATCAGGGTGTACGTGTATTTGGGTTTGTGTGTGTTGGTTTAGGCATGTGTGTTTATGGGTTTCTGAGTTTGTGTGTATGTGCTTCTGCGTGTATGTGTTTGTGTTTCTGGTTGTGTGTCTGTGTGTTTTCTGGGTGCTTCTGTGTGTTTCTGGGTGTGTGTGTGTGTGCGTGTGTGTGTGTGTGTGTGTGTGTGTGTGTGTGTGTGTGTGTGTGTGTGTGTGTGTGTTTCTCCGTGTTTGTGTGTATGTTTCTGGGTTTGTGTGTGTGTTTCTGTGTGTGTATGTGTCTGGGTTTGTGTGTGTTTCTGGGTGTTGTTGTGTGTTTTTCTGGCTGTGTGTGTGTTTCTGAGTGTGTGTGTGTGTGAGTGGGTGTCTTGTTTTGTGTTTCTGTGTGTGTGTGTTTCTGGGTGGGCTTGTGCGTGTGTGTGTGTGTGTGTGTGTGTGTGTTTCTCTGTGTGTGTGTTTCTGGGTGTGTGTGTGTGTGTTTATGTTTCTGGATGGTGGTGTGTTTATGTTTCACGATGCACGTGTGTGTGTGTGTTTCTGGTTGTGTGTGTGTATTTCTGGGTGGGCGTGTGTGTGTCATTGAGGATGTGTGTGCTTCTGTGTTTTTCTGGGTGTGTGTGTGTTTATGTTTCTGGGTGTGTGTTTGTGTGTGTGTTTCTGGGTGTGTGTTTCTGGCTGTGTGTTTGTGTGTGTGTTTCTGGTTGTGTGTGTGTATTTCTGGGTGGGCGTGTGTGTGTAATTGAGGATGTGTGTGCTTCTGTGTTTTCCTGGGTGTGAGTGTGTTTATGTTTCTGGGTGTGTGTTTGTGTGTGTGTTTCTGGGTGTGTGTTTCTGGCTGTGTGTTTGTGTGTGTGTTTCTGGGTTTGTGTTTTTGTGTGTGTTTCTGGGTGTGTGTGTGTGTGTGTGTGTTTCTGGGTGTGTGTGTGCGTGTTTCTGGGTCAGTGTTGTGTGTTTCTCTGGTTGTGTGTTTCTGTGTCTGTGTGTGTATGTGGTTGTGTGTTTCTCCATATTTGTGTGTGTGTTTCTGGGTTTGTTTGTGTTTCTGCGTGTGTGTGTATATGTGTGTTCCTCGGAGTGCATGTGTGTTTCTGGGTGTGTTTGTATGTGTTTCTCCGTGTTTGTGTGTATGTTTCTGGGTGTGTGTTTGTGTGTGTGTTTCTGGGTGTGTGTTTCTGGCTGTGTGTTTGTGTGTGTGTTTCTGGTTGTGTGTGTGTATTTCTGGGTGGGCGTGTGTGTGTAATTGAGGATGTGTGTGCTTCTGTGTTTTCCTGGGTGTGTGTGTGTTTATGTTTCTGGGTGTGTGTTTGTGTGTGTGTTTCTGGGTGTGTGTTTCTAGCTGTGTGTTTGTGTGTGTGTTTCTGGGTTTTGTTTGTGTGAGTGTTTCTGGGTGTGTGTGTGTTTGTGTTTCTGTGTGTGTGTGTGTGTGTGTGTGTGTTTCTGGGTCTGTGTTGTGTGTTTCCCTGGTTGTGTGTTTTGGTGTGTGTGTCTGTGCATGTGTGTGTGTTTCTCCGTATTTGTGTATGTGTTTCTGGGTTTGTGTGCGTTTCTGTGTGTGTGCGTATGTGTGTTTCTGGGTGTGTGTATGTGCTTCTGGGTGTGTGTTTGTTTTTCTGTTGTGTGTGTATGTGTTTCTGGGTGTGTGTGTGTGTTTTTTTTGGTGTGTGTGTGTCTGTTTCTGGGTGTGTGTGTATGTGTTTCTCCATGTTTGTGTGTATGTTTCTGGGTTTGTGTGTGTGTTTCTGTGTGTGTGTGTGTGTGTATGTGTCTGGGGGGGTTGCTTCTGGGTGTGGTTGTGTGTGTTTCTGGCTGTGTTGTGTGTTTCTGACTGTGTATGTGTGTGTGTGTGTGTGTGTGTGTGTGTGTGTGTGTGTGTGTGTGCTTCAGGGCAGGAGTGTGTTTGAGTGTTTCTGGCCGGGTGTGTGTTTCTGTTTCGGTGTGTGCGTGTGTTTGTGGCTGGGTGTGTGTGTTTCTGTGTGTGGTTGTGTGTTTCTGGTTGTGTGTGTGCGTTTCTGTGTGTGTGTGATTGTTCCGTGGTGTGTGTTTGTGTGTGTGTTTCTGGGTCTGTGTTTGTGTGTTTGTTTCTGTGTGTGTGTCTGTGGGTGGGTTCCTGTGTGTGTGTGTGTGTGTGTGTGTGTGTGTGTGTGTGTGTGTGTGTGTGTGTGTGTGTGTGTGTATGTGTGTGTGTGTGTGTGTGTGTGGATGTGTGTGTGTGTTTCTGTGTATGTGTTTCTGGGTGTGCATGTGTGTGTGTGTTTCTGGTTGGGAGTGTGTGTGTATTTCAGGGAGTGTGTGCTTCTGTGTTTTGCTCTGTGTGTAGCTGTGTGTTTCTGGGTGTGTGCGTATGTGTGTTTCTGGGTGTGTGTATGTGCTTCTGGGTGTGTGTTTGTTTTTCTGTTGTGTGTGTATGTGTTTCTGGGTGTGTGTGTGTGTTTTTTTTGGTGTGTGTGTGTCTGTTTCTGGGTGTGTGTGTGTATGTGTTTCTCCATGTTTGTGTGTATGTTTCTGGGTTTGTGTGTGTGTTTCTGTGTGTGTGTGTGTCTAAGGGTGTCTGGGGGTGTGTGTGTTTCTGGAGGTGGTTGTGTGTGTTTCTGGCTGTGTGTGTGTTTTTCTGAGTGTGTGTGTGTGTCTGTGTGTGTGTCTGTGTGTCTGTGTGTGGGTTTCTTGGTGTGTATGTGTGTGTGTGTGTTTGTATGTGTGTGCGTGTGTTTTTGTGTGATGGTGTGTTTCTGGGTGTGTGTGTGTGTGTGTGTGCGTGTGTGTGTGTGTGAGTGTGTGTGTGTGTGTGTGTGCGCTTTATGTTTCTGGATGGCTGTGTGTTTTTATGCTTCTGGATGTGCGTGTGTGTGTATTTCTGGGTGTGCATGTGTGTGTGTGTTTCTGGTTGGGAGTGTGTGTGTGTATTTCAGGGAGTGTGTGCTTCTGTGTTTTGCTCTGTGTGTAGCTGTGTGTTTCTGGATGTCTGTTTGTGTATGTGTTTCTGTGTGTGTGTTTGTGTGTATCTGGTTGTGTGTTTGTGTGTGTGTTTCTGGGTTTGTGTTTGTGTGTGTGTTTCTGTATGTGTGTGTGTTTCTGGGTGTATGTGTGCGTGTTTCTGGGTCTGTGTTGTGTTTTTCTCCGGTTGTGTGCTTGTGTGTGTGTTTCTGTATGTGTGTGTGTGTGTTTCTCCGTATTTGTGTGCGTGGTCTGGGTGTGTGTGTGTTTCTGTGTGTGTGTGTGTGTGTGTGTGTGTGTGTGTGTGTTTGTGTGTTTCTAGGTGTCTGAGTGCGTTTCTGGGTGTTTGTGTGTTTTTCTGTGTTTTTGTGTGTGTGTGTGTGTGTTTCTGGGTGAGTGTGTCTGTGTGTATCAGGGTGTATGTGTATTTGGGTTTGTGTGTGTTGGTTTACGCATGTGTGTTTATGGGTTTCTGAGTTTGTGTGTAAGTGCTTCTGCGTGTATGTGTTTGTGTTTCTGGTTGTGTGTGTGTGTGTTTTCTGTGTGTTTCTGGGTGTGTGTGTGTGTGTGTGTGTGTGTGTGTGTGTGTGTGTGTATGTGTTTCTCCGTGTTTGTGTGTATGTTTCTGGGTTTGTGTGTGTGTTTCTGTGTGTATATGTGTCTGGGTTTGTGTGTCTTTCTGGGGGTTGTTGTGTGTTTTTCTGGTTGTGTGTGTGTGTTTCTGAGTGTGTGTGTGTGTGTGTGAGTGTGTGTCAGTGTGTGTTTCTGTGTGTGTGTGTGTGTGTGTGTTTCTGGGTGTGCTTGTTTGTGTGTGTTTCAGTGTGTGTGTGTTTCTCTGTGTGTGTGTGTTTCTGGGTGTGTGTGTGTGTGTTTATGTTTCTGGATGGTGGTGTATGTTTATGTTTCTCGATGCGCGTGTGTGTGTGTGTGTTTCTGGTTGTGTGTGTGTATTTCTGGGTGGGCGTGTGTGTGTATTTCAGGATGTGTGTTCTTCTGTGTTTTGCTGGGTGTGTGTGTGTTTATGTTTCTGGGTGTGTGTTTGTGTGTGTGTTTTCTGGGTGTGTGTTTCTGGCTGTGTGTTTGTGTGTGTGTTTCTGGGTTTGTGTTTTTGTGTGTGTTTCTGGGTGTGTGTGTGTGTGTGTGTGTGTGTGTGTTTCTGGGTGTGTGTGTGCGTGTTTCTGGGTCAGTGTTGTGTGTTTCTCTGGTTGTGTGTTTCTGTGTCTGTGTGTATGTGGGTGTGTGTTTCTCCATATTTGTGTGTGTGTTTCTGGGTTTGTTTGTGTTTCTGCGTGTGTGTGTGTATATGTGTGTTTCTCGGAGTGCGTGTGTGTTTCTGAGTGTGTTTGTATGTGTTTCTCCGTGTTTGTGTGTATGTTTCTGGATTTGTGTGTGTGTGTATCTGTGTGTGTGTGCGTGTATGTGTGTGTGTGTGTGTGTGTGTGTGTGTGTGTGTGTGTTTCTGGGGGTGGTTGTGTGTGTTTCTGGCTGCCTGTGTGTGTTTCTGAGTGTGTGTGTGTGTGTGTGTTTGTGTCTGTGTGTGTGTGTGTTTCTTGGTGTGCATGTGTGTGTGTGTGTGTGTGTGCGAGTGTCCGTCTGTTTCTGTGTGTGTGTGTTTCTGGGTGTGTGTGTGTGTTTATGTTTCTGGACAGTGGTGTGCGTTTACGTTTCGGGATGTGTGTGTATGTGTGTTTCTGGGTGGGCGTGTGTGTGTATTTCTGGATGTGTGTGCTTCTGTGTTTTTCTGGGTGTGTGTGTGTTTCTGCATGTGTGTTTGTGTGTGTGTTTATGGGTATGTGTTTCCGGTTGTGTGTTTCTGGGTTTTGTTTGTGTGAGTGTTTCTGGGTGTGTGTGTGTTTGTGTTTCTGTGTGTGTGTGTGTGTGTTTCTGGGTCTGTGTTGTGTGTTTCCCTGGTTGTGCGTTTTGGTGTGTGTGTCTGTGCATGTGTGTGTGTTTCTCCGTATTTGTGTGTGTGTTTCTGGGTTTGTGTGCGTTTCTGTGTGTGTGCGTATGTGTGTTTCTGGGTGTGTGTATGTGCTTCTGGGTGTGTGTTTGTTTTTCTGTTGTGTGTGTATGTGTTTCTGGGTGTGTGTGTGTGTTTTTTTTTGGTGTGTGTGTGTCTGTTTCTGGGTGTGTGTGTATGTGTTTCTCCATGTTTGTGTGTATGTTTCTGGGTTTGTGTGTGTGTTTCTGTGTGTGTGTGTGTCTGGGGGTGTCTGGTGGTGTGTGTGTTTCTGGAGGTGGTTGTGTGTGTTTCTGGCTGTGTGTGTGTTTTTCTGAGTGTGTGTGTGTGTCTGTGTGTGTGTCTGTGTGTCTGTGTGTGTGTTTCTTGGTGTGTATGTGTGTGTGTGTGTTTGTATGTGTGTGCGTGTGTTTTTGTGTGATGGTGTGTTTCTGTGTGTGTGTGTGTGTGTGTGCGTGTGTGTGTGTGTGAGTGTGTGTGTGTGTGTGTGTGTGTGTGTGCGCTTTATGTTTCTGGATGGCTGTGTGTTTTTATGCTTCTGGATGTGCGTGTGTGTGTATTTCTGGGTGTGCATGTGTGTGTGTGTTTCTGGTTGGGAGTGTGTGTGTGTATTTCAGGGAGTGTGTGCTTCTGTGTTTTGCTCTGTGTGTAGCTGTGTGCTTCTGGGTGTCTGTTTGTGTATGTGTTTGTGGGTGTGTGTTTGTGTGTATCTGGTTGTGTGTTTGTGTGTTTGTGTGTGTGTTTCTGGGTTTGTGTTTGTGTGTGTGTTTCTGTGTGTGTGTGTGTGTGTGTTTCTGGGTGTATGTGTGCGTGTTTCTGGGTCTGTGTTGTGTTTTTCTCCGGTTGTGTGCTTGTGTGTGTGTTTCTGTATGTGTGTGTGTGTGTTTCTCCGTATTTGTGTGTGTGGTCTGGGTGTGTGTGTGTTTCTGTGTGTGTGTGTGTGTGTGTGTGTGTGTGTGTGTGTGTGTGTGTGTGTGTGTGTGTGTGTGTGTGTGTGTGTTTGTGTGTTTCTAGGTGTCTGAGTGCGTTTCTGGGTGTTTGTGTGTTTTTCTGTGTTTTTGTGTGTGTGTGTGTGTGTGTGTAGGTGTTTCTGGGTGAGTGTATCTGTGTGTATCAGGGTGTACGTGTATTTGGGTTTGTGTGTGTTGGTTTAGGCATGTGTGTTTATGGGTTTCTGAGTTTGTGTGTATGTGCTTCTGCGTGTATGTGTTTGTGTTTCTGGTTGTGTGTCTGTGTGTTTTCTGGGTGCTTCTGTGTGTTTCTGGGTGTGTGTGTGTGTGCGTGTGTGTGTGTGTGTGTGTGTGTGTGTGTGTGTGTGTGTGTGTGTGTGTGTGTGTGTGTGTTTCTCCGTGTTTGTGTGTATGTTTCTGGGTTTGTGTGTGTGTTTCTGTGTGTGTATGTGTCTGGGTTTGTGTGTGTTTCTGGGTGTTGTTGTGTGTTTTTCTGGCTGTGTGTGTGTTTCTGAGTGTGTGTGTGTGTGAGTGGGTGTCTTGTTTTGTGTTTCTGTGTGTGTGTGTTTCTGGGTGGGCTTGTGCGTGTGTGTGTGTGTGTGTGTGTGTTTCTCTGTGTGTGTGTTTCTGGGTGTGTGTGTGTGTGTTTATGTTTCTGGATGGTGGTGTGTTTATGTTTCACGATGCACGTGTGTGTGTGTGTTTCTGGTTGTGTGTGTGTATTTCTGGGTGGGCGTGTGTGTGTCATTGAGGATGTGTGTGCTTCTGTGTTTTTCTGGGTGTGTGTGTGTTTATGTTTCTGGGTGTGTGTTTGTGTGTGTGTTTCTGGGTGTGTGTTTCTGGCTGTGTGTTTGTGTGTGTGTTTCTGGTTGTGTGTGTGTATTTCTGGGTGGGCGTGTGTGTGTAATTGAGGATGTGTGTGCTTCTGTGTTTTCCTGGGTGTGAGTGTGTTTATGTTTCTGGGTGTGTGTTTGTGTGTGTGTTTCTGGGTGTGTGTTTCTGGCTGTGTGTTTGTGTGTGTGTTTCTGGGTTTGTGTTTTTGTGTGTGTTTCTGGGTGTGTGTGTGTGTGTGTGTGTTTCTGGGTGTGTGTGTGCGTGTTTCTGGGTCAGTGTTGTGTGTTTCTCTGGTTGTGTGTTTCTGTGTCTGTGTGTGTATGTGGTTGTGTGTTTCTCCATATTTGTGTGTGTGTTTCTGGGTTTGTTTGTGTTTCTGCGTGTGTGTGTATATGTGTGTTCCTCGGAGTGCATGTGTGTTTCTGGGTGTGTTTGTATGTGTTTCTCCGTGTTTGTGTGTATGTTTCTGGGTGTGTGTTTGTGTGTGTGTTTCTGGGTGTGTGTTTCTGGCTGTGTGTTTGTGTGTGTGTTTCTGGTTGTGTGTGTGTATTTCTGGGTGGGCGTGTGTGTGTAATTGAGGATGTGTGTGCTTCTGTGTTTTCCTGGGTGTGTGTGTGTTTATGTTTCTGGGTGTGTGTTTGTGTGTGTGTTTCTGGGTGTGTGTTTCTAGCTGTGTGTTTGTGTGTGTGTTTCTGGGTTTTGTTTGTGTGAGTGTTTCTGGGTGTGTGTGTGTTT
>JANJGN010000021.1:21144238-21154238 GCA_026770705.1 Isurus oxyrinchus
TGTCTGTGTGTGAGTGTTTCCGAGTGTGCGTGTGTGTATATCTGTGTGTGTTTCTGTGTGTGGGTGGGTGTGTTTCTGGGTGTATATGTGTGTTTCTGATTGTGTGTGTGTTTCTGAGGCTGTGCTGTGTGTTTTTCTGGGTGTGTGTTTGTGTGTGTGTTTCTGGGTATGTGTGTGATTATTTCTCCATATTTGTGTGTTTGTGTCTGGGTGTGTGTGTGTGTGTGTGTGTGTGTGTGTGTGTGAGTGTGTTTCTGTGTGTATGTGGGGGTGAGTGTGTGTGTGTGTGTGTGTTTGTTTCTGGGTGTGTAATTGTGTTTCTGGTTGTGTGTGTGTGTTTCTGGGTGTGTGTGTGTGTGTGTGTTTCTGGGTGTCTGTGTGTTTTTCTGTGTGTTTGTGTGTGTTTTTCTGAGTGTACGTTTGTGTCTGTGATTCTCGATGTGTGTGTGATTGTATGTTTCTGTGTGTGTATAAGTGTTTCTGGTGTGTGTGTGTGTTTCTGGGTGTTTGTTTGTTTCTGGCTGTGTGTGTGCTTTTTGGTGTGTGTGTATGTGTTTCTCCTTGTTTGTGTGTATGTTTCTGGGTTTGTGTGTGTGTTTCTGTGTGTGTGTGTGTGTGTGTGTGTGTGTATGTGTCTGGGGGGGTTGCTTCTGGGTGTGGTTGTGTGTGTTTCTGGCTGTGTTGTGTGTTTCTGACTGTGTATGTGTGTGTGTGTGTGTGTGTGTGTGTGTGTGTGTGTGTGTGTGTGTGCTTCAGGGCAGGAGTGTGTTTGAGTGTTTCTGGCCGGGTGTGTGTTTCTGTTTCGGTGTGTGCGTGTGTTTGTGGCTGGGTGTGTGTGTTTCTGTGTGTGGTTGTGTGTTTCTGGTTGTGTGTGTGCGTTTCTGTGTGTGTGTGATTGTTCCGTGGTGTGTGTTTGTGTGTGTGTTTCTGGGTCTGTGTTTGTGTGTTTGTTTCTGTGTGTGTGTCTGTGGGTGGGTTCCTGTGTGTGTGTGTGTGTGTGTGTGTGTGTGTGTGTGTGTGTGTGTGTGTGTGTGTGTGTGTGTGTGTATGTGTGTGTGTGTGTGTGTGTGTGTGTGTGTGTGGATGTGTGTGTGTGTTTCTGTGTATGTGTTTCTG
Source organism: Isurus oxyrinchus (assembly GCA_026770705.1). Classification (NCBI taxonomy): domain Eukaryota; kingdom Metazoa; phylum Chordata; class Chondrichthyes; order Lamniformes; family Lamnidae; genus Isurus; species Isurus oxyrinchus. Next base: position 21,145,355 of record JANJGN010000021.1, read on the forward strand.
GGTCTGTGTGTGTGTGTGTGTTTCTGGTTGTGTCTGTGTGTTTCTGCATGTGTGTGATTGTTCCTGGTGTGTGTGTGTGTGTGTGTGTTTCTGGGTCTGTGTTTGTGTGTGTGTTTCTGGGTGTGTTTGTGCGTCTTTCTGGGTGTGTGTTGTGTTTCTTTCTGGGGGTGTGTTTGTCTGTGTGTTTCTGTGTTTCTGTGTGATTGTGTCTCCGTATTTGTGTCTTTGTTTCTGGGTGTGTGTGTGTGTGTGTGTGTGTGTGTTTCTCTCTGTGTGTGTGTGTGTGTGTGTGTGTGTGTGTGTGTTTGTGTGTGTGTGTGTGTGTTTGTTTCTGGGCGTGTAAGTGTGTTTCTGGTAGTGTGATGTTTTTCTGGGTTTGTGTGTGTGTGTTTCTGGGTCTATGTTTGTGTCTGTGATTCTCGGTGTCTGTGTGTGTTTCTGTGTGTGTGTGTGTGTTTGTGTGTTTCGGTGTGTGTATGTGTGTTTCTGGTTGTGTGTGTGTGTTTCTGGTGTGTGTGTGTTTCTGGGTGTGTGTTTGTTTCTGTGTGTGGGTGTTTTTTGGTGTGTGTGTGTATGTGTTTCTCCCTGTTTGTGTGTATGTTTCTGGGTTTGTGTGTGTGTTTCTGTGTGTGTGTGTGTATGTGTCTGGGGGTGTGTGTGTTTCTGGGGATGGTTGTGTGTGTTTCTGGCTGCATGTGTGTGTTTCTGAGTGTGTATGTGTGTGTGTTTGTGTCTGTGTGTGTGTTTCTTGGTGTGTGTGTGTGTGTGTGTGTGTTTCTGTGTGTGTGTGTTTCTGGGTGTGTGTGTGTGTTTATGTTTCTGGATGGTGGTGTGTGTTTACGTTTCTGGATGTTTCTGGGTGTGTGTTTGTTTCTGGGTGTTTGTGTGCTTTTTGGTGTGTGTGTATGTGTTTCTCCATGTCTGTGTGTATGTTTCTGGGTTTGTGTGTGTTTCTGTGTGTGTGTGTACGTGTGTATCTGGGTGTGTGTGTGTGTTTTTGGTGTGTGTGCGTGTCTGTTTCTGGGTGTGTGTGTGCATGTGTTTCTCCGTGTTTGTGTGTATGTTTCTGGATTTGTGTGTGTGTTTCTGTGTGTGTGTGTGTGTGTGTGTGTGTGTGTGTGTGTGTGTGTGTGTGTGTGTGTGTGACTGTTTGTCTGTGTGTCTGGGGGTGTGTGTGTTTCTGGGGGTGGTTGTGTGTGTTTCTCGCTGTATGTGAGTGTTTCTGAGTGTGTGTGTGTGTGTGTGTATGTTGGTGCATTTCTGTGTGTGGGTGGGTGTGTTTCCGGTTGTGTATGTGTGTTTCTGGTTGTGTGTGTGTATTTCTGGGTGGGCGTGTGTATTTCTGGGTGGGCGTGTGTGTGTATTTCTGGATGTGTGTGCTTCTGTGTTTTTCTGGGTGTGTGTATGTTTCTGCGTGTGTGTTTGTGTGTGTGTTTATGGGTATGTGTTTCCGGTTGTGTGTTTCTGGGTTTTGTTTGTGTGAGTGTTTCTGGGTGTGTGTGTGTTTGTGTTTCTGTGTGTGTGTGTGTGTGTGTTTCTGGGTCTGTGTTGTGTGTTTCTCTGGTTGTGTGTTTTGGTGTGTGTGTCTGTGCGTGTGTGTGTGTTTCTCCGTATTTGTGTGTGTGTTTCTGGGTTTGTGTGCGTTTCTGCGTGTGTGCGTATGTGTGTTTCTGGGTGTGTGTATGTGCTTCTGGGTGAGTGTTTGTTTTTCTGTTGTGTGTGTATGTGTTTCTGGGTGTGTGTGTGTGTGTGTTTTTTTGGTGTGTGTGTGTCTGTTTCTGGGTGTGTGTGTATGTGTTTCTCCATGTTTGTGTGTATATTTCTGGGTTTGTGTGTGTGTTTCTGTGTGTGTGTGTGTCTGGGGGTGTCTGGGGGTGTGTGTGTTTCTGGAGGTGGTTGTGTGTGTTTCTGGCTGTGTGTGTGTGTTTCTGAGTGTGTGTGTGTGTGTGTGTGTGTGAGTGTGTGTGTGTGTGTGTGTGTCTGTGTGTCTGTGTGTGTGTTTCTGGGTGTGTATGTGTGTGTGTGTGTTTGTATGTGTGTGCGTGTGTTTTTGTGTGATAGTGTGTTTCTGTGTGTGTGAGTGTGTGTGTGTGCGTGTATGTGTGTGTGTGTGTGTGTGCGCTTTATGTTTCTAGATGGCTGTGTGTTTTTATGCTTCTGGATGTGCGTGTGTGTGTATTTCTGGGTGTGCATGTGTGTGTGTGTTTCTGGTTGGGAGTGTGTGTGTGTATTTCAGGGAGTGTGTGCTTCTGTGTTTTGCTCTGTGTGTAGCAGTGTGTTTCTGGGTGTCTGTTTGTGTATGTGTTTGTGGGTGTGTGTTTGTATGTATCTGGTTGTGTGTTTGTGTGTTTGTGTGTGTGTTTCTGGGTTTGTGTTTGTGTGTGTGTTTCTGTGTGTGTGTGTGTGTTTCTGGGTGTGTGTGTGCGTGTTTCTGGGTCTGTGTCGTGTGTTTCTCCGGTTGTGTGCTTGTGTGTGTGTTTCTGTATGTGTGTGTGTGTGTGTGTTTCTCCGTATTTGTGTGTGTGTTTCTGGGTGTGTGTGTGTTTCTGTGTGTGTGTGTGTGTGTGTGTGTGTGTGTGTGTGTGTGTGTGCGTGTGTGTGTGTGTGTGTGTGTTTCTAGGTGTCTGAGTGTGTTTCTGTGTGTTTGTGTGTTTTTCTGTGTTTGTGTGTGTGTGTGTGTGTATGTGTTTCTGGGTGAGTGTGTCTGTGTGTATCAGGGTGTATGTGTATTTGGGTTTGTGTGTGTTGGTTTAGGCATGTGTGTTTATGGGTTTCTGAGTTTGTGTGTATGTGCTTCTGCGTGTATGTGTTTGTGTTTCTGGTTGTGTGTGTGTGTGTTTTCTGGGTGTTTCTGTGTGTTTCTGAGTGTGTGTGTGTATGTGCGTGTGTGTGTGTGTGTGTGTGTGTGTGTGTGTGTGTGTTTCTCCGTGTTTGTGTGTATGTTTCTGGGTTTGTGTGTGTGTTTCTGTGTGTGTATGTGTCTGGGTTTGTGTGTGTTTCTGGGGTTTGTTGTGTGTTTTTCTGGCTGTGTGTGTGTGTTTCTGAGTGTGTGTGTGTGTGTGAGTGTGTGTCTTGTTTTGTGTTTCTGTGTGTGTGTGTGTTTCTGGGTGGGCTTGTGCGTGTGTGTGTGTGTGTGTGTGTGTGTGTGTGTGTTTCTCTGTGTGTGTGTTTCTGGGTGTGTGTTTGTGTGTTTATGTTTCTGGATGGTGGTGTGTGTTTATGTTTCTCGATGCACATGTGTGTGTGTGTTTCTGGTTGTGTGTGTGTATTTCTGGGTGGGCGTGTGTGTGTAATTGAGGATGTGTGTGCTTCTGTGTTTTGCTGGGTGTGTGTGTGTTTATGTTTCTGGGTGTGTGTTTGTGTGTGTGTTTCTGGGTGTGTGTTTCTGGCTGTGTGTTTGTGTGTGTTTCTAGTTGTGTGTGTGTATTTCTGGGTGTGCGTGTGTGTGTAATTGAGGATGTGTTTGCTTCTGTGTTTTCCTGGGTGTGTGTGTGTTTATGTTTCTGGGTGTGTGTTTGTGTGTGTGTTTCTGGGTGTGTGTTTCTGGCTGTGTGTTTGTGTGTGTGTTTCTGGGTTTGTGTTTTTGTGTGTGTTTCTGGGTGTGTGTGTGTGTGTGTGTGTTTCTGTGTGTGTGTGTGCGTGTTTCTGGGTCAGTGTTGTGTGTTTCTCTGGTTGTGTGTTTCTGTGTCTGTGTGTGTATGTGGTTGTGTGTTTCTCCATATTTGTGTGTGTGTTTCTGGGTTTGTTTGTGTTTCTGCGTGTGTGTTTGTATATGTGTGTTCCTCGGAGTGCATGTGTGTTTCTGGGTGTGTTTGTATGTGTTTCTCCGTCTTTGTGTGTATGTTTCTGGATTTGCATGTGTGTGTTTCTCTGTGTGTCTGTGTGTCTGGGGGTGGGTGTGTTTCTGGGGGTGGTTGTGTGTGTTTGTGTCTGTGTGTGAGTGTTTCCGAGTGTGTGTGTGTGTATATCTGTGTGTGTTTCTGTGTGTGGGTGGGTGTGTTTCTGGGTGTATATGTGTGTTTCTGATTGTGTGTGTGTTTCTGGGGCTGTGCTGTGTGTTTTTCTGGGTGTGTGTTTGTGTGAGTGTTTCTGGGTATGTGTGTGATTGTTTCTCCATATTTGTGTGTTTGTGTCTGGGTGTGTGTGTGTGTGTGTGTGTGTGTGAGTGCGTTTCTGTGTGTATGTGGGGGTGAGTGTGTGTTTGTGTGTGTTTGTTTCTGGGTGTGTAATTGTGTTTCTGGTTGTGTGTGTGTGTTTCTGGGTGTGTGTGTGTGTGTGTTTCTGGGTGTCTGTGTGTTTTTCTGGGTGTGTGTGTGTGTGTTTTTCTGAGTGTACGTTTGTGTCTGTGATTCTCGATGTGTGTGTGATTGTATGTTTCTGTGTGTGTATATGTGTTTCTGGTGTGTGTGTTTCGGGGTGTGTGTTTGTTTCTGGCTGTGTGTGTGCTTTTTGGTGTGTGTGTATGTGTTTCTCCTTGTTTGTGTGTATGTTTCTGGGTTTGTGTGTGTGTTTCTGTGTGTGTGTGTGTGTATGTGTCTGGGGGGGTTGCTTCTGGGTGTGGTTGTGTGTGTTTCTGGCTGTGTTGTGTGTTTCTGACTGTGTATGTGTGTGTGTGTGTGCGTGTGTGTGTGTGTGTGTGTGTGTGCTTCAGGGCAGGAGTGTGTTTGAGTGTTTGTGGCTGGGTGTGTGTTTCTGTTTCGGTGTGTGCGTGTGTTTGTGGCTGGGTGTGTGTGTTTCTGGGTGTGGTTGTGTGTTTCTGGTTGTGTGTGTGTGTTTCTGTGTGTGTGATTGTTCCGTGGTGTGTGTTTGTGTGTGTGTTTCTGGGACTGTGTTGTGTGTTTGTTTCTGTGTGTGTGTCTGTGGGTGGGTTCCTGTGTGTGTGTGTGTGTGTGTGTGTGTGTGTGTGTGTGTGTGTGTGTGTGTGTGTGTGTGTGTGTGTGTGTGTGTGTGTGTGTGGATGTGTGTGTGTGTTTCTGTGTATGTGTTTCTGGGTCTGTGTGTGTGTGTGTGTTTCTGGTTGTGTGTGTGTGTTTCTGCATGTGTGTGATTGTTCCTGGTGTGTGTTTGTGTGTGTGTTTCTGGGTCTGTGTTTGTGTGTGTGTTTCTGGGTGTGTTTGTGCGTCTTTCTGGGTGTGTGTTGTGTTTTTGTTTTCTGGGGGTGTGTTTGTCTGTGTGTTTCTGTGTGTTTGTGTGATTGTGTCTCCGTATTTGTGTCTTTGTTTCTGGGTGTGTGTGTGTGTGTGTGTGTGTGTGTGTGTTTCTGTGTGTGTGTGTGTGTGTGTGTTTGTGTGTGTGTGTGTGTGCGTTTGTTTCTGGGCGTGTAAGTGTGTTTCTGGTAGTGTGTCTGTTTTTCTGGGTTTGTGTGTGTGTGTTTCTGGGTGTATGTTTGTGTCTGTGATTCTCGGTGTCTGTGTGTGTTTCTGTGTGTGTGTGTGTTTGTGTGTTTCGGTGTGTGTATGTGTGTTTCTGGTTGTGTGTGTGTGTTTCTGGTGTGTGTGTGTTTCTGGGTGTGTGTTTGTTTCTGTGTGTGTGTGTTTTTTGGTGTGTGTGTGTGTATGTGTTTCTCCCTGTTTGTGTGTATGTTTCTGGGTTTGTGTGTGTGTTTCTGTGTGTGTGCGTGTATGTGTCTGGGGCTGTGTGTGTTTCTGGGGATGGTTGTGTGTGTTTCTGGCTGCGTGTGTGTGTTTCTGAGTGTGTATGTGTGTGTGTGTGTGTTTGTGTCTGTGTGTGTGTTTCTTGGTGTGTGTGTGTGTGTGTGTGTGTGTGTGTTTCTGTGTGTGTGTGTGTGTGTGTTTCTGGGTGTGTGTTTGTGTTTCTGGTGTGTGTGTGCGTGTATGTTTCTGGGTGTGTGTGTGCATGTGTTTCTCCATGTTTGTGTGTATGTTTCTGGATTTGTGTGTGTGTTTCTGTGTGTGTGTGTGTGTGTGTGTATGTGTGTGTGTGTGTGTGTGTGTGTGTGTGTGTGTGTGTGTGTGACTGTTTGTCTGTGTGTCTGTGGGTGGGTGTGTTTCTGGGGGTGGTTGTGTGTGTTTCTCGCTGTATGTGAGTGTTTCTGAGTGTGTGTGTGTGTGTGTATGTTTGTGCGTTTCTGTGTGTGGGTGGGTGTGTTTCCGGTTGTGTATGTGTGTTTCTGGCTGTGTGTGTGAGTTTCTGGGGGGGTGTTGTGTTTTTTTCTGGGTGTGTGTTTGTGTGTGTGTTTCTGGGTGTGTGTTTGATTGTTTCTCCGTATTTGTGTGTTTGTGTCTGGGTCTACGTGTGTGTGTGTTTATGTGTTTCTGTGTGTATGTGGGTGTGTGTGTGTGTGTGTGTGTTTGTTTCTGGGTGTGTAAGTGTGTTTCTGGTTGTGTGTGTGTTTCTGGGTATGTGTGTGTGTGTTACTGGGTGTCTGTGTGTTTTTCTGGGTGTATGTGTTTGTGTTTCTGTGTGTGTGTGTGTGTGTGTGTGTGTGTTTCTGGGTCTGTGTTGTGTGTTTCTCTGGTTGTGTGTTTCGGTGTGTGTGTCTGTGCATGTGTGTGTGTTTCTCCGTATTTGTGTGTGTGTTTCTGGGTTTGTGTGTGTTTCTGTGTGTGTGCGTATGTGTGTTTCTGGGTGTGTGTGTGTGTGTGCTTCTGGGTGTGTGTTTGTGTTTCTGTTGTGTTTGTATGTGTTTCTGGGTGTGTGTGTTTGTGTGTGTGTTTTTTGGTGTGTGTGTGTGTGTGTGTGTGTGTGTGTGTGTGTGTGTGTGTGTGTTTCTCTGTGTGTGTGTTTCTGGGTGTGTGTTTGTGTGTTTATGTTTCTGGATGGTGGGTGTTTGTTTGTGTGTTTTTCTGTGTGTGTGTGTGTGTGTGTGTGTGTGTGTGTGTTTCTGGGTGAGTGTGTGTGTGTATCTGGGTGTATGTGTTTCTGGGTTTGTGTGTATCGGTTTTCCTGTGTGTGTTTATGAGTTTCTGAGTTTGTGTGTATGTGCTTCTGCGTGTATGTGTTTGTGTTTCTGGTTGTGTGTGTGTGTGTTTTCTGGGTGTTTCTGTGTTGTTCTGGGTCTGCGTGTGTGTGTTTCTGGGTTTGTGTGTGTGTTTCTGGGTTTGTGCTTGTCTGTATTTCTGGGTGTGTGTGTGTGTTTCTGGGTGTGTGTGTGTTTGTTTCTGGGGATGGTTGTGTGCGTTTTTCAAGCTGTGTGTTTGTGTTTCTGGCTGTGTGTGTGTGTTTCTGAGTGTGTGTGAGTGTGTGTGTGTGCGTGTGTGTGTGTCTGTGTGTGTGTTTCTGGGTGTGCACTTGTGTGTGTGTGTGTGTTTCTGTGTGTGTGTGTGTGTTTATGTTTCTGGATGGGCATGTGTGTGTGTGTTTCTGGATGGGCGCTTGTGTGTGTTTTCTGGGTGTGTGTGTGTGTGTGTTTCTGGGTGACTGTGTGATTGTTTCTCCGTATTTGTGTCTTTGTTTCTGGGTGTGTATGTGTGTGAGTTTCTGTGTCTGTGTGTTTGTTTCTGGGTGTGTAAGTGTGTTTCTGGTAGTGTGTGTGTTTCTGCGTGTGTGTGTTTCTGGTTGTGTGTGTGCTTTTCTGGATGTGCGTGTGTGTTTCTGGGTGCACTTTTGTGTCTGTGATTCTTTGTGTGTGTGTGTGTGTGTGTGTGTGTGTGTGTGTGTGTGTGTTTGTGTTTGTGTGTGTGTGTGTGTGTTTGTGTGTTTCTGTGTGTGTATGTGTGTTTCTGGTTGTGTGTGTGTGTGATTCTGGTGTGTGTGTATTTCTGGGTGTGTGTTTTTTTCCGGGTGTGTGTTTTTTGGTGTGTGTATGTGTTTCTCTGTGTTTGTGTGTATGTTTCTGAGTTTGTGTGTGTGTTTCTGTGTGTGTGCGTGTATGTGTCTGGGGGTGTGTGTGTTTCTGGGAGTGGTTGTGTGTGTTTCTGGCTGTGTGTGTGTGTTTCTGAGTGTGTGTGTGTGTGTGTTTGTGTCTGTGTGTGCGTGATTCTTGGTGTGCGTGTGTGTGTGAGTGCGTGTGTACATCTGTTTCTGTGTGTGTGTGTTTCTGGATGTCTGTGTGTGTGTTTATGTTTCTGGACGGTGGTGTGTGTTTACGTATCGGGATATGTGTGTGTGTGTGTGTTTCTGGATGGGCGTGTGTGTGTATTTCTGGATGTGTGTGCTTCTGTGTTTTTCTGGGTGTATATGTTTCTGCGTGTGTGTTTGTGTGTGTGTTTATGGGTGTGTGTTTCTGGTTGTGTGTTTCTGGGTTTTGTTTGTGTGTGTGTTTCTGGGTGTGTGTGTGTTTGTGTTTCTGTGTGTGTGTGTGTGTGTTTCTGGGTCTGTGTTGTGTGTTTCTCTGTATTTGTGTGTGTGTTTCTGGGTTTGTGATTGTTTCTGTGTGTGTGTATGTGTGTTTCTGGGTGTGTGTGTGCTACTGGGTGTGTGTTTGTGTTTCTGTTGTGTGTGTGTGTGTTTCTGGGTGTGTGTGTGTGTGTGTGTGTGTGTGTTTTGTTGTGTTTGTGTGTCTGTTACTGGGTGTGTGTGTATGTGTTTCTCTGTGTTTGTGTGTATGTTTCTGGGTTTGTGTGTGTGTTTCTGTGTGTGTGTGTGTCTGGGGGTTTCTGGGTGTGTGTGTGTTTCTGGTGGTGGTTGTGTGTGTTTCTGGCTGTGTGTGTGTGTCTCTGAGTGTTTGTGTGTGTGTCTGTGTGTGTGTTTCTTGGTGTGTATGTGTGTGTGTGTGTTTGTATGTGTGTGCGTGTGTTTTTGTGTCATAGTGTCTTTCTGTGTGTGTGTGTGTGTGTGTGTGTGTGTGTGTGTGTGTGTGTGTGTGTGTGCTTTATGTTTCTTGATGGCTGTGTGTGTTTATGTTTCTGGATGTGCATGTGTGTGTATTTCTGGGTGTGCATTTGTGTTTGTGTTTCTGGTTGGGCGTGTGTGTGTGTGTGTA